>JASVVY010000044.1:183092-558640 GCA_032158085.1 Aspergillus hortae
TGGTGTAGTTTGCAGATGAGGCTTGGATCTGGCGTTGCTGTGGCTCTGACATAGGCCAGCACCTGTAACTCCAATTCAACCCCTAGCCTGGGAACCTCCATATGCCTCAAGTGCAGCCCTAAAAAGCAAAAAAGAAAAAAACCAAAAAAACCAGGTGCTCAGCATTTATTCCGCTGTTCTTTACCTTTCTGTATATGCACTCAACCCATGAACCCCCTAAAGAATCTTTAATACCTATGAAACTAATGTAACGGCGCTCAGCTAAGCGTGCGTCGACTTGCAGGTCATAGCGCTTGCGCAAGCCTAAATGCGCTTAAAATAGACGATAACGTCAAAGAAAGGCAATAGAATGTGGTCAAATAGATTATAACCGCTTTCTTAATCTAAGGGAAGGTTAGCATGCATTTAGAAGCCTTATACGCAGCTTAATGAGCAGCCTCCGGAACTTACTCCGGTGCCTCCTCGACGAGCTCGCAACGCTGTAGCGGCTGTGGGGCAGTTGGGCATGCTGGTCGATATTGCCCTAGTAAATAGCTATCATTCTATTTAATTAGTCAAATTTAGTCGCGTCGGTGGTTGAAAAGTCTTAGAAAAGTGATACTTTGGTGGAAAGGGCGCGGCTCGCTTGTAGGCGCGGCTTGCTTGTTGAAACGTTAAACTCGGTGCCCACGCAGGACAGTCGCTTACAGCTATTTTCTAGTCCTTGTGGAGGCGTCTACTGGACCAGCGCATACTTGGGCAGCGGCGCAGGAGGCAATCTCCATCCACCTAGCCGCATGAAAACCCGCGAAACACTACGCCACGCTATTTAGTTGACCTCGCCAAAAAGGCCGTATAGTTAGCATGATCCTGGTAAGGCTCTGTTAAGTGGCAATATGTCAAGCTCTAGGCCCACCAACCTTGTTCCCTGAGTCGCACGCTGGTCAGAGATCCTGAAGAATTCCATTAGAAAAGGTCGAGATCAACACAGGGGAGTTATTCGACTGCTGTAAGCTGGAGCAGAATGTAGAAGTACAATTTCAGTCCATAGGAGTACAGTGGGTACTCGACTGATTGCTAGGATACAACTACGAAAAGACTTTCTCTGAGTTTACGAACCGCAGAAGACTTGGAGTTGCGGATAGAGCGACGAGGCCAAACCGATTTCCTATAGTCTATCCGTCAGGCTTAAGGGTTGACCTGGAACACTACTTCCCCAGGCATTCTTGGAATGTGAATAATAGTAAAGTGTAGCGAGACACAGGGCGATTTTCGTAAACCAAGCAGAAGAGTTGCATAAGCAGTGTACTATCTTCTATTGATGGCTGAACTTATTCGGATAACCTAGTGGTATAACTTAGCGTAAGTTAGCATACAGACTGGCAGAGTATCTCCGTTTCTTTGGCTGAGACTATTCTTCCCTGTAAAGAAAGGAATAAGCAATTATATATATTATTACGTTAATACCTAAACGACAGTCCGCTTAATGTGAGTAGCCTCCTCGCCCTCCCTCTTCTTAAATACCTTAGCCTTAAGTTAGGACAGGTTGTAACCCTTCTTATCTGCTATATCACGGATATTACTAAAATAAACAGAGTTTATTCCTACTGCAAGCGACTGTTAGAGGCCCTAGGATTTAGGCTTTAATAACGCCATAACAATCAAGACCTAAGGAAAATAGAATTAATTAATAGCGATAAATATTATAAGAAATTAGGGGGATTTTTAGTAAGAAAAAAAGGTATATAGTAGGAGTTATACATCGAAGTTAATAGTTTTAAGAGACAGCGGACTACGTCACGTCAAAAATCAGGATATAAAACTATAATATTCCCGGAAGAGCAGGCTGAGATACTACCGAAGTATTATCTATTGAATACTGGTCTAGAAAAGACAGAAGCCTGAAATATACAGAAAAGCAAACAAGAAACAGAGACCAGATAAGTGGGATTAACGGAGGCTTATAGTAGCTTGTCTTCCCTCGCACACCCCCTCCCCCCAACCCGCCCCAGCAGTACTTGAGTAGGTCATACTTATAGATCTGCGACGATATATATGTAAGAAAAAGAAGATTGAAACAATCATTGAAAGGATAGATATCCCTGTACTTATTAATTTACTTCTTCAGCTGACGCGGCAGACTTCTTTTACATACAAGAACTGATATCTTCGCCAGAAAATAGTTCTCTTCGAGAAGTAACAAATTTTTCTAATTCGGAGAATAATATCTCGACCGCATTGCTCTCGGACTGTGCTGGGCTCGCCGTGAGACGTACTTTTCATTTCATATGTTTATTTGCTGCGATAATACCAGTGTTGTGACCCGGGAACACAGCACCTAGGCTAGAAGATAAATTAGGCGAGACTCCGTCTCGGTAAGAAGTATTATGTATATTAGCAAGGGCTTTCAGGAGGGGGATGTAGCCGATAAGGTTACTAAGGAAATAACCAGTAGAGGGCATGTCGGAAGGTCCTCGTGTACCATTCGACTCTATGTAATCTATACACCGAGAAATTTACCGTTTACCCTGATCGAGATCGAAGTTAAGCGCAAAAGTATATATAAATACGTAAAAATGAGAGACGACATTTACGTGTGACGTTTCTATGCCCAGCTGACTCTGGGCGGAACATGTTGGGATTAAGTTAGTAGTTAGGTTAGAGATGGATTACCTAATGAGCATTGTTTGTAGTTATTACTCAGCTCGCCCATTTAAATTGCTAGAGAGGGGCGTTTATACCAATTCAGACTTCTCAAGGATTCCATTGGTTGAGCCACATATCTACAACACCCTCGATCGCGACACTGCCCGACGAGCCAGCTCCAACAACTCAATCCGGCCAGGCATAACATTTGATATGCTAGGTATCCTATATCAAGACGAGTGCCATAGAATTTAACTCGAAAGACACATCGAATCGCGATCTTCATTGTTATAGTGACCAAACAGGGGAAAGTTGCAGTACAAAATCTGGGGAGAACATCATTTTATGCTGCGAAAGCAATTCAATATGTAATGGAAATCGATGATATTGGCGCTAAATGACGAAAATTCTAAGCTCAGGGAGAGAAGGGGAAAACAGAACAGGGGGTGTGGGCGATAGAGCTCCCATACCTATAGTTAACTTAGTTAGCGAGCAGGTAGCCGTCTCCTATGTCAGCATCCCAGCACGCACCCCTTCAGGTGCTAAACAACTAACCCAGCTAAAGAGGCCAAACAAGTCAAACAGGGCAAAGTCACCTATCCTCCCTACCTCGCGATCACATATGCATCCGAAAATGGAAAACTTGTGGAAGTCAGGTTCCGTCATCCTCGGACCCCGGTCGGACCATTTTGAGACATATACAGGGACGCTAGATGGTAGATGGGCATAGTCTTTGAGTCTTCTCAATGGTAGCTGCAGTCCTGCCCTTGCTGCATATACAGCACATATTCATAGTTCTATGCGGATGTGCTGAGAGAACATTATATTCGGACAATAAACCACTTTGTTAAGACTCTCAGAGAAATGTCCACAGCCTGCGGAATGAACGACCAAGCAAGTGATGCTTTGAGTAGGTAGACAAGCCAAGTATACTTTCTCAGTCCGTGTCGTGTCGCAAACAAGGAGAGAGAAAGCCAAACTCAAGAAAGGTACAATAACATAATTTCTCTCCAACCAGACTACCTCAGTTACCATGCAGTGCGCTCCAAGTCCAAGGTGTAAATCATACACGACCTTTCAGTTCCCACAGAATAGAGCCTAAGTGTGGTACAATCCCCAGGTAACAGTAGCACCGCCCATCAACCCCTGGAGTGAATGGCAACCCATCACGCCCTTCGACCCCACTTTGCCATGCCATTGATATCTGCTGATGGAATCGTTTATCAGGTCAATGATATCGGAGTTTCCGACGAAGAATCCATTAATCGATTTATCACCCGTGACGCCGAATGCACAGGTGCCATATTGGACAAGCTGGTGTTGCCCACCAAAGTCCTCGACTTCCCAGCGACCACCATTGGCAATGTTTCTGGTTATCTGCTGGCAGTCGGATACCAGCGGAGAGGCATCCGAGGTCTTGTTCTTGAAGGTAGAGCTGCCGCACTCATCGACCCTGGTGCTTGCCGCCTGCATCGTAAAGACGACGCTGGGGTTTGGGGATTGGCCAGTCATAGCGTGCTCAGCATCAGGGGTCAAGTCGACAGTGGCACTTGGTTCGATAGGGGCACACTGTGTGAGAGTAAGGCCAGTGGAAAAGATAACAGCGATTGGAATTCGCATCGTGAAGGATTCTCTCGGAGTTTACAATTTGACTTGAGGAAGAAGGCAATGTGTGATGGATCTGTTGGAGACTAGGTAGAGGGGTTTCGTAGTACTATTTATACCCTTCATCCAGAAAAATTCAGTGACAGTGACATTGTGAACTGCAGGGGATAGTTATTACTGCGAAGACTTCACAAGGAACTCAGCAGGCTGGGCTTGCGATGCAACGTCGGTCCTGGGTAATACTAGTTTTATCGAGCTACTGACTTGGAATGGACCGCTCCAGGTAATTAAATTATTCCAAATCACACCAAGTACTCGTTACTGGGGGCGTCAGCAACCGGGGGGTTTGGTCAAGCTGGTAACCACTGACGGTAGGTCATCTGTTCACAAGGAGACCCAATTCCAAGAGCGCAATGTCCTCCAGATAATTCATAAGTCGACGTGCGCTGTGTGCTGAAAGTCGTACAGTCCTTAACTTATCATACTCGTTACCTTGTATTCGCAGGCGACAGTCTTGCCAACTCCTAGATTTGTTTCGTATATCAATATCCGGTTCGATTGTAGACTCTACTTATGAAGTGTGGAAGTTTTCTGTGTTAATCCCCGCCTGTACTGTATATGTCTCACAATAATACCGATTACCATCAAAGGAGGGCCACTTGCGCATCTAAGGGCAAGCCAAGGTCTATAGTCGGTCTTAATAGTCCTATGTGGCTGGAACTGTGCGCTGCGGTGGATATTTGTGCTGCTGTTAGATTTTGAGAATTCATATATGTACCAAACGCCAGTACATTGCACTAGAAGAATAACCTCTTGGCACAATCCTGCGTAGTCAGTTTCTTCCATGCGGTAGGGAAATCAAATGCTCTCAATTGTCAAAAAATGTGCTTAGGATTGAGCATTGTTTCTCAACTTTTCGATGCCTAGCCACCCACAGAAATGGGTTATGGTGGAACGTAATTAGCTAGTATCTATTAGACTGGATAAAACTAGACAGCTATGGTCTGGTATGACTTCTGTGTGGTATATTAGTATTGGGCATTTACTTATCCCTACCGACACTGCATGGGTCATGGATGTCCACCGTCTCGCTTACAACGCCGCTTCTGTCCTAATCCTATTACAGGTAAGGCGGGTTCAACGTCGGAAGGTTGGATGGAGTGCGTTGCCGAGGTCTCTGACGGACGGACCTTCACTATTAAACGATTCTCCCACACTTCCAGATACGTCCAGCTGTAGTGGTTAATCACTTATGCAAAACAGCCAGGGACTCCCGAGCGGCGCAATATCGTCAGCTATTACTAACTTTGGATATTTCAGATGACCTGAATTCTATTTTTACAGACCCCATAATCTTTTGACTGAGTCCAAAAATTTTTACCAGTATTTGGCTGGGAGGTTTTGTAGCATATTAGGAACTATCACCCATCCAATTGTGTACAAAATATCATGCTAACTGGGCCCCGTGGTTAGGTATTTAAGGACCCACTCAACGTGACACAAGCCTCGGAGGCTGCTGGGAGGCCCGCGCACAGCTCAATAGCACGCGGTGTGGACCTAACTGTCTAATGCTTGCGGTCTTCTCCGAGCGACCTATTGTGTAGCAAGCCTGGTTTGTTCCGTGACCAAGGAGGTAAAGAGCGGTCGGATCTTGCTGCCGATTTTGAAACATCACACTCCAAAGTGCACTAAAATATATGAGGGTTACAACGTACGAACTAGTCTCATCTCGAAGGCGAACGTGCTTGCAACCTTGTGTTTTTATCTTGCAGGGATCTATACTGTAATGATCCGAGAGGGCACCTGAACCGGATGAAGCCTAAATTAAGAGATTAGTGGTCCATAGAATCATTCTTTAACGCTCCAGCAACACCTTCAACTACTTCCTAGGCCACGGCATCGCGGCTAACCCACGCTCAAATGCTTCTCCCAAGAAGACTTTTGAGACCTCGCCTTGCGTTCCTGAGCATACACTTATGGATTCTGATATTAGGCTGTGCTCTTCTTTACGGGCTCGCAATAAGCTGGGCCCGCGTCGAATGTTGGCGTGATCCAACGTCGGCCTTCTTCGTACAGGACAAGGCTTACGAGCCGATCTACTCGGTGCTACGTACAGAGCAAGCCGACGCGTTCCTACAGCACGCCAACAACAATAGCCTTCCTCTTCATTTTCGAACCAAAGGATCTCCCCATCCCTCGATGTGTGTTGGAATTGCCTCCGTGGCACGAAGGGGAGTAAATTATCTCCAAGGCGCTGTGGGGTCACTTCTGGAAGGCCTTACAGCAGCAGAGAGAGGAGATTTATATTTAATCGTCTTTATCGCACACACAGATCCAGCAGAGCATCCGGCCTATTCGGAGCCGTGGCTCCATCAACTCGCTGATAAAGTTCTCCTCTACGACCCCGAAATGGTGGATATAGAGCATATCCGCAGTTTGGAAACCCCGGAGGCGAAGTCCTTTGCACGCGAAAAGGGTCTGTTGGACTACACTTATCTCCTTAGAGCGTGCGAATCCGTTAACACGTCGTACACTGTGATTCTTGAGGATGACATTATTGCTCTTGATGGCTGGTACCACCGGACTAAACACGCCCTGTCTGTTGCTGAACGGCAGACCATCGAAAAGGGTGCAGATAAGTGTAAGCATACCACCATTCCCACCCAGCACGACAGAAATTACGCCGTGGAGGACGATGGACTAACGAAATATTGTGCCATAGGGTTGTATCTTCGACTTTTCTACACTGAAAAATTCCTCGGATGGAACTCCGAAGAATGGCCGGTCTACCTCTTGTCTTCCCTCCTTACTGTACTGGGAGTCGCAGTCACAATGATAGCTATCCGCCGCTATCACCCGGCTTCATCCACATATCTTCCAAACAAGATAATAGCCCTCTTTGCTTTAGTTCTTACTCCTCTCCTGATTATTCTCTTCTTTGCTGCCGGACGGGTCTCAATTTTCCCGATGACTGCCGGAGTGCATGAGATGCCCAAGTTCGGCTGCTGCTCTCAGGGGTTGGTCTTTCCACAAGCCCGCATCGGAGATCTAGTCTCCTGGTACGAGTCTAAAGGCGTGGGTTACATCGATATGCTTACGGAAAGCTACGCCGACGAAGGGGAAGAGGTCCGCTGGGCGTTGACTCCTAGTGTACTGCAACATGTTGGGAGCAAGAGTTCGAAGACGAACTCGCCGGGGGACTACAACAATCGACTGACGGTTTCCGAAACAATCTGGAATTTCGAGTTTGAAGAGAATGACGCGGAGATGTTACGTTGGGAACATAAACAGCAGAGCGAAATATAGATAGGTGTGCTATAAAAGATGCAAATACAACTAGCTGAAACACTTCGAATGGCAGCAACGACAGCTTGCCAAGAACAGACTTGAAACAGATATACAAATTATATCGTAACTTCACCTCAGCCTGATTCGGAGCCAAAAACACTATCAAAAGCGATGATAGTAATGACCGCAATCTGAGCAAGTCGAGTTAGCACGTGTAATAAATCCGCGGCGTCTCCTATGCTCACTTACCAAGGCCATATCGACCCCAGGAGTGATGACGATATCCAGGACAGGCCGGTGAGACCTCCGCGCACCGGCGGTTAGCGCCAATCTGTCGTTGTGACGTACGCTTTCGCACACTTCAGCAATCCTTCGATCACAATCAACCACGTCGAAGCTCTGCAGAACGCGCCCATGCCGCTCTATTACCAGCGTGCGCTCCTTCTCGGCTACCGACTTCGAGTCCATTGCACTCGAGTTTTTTAGCGTGATGGTAAAGTTTCCGAAGGCGGGCGCAAACCGTGGAGCCCCGGCAGCTAGGATTACACCACGGTCATCTCCCGGCAGAGTGATATACCATGCGCTTTTGATGGAGATCTTCCGATGGAGTTCGAAGAGAGGCAGCCCAGTGGCGTCACGGAACTCTCGACAGGAGCCATCATTGTATTTCCACCCACTAGCGGTGAAAACGGTCTGCCCACTCTGGTCTCTGACCTTGTATGCGGCAGCAGAGTGGATATCGCCTTGGGGACTCAGAACAAGGACGGTTTTCGAGTTGGTTATGTAGTCTTGGCGCAACGCGACGGGATGATCAGGAGATTTCAGAGGCTTGCGTGGTTTCGAGAAGATCTGGTGTTGCATTCGTGCTTGGGAGTAGGCCCCGGACATCTTGCGTTGTGGTGAGTCCACAAAATAAATGTAAGCTGCGATGAGATGTTGTCAGGGAAAGAAAACAACACACACGCGTATACTCCCATCTAAGTGTGCACTTATCCCGGCTTGATCTTATATCAAATCCTAGGTGCAACTTTCGCCCAGCACTTCTATAAGATTTCGGTTGTTTTTGGTTGGGGTTTAGGGTGGGCGGGGGAAAGGGGAGGTCTTGTGATGAGGCCTTTGTCTAGCGGGCAGCTCCGGGCGCCCCGACCCATCCTTGTGGGCATGTTCTCCGGGCGGGGAGCTTAGCGAGTAAAATGACACTCCGTGAGAAATGGAAGGATCCTTGAGGGTTCCACCGGAGGAACTAGAGAATGCACCAGACCCATTTTTTCTCAAGACAGGATGGAACCAACCGGAGATAACGCAGATCTCGGTCTACACACCAGTGATTTACATTACCGTTACGGAACTCACCATCAGGGGCAGAAGCCTGGCACTGGCCGCATTGTTTTGGTGTAAGCACTAAACCAGGAAAAAATATCACGCCGCCATTTATTGGCGGGTTAACTGACAGGGTGGAGTTCTCCTCCACTCCTGGGAAGTTCCGACCCTCCTTGGGAAGTTCCCCTACATATAGGCGTCGCGAAGTCACCGTCACTATCTATACAAACTCCGCCCGCGCAGAAGGGGAGGGTCGCGCACTTTATCCGCTGCTAGCCCGATTAAGCGGCTGCCTGGATCGAACAGCCCTAAAACCACCCTAGTATCGCTTCTATTACTTCCTGTACTATATCCGAACTGTATACTTCCCTATACTACCCGTCGCTGCCCCTATACTGCCTATTACTTCCCCCGATTGGAAGTAACGGCCGTTTACCGTCAACCATTACTTCCCGATTTTCGTATTTACTTCTATCCGGTTACTGTATACTGCTAAAGACATCCCCTATTAAATCCTGGCTATTTCTTCTATTATAAGCGCGCTGTTTGCCTTACTGTATAGAATAAACAGCCTCTATAAACAGATTTATTAATATCTTTGTTTAATCGAATATTTACAGTAGTTATTGAGTGCAAATGGGTGTTCAAGACCAAGGCGAACGGAGTACGAAAGTCACGCCTAGTTATTAAAGGCTTTCGCCAGAGAACTGGAGTCGACTATCATGAAACGTTCGCAGCGGTCTCTCGAATGGATTCCGTCCGCTGTATTGTAGCCAGCGCTGTTCTGAAAGGCTGGAAACTTCACCAATTCGACGCGGTGACAGCGTTTCTTCACGGAGACATCGACACCGATATCTACATGGAACTGCCAGAGGGCTTCCAGGAAGAAGGGTACGTCTGCCGTCTGCGACGATCCCTCTATGGCTTAAAACAAGCGCCACGGATCTGGTATCAGTGTGTACAGCGAGTCCTGAAGGCACATGGTTTCGCTATGGCACAATCCGACGACTGCGTCTTTTACAAGGAGAATTGTGTGGTCTGCGTCTATGTCGACGATTTCCTAGTGGCCGGAGCCGGCGAGGGAGAGATTGCACTCGTGAAGAAGGCTCTCGAATCGGAATTCAAGCTGAACGATCTGGGAGCTCCACGATCTTTTCTTGGAATCCAATTCGAAGTCCACAATAATGGTTGCGTCTCTTTGCATCAGCGACCGTACATCCAAAAGATCCTATCTGATTTCTGCATGGAGACCTCCCAGCCCAAGGATACTCCGATGACTCCAAAGAGCTTCCTGGATCCAAAACCAGACGAGCGTACTCTTGACGACCCTGCCAGAGCCCGCTACAGTTCGGCCATTGGTGCTCTGATGTATCCGATGATCGGAACCCGACCAGATACTGCGTTTGCTGCAGCGACATTGAGTCGATTCGTGTGTCACGACTGCAATCGCATCACCAAGCCGCGCTGCAGCGACTGCTCCGCTACCTAAAGGCATCACAGGATGTCTGCATCTCATATCGAAAGGGAGATCTGATCGGCTATATGGATGCCGATTTTGGTGGATCGGTCGTGACTGACGGGGCATATTCCACCTCTGGATATATCTTTAAGCTCGCGGGAGGACCCATCCCCTGGTCGTCCAAGAAACAGGGGGAAGTTGCCACGTCTAACCACTCATGCAGAATATATTGACCGGTATAACGCCGTACTACATCTGCAGTGGCTGCGAACCTTCCTGGATGAAACCGATCTTTATCGGTCACCGGTCACACACATTATGGTAGACAATCAATCTGCTATCGCCTTGTCAAGAAACCCAGAGTTCCACAAACGAACCAAACATTCCAACGTCAAGTTCCACTATCAGCGATCTGTATTGGACGCTAGAGAAATCAGCATCCAATATGTTCCGACCAAGCAGCAGGCCGCAAATGGACTTACCAAACCTCTGGGGCCTAAGGAGTTCGCATGCTTCCGCCAGTTAATCGGTCTGACGAGTATTGCACAAAACCCAAAGCAGAAGGCGTGATCGTACAGGGGCGCTCTTTCCACTTTTTTTTTTCCGAACAGGGTTTTAGTGGTTTTACTGAGGCCTAGTCGATTATCGCTGGTACAGTATCACCGTGCCAGCACGGCGATCCTGAGGGGAAATGTTGTGAATCGAGGCTCGACAAAGTAAACAGTAGAGCTTCGTATACGGAATTTATTCCGTATGGAATCAGATTGATTTCCAATCAGTCTGATATTCATCTTGTATATAAACCCTCATGTTCTCAGATATGAAGAATAGCAATCATCTTCCTCTGAATCACAACACTGTTCCTAGTACCTAATCCCCGTTGATTCTGTCCCAGTCCAACTTGATCGCTGCGATGACCAGTTATCTGGTTGAAACACGACCACGACGCGGAAATATGCCGCCAATCTTTCCCCTTTCCCTTTAAAAGACTTGACCAATGTCATCGTGAGTTGAATGGTTATGATAAAGCCCAAAGCCCCTAGCACACACGGAATTCCGGGTCCTGGCAGTCGACGAAATGGATGTTGGATGTCGATGACTGTCCGGGCATCTTCGTGCTCCAGGTGGATCTGGGTCCAGGGCCACTCTCTGCCTCGGACTATCTACAGAGTAGTCTGCTCTTTATTTTACTTCAGAACAACCTCAGCTTCCTATCTTACCCGGGCAATGGCCGAGGCCGTGTTGGTAAATGGCGATCGGGCATGTCTACCCGTGTATCTGGAATGCTATCTGCAGGATTTTCACTTGACTTACCGCATATTGCGTTTGGTCAGGCTTTCCTCCCCAGCGAACACATGTTGCTGGTCGGAAAAGAACTAGGGAGACTGGCCGGCAGAAATGCCCGTCGCCCGCCCCGGTTATTCGGAACGTTATTCTGAACCGCAGCCGTCTACCATGAACACACGGTTGTTTGTGCTTGATAGAATACGCCACGCTATGTAGCCGTGGACTTTCGTTAGATACTCGACTCGCCAGCGAGACAACAGTCAAGCATCTGGCCCATTACTGAATTTTTTTCTGGTAAAAAGGTCATACTGTATAAGACCTTGGAAATTTCTTTTCAGGGAGGGCAAGTCGAGGTGGCTTGGCCCTGTCGGTTCCCCAGGAAAGAGTAAAACGGCGCCCGGGCAACTTCCCCCTCATTGCGACGGTTCATGGATGCTTGCGTTTTACCACTACGTCATCTGGGAAAAAGACATAACGTTTGGTCAACGACCAAGCACCCAAGCTACAATATGTGCTCGATCTCTGACACTCATGTCGCGTTGCGTGGAATGATTACCAAGGCGGATTACTAGCCAAGAGAGGGGAAGAGGTTGAATGCCCTGCTTCGTTTGAGGCCTTCATGCGACCGGATGCTCCTTGATCAAATCCCAAATGGGGCTATCTACCCCCACATGGAGGAAACATGGTGTTGCTGATGAGAAAACCGATCTTGTCGATTTCCTGCGATTTTGGCAGGGATCATACTGTACTATTAGTATGTGGCACTGATAGTGCGTTGGAACTTGCATTTCTTGTTAGGCTCGCTAGCAAACAAGTTTGTAATCACACGCCCCTCTATTCCCAGGAATAAATAATAGAACGGAAATTAGGCGACTCCTAGCTCTCAATGTCATTCAGTTCATCTAATTGATGCGGTCTTATTCCATCAGTCGTCCCATAGACTCTATATATATTACAAGAGAAGATACGCGAAACGTCCAGACCCAGCACTCATGTCATTAAGACCGTTACTTCCCGCTCGTCTCCCTCCTCACGAGCCTCATCAGTGGAGGGACGGTTCCTCAAGTCTGAATGAGAACCGAAAGCGCGCGAGCCTGGCTTGCATTGAATGCCAGAAAAAGAGGAAAAAGGTGATCATTAATCCGACGATGTGCCCGGGAAATACTAAATACTCCCAGTGTGCCGGCGGAAAGCCGTGCAACGAATGCGCCTCGTTCAATCTCGTCTGTCATTTCAAGCCTTCGGAGGATAGACGCCGCAAATTATTCAAAATGCGCACAGAAAACCGGGCCAACGATCTCTCCAGCATCCTTGAATCGTTACTGCAAGTTCTACGAGACGGAACGGACGAAGATGTCCGGACAATGCGTCTCAACATACAGCAGAACGTTTCACGACAGAATATCATAGCGGATCTGCAGAACTTGCTGGTACTGGACAAGGCTACGGATGAGCTGTGAGATGTCTTGGTGTCAGTAGAGTCCAATCTTGCGTGTGGCCGGGGACGCCCCAGTAACCTCATCGAATGCTGGCAGCACTCAAGATGTGGACAAGCATATGCTACTAAGGAGAGGCGATAACTGCTAGAATCAGACAAAGGCAAAATGACAGGATACTTCTTCATGTTAAAGGTAGTGGAACCTAGTTATGAGGATAGACACTATCCATCTTCCCAGAAAATCGGAATTTTATCTCAGCGCTGGAGGAGGCCTCGATTGCATGATAGCTTCTAGATCTTCCTGTACTCATGCAAGAAGGAATGCCGCCTAAGGCAGCGCGTGCTCGATGCAGATAGGAAACTCAGCCAATTAGGACGGATGACGCGTTTTGGAAACCATTCTCTCACTCCGGTGTTATTGGAGGGGTAGGCAGTGCGGTAATTTGGGGTATACTGGTGAAAGTTGGCTTCGCCCATATCGTTTCCATGCGATCCATGACACCAGGTTGGCGACCTTGTATAGCAAATGAAGAAGCGCAAGATTTATCGGTGGCAGTGGGCCTTTGTTTCGCAAGGAATATATCCAGGGACTTGGCAACATTTGAGTAATCCGAAGACGCGTATTTACGCCTGAGGACATGCGACGGTTGGTATACGTATCGAAATAAATTAGCGTAGATCCTAGCGTCGTACTGGAACGCGCATTCGGTAATGGAATGGTGCTGATTGAGTATGTCTTGCGCGAGAGCCAAAGCAGCTCTAGCAAGATCCGATGGCCGCTGAGAAACAAACGCCCGATGGTACTGGGAGATCTCCGAGATGTAAAGCGCCATGTGCATAACTTCACAATCGTGGGCAATGTCTGTGACAACAGCTAGAAGGAAGTCATCAATCGTGGGGCGCCCTATCATCCAGCCCAAAGCATCCAGCATATGCCACTCCATGTCTAGAAACATGCCCTTGCCGTATGAAAATCCGCACATCGATCCCAGCTCGGTGATGGTGGGCAAGGAATCCTTCTTTTCCCTATACTTTGTCGCAAGAAGGAAGGCTGTGCATCCGACCAACTGGTAATGCTCCAAACGCACAATGTGGCGGGAACAATATCTGTCCAAAATGTTGATTGTCAGGAACAGGGTCGAGGGCGCGCATCGGAATGAGCCGTGAGTTTCGATGAGGAAATCCAACAGGCATGAACGCAGGCACCACCGGACTTCAGGCTGTATATCTATCATTTCCACATCGGGTGCATCTAATATCTGCAATCATATATCGGTCAGCAAATTGAGCTTCGCTCTCAGGTATACACAGGCTCGAGCTAACCTCCATTCGGAGCATATGAGGCAAGTTGTCGCGGCGAAAGTCATCTTTATGAAGGAGAGTCTTCTGATCGAAGGCGTAATTCTGCCTGTTTTGGGCAGACAATTCGGCATTCTCCATGTCATGCATGAACGGCGCTGGAGAGTCTTTATGGAACTCCAACGAGAGAGGGTCACAAGCCCGGTTGCCGGATGTTGACCGCTTTGGAGAAGCAATGGGTTCTGTTGCGTTCAATAAGCAACCAGCGAACCACTATTTGATCGGAATTCCAGCCGCCTGATGCCAATTTAGAAGCCAAACAGTTGGCTTGAATGTCAACGGTGGAAGAAAATCGCCCGCCGGCGGAATGAAGCTTTGAGAAGATACCCGAAGCGACGCGAGATATGATGACATTTATCGTACCGTGCCAGAACAAGGGAGAACGAGCAATCGGAATTCAAGACTGAAGCAACAATTGAGCGAGGCGGGAATGTGGCTATGAAGGGGCGTCATGAGGAAATGCAATCAATCACTGGAGGATCCTTTCCCGGCACAACGTTATTATCGCCGCCTATAACACGATTCTCGTCGTTTTACGGACACTGATAACCTTGTGGAGCTTCTTCGAAGACATTAAAGGTCCCGGGGAATGGCTGATCGAAGGAAAGAGTGGGAAGTACCTTGCACATTCCTCCCAAGGAAGCCCCTGGTTAGGGATTATGTAAACATGATTTGCCAAGTGCCTCACGACTAACGTTTTCAACCATCGAGCGGTCCAAACCTACGAGCGGTCCGTTTTCTTCCGCACCCCCATCTAAATCAACCTTTAAAACCACCAACGCCATTAGAATTAATTAATTAAAATACATGAAAAAATAGCTATTTACTAGGGCAATTTCGAATTGTATGTCCGACTGTCCCACACCCACTACAGCGCTGCGGAGCTCGTCGACGAGGCGCTAGAGTAGATTCCGCTGGCTGCTCATTAAGCTGCGTATCAAGCTGCTGAACGCGATTTTCACCTTCCTGTACATTAAGAAGGCGGTTATTTCCTATTTCAGCACGTTTTCTTGCCTTTTTTTGACGTTGTCGTCCATTTTCAGCGCGTACGGCCCTAATTTCTTGCTCTAAAAGCAGCTGCGTTTGCATTGCCATTTGCGCTGCTTTCTCAAGATGTCGAATATGAGCAATAGGACTGCTAGAGAGCTGCCTCTTTTTGCTAAGGCTGTTCTGCAGGCTTCGGACCTTTCGATTTAACTGGCGAGTATTCTGCGGAGTTTGAAAAGCAGAAGAAATTGAGCCTTCAACTAGTGGTGGCGTAGGCGTACGTAGTTGGAAGGTCAATTTAGAAAGAACATGCTCTGGATCAAGCGGCTTAAGCCCTGCTCCTCTAAAACCGCTGCAGATATTGGCCGAAGTAAAGATAGCTTTGTGTGCATCTAGATATAGCGATAGAAAGTCTTCTTTATCAATGTGGTTGTTGCCAGCAGCCATACGGTCTTCAAGAAGCTTTATATACGCCTTTTTAAGCGGGCCAAAGACACCCACATCAAGCAGTTGCAGAAGATGCGAAGTATGTGGAGGCATACAGAGACATATAATTGCATTCTGCTTGCAGAAGTCATCGAATTCAGCAGTCAAATAACTACTATAGCCGTCAAGAATAAGCAAGCGCTTTGCACCAGTCATATAGCGCTTAGAAAGCGGTTCAAAGACATTTTTCAGCCAGAGAAGGCCTATTTCATCAGTCGTCCAGCCATTCTGACTAGTAGAAATCCACCAGTCACGAGGAAGCGCAGGTTCTTGGAACCAGGCAGCCTGTTGGACGCTTGCTTCAATATAATAAGTGGCGGTAGATGTACGCCTCTTGACCCGATTGTCTCAATGATTGTAACCCATTCACAATTGCCCTGAATGACTCTGCACGGTCGCTCGCTTCGTTCAGCTGCAGTAATCACTTTTGAAGTAGAGCAGACTCCCATTGCAAAGCCAGTTTCGTCGAAATTCCAGATATCATCTTCATGTATGCCGTGTTCCTGAATAGTCGCTCGTACAGTCTCAAACCACGGGCCTATAATCTTTGGATCTTCCTGCTTTGCGCGCTGATAGGTAATGCGTCTATTATATCGCGTACGAAGCTCAGGATGGCGATTAACAAATTTATAGGGCCAGTTAATTCCGATAGCTGCAGTAGAGTCATTTAACCGATTGCGAAGCAGTACTTGGGCCATTCCACGCAGAAATTCGGGCCGAATTGGAAATCCTCGTGTATCTGCATCTAATAACCGCTTTAAAAGCAATTGCTCTTCGATTTCGGTCAGTTTGTGGCCATTAGCGCGTGTTTCCGATCGTGATTTAATTCCATTAAGCCGTCGCAGTAAAGTTGTTTTTGGAACACCAAATAGGTCTGCCGCACGCGTTTTTGATCGAATTTTTTTTGATTTAGCAGCAGATACTGCCATCTAAATTCGACTCTCCTTAGAAAGATGCATTTTCGATGATAGTGGTGGAAAAAAGACGCGTTGAAGTTGAAGTTCTGAATTAGATAGGGGGTGCGGAAGAAAACGGACCGCTCGTAAGTTTGGACCGCTCGATGGTTGAAAACGTTACCCGAAATGGATGATGCACATACCAATACCGAGTCTCCATCACCTGAGGCCAAATCCGATGTCATTCGACACTTATGAATGCAAAATTGCTGTCAATGACTAGCTATCTGCTTCGTTGGATGCTAGCTTGTCCGGAAGGCGAACCTGCTCTGGGCAAGGAATGCGGCTGTTCAAATAGCGGAGAAATATTGACTCCGCCATTGTCTCCTTTATCCTAGTCACCACCGAATCAACCATTTCGGGAGCGGAGAAGGTCGAGGCGCCGGCATAACGAAGTATTTCGCCCCCTTGTTTCAACCAACGAGTCACTTCCCTTGGCGAGCCTGGGAGGAGGTAGAGAGTGAGCAATCGTTGCCACATAGTAGATAAGTGGCGCCATTCAGCAGGGGTTGGACTCTGCGATCGCGTAACCAGCTGGCATATATGGGTGTAGTATTGTTTATATCTCTTGGTTTCCAGGATAAATTCGAGAGTCTCCAGAGCATCTATCGCCGACAGGAATTCAATAAAGGATACCAGACTGTACGCGGAGGACGCAGCGTTGTCCGAGACCTCGTCCAGCGTCGGCAGAGTCGATGGCCTCAGTTCCAGGGAACCCTCCATTTCGCGCTTTTGTGAAGACCCCTACCGGAGAAATACTGACGTGGGAAAGATGTATGCTGCTGTTGAGGAAGAGACGACGATAGCCATTAAGGAGAACTTTTCAGCTCAACAGTGGTCGTCAAAAATAGCCGTGTTCATGTTGGCCAAGCACTAGTGGTGCACTCCTGGTACCCCGCACGATCTTCTGCGGCGGCCCAAACCCCATTGCTTTCCCGTAGCAATTTCAATCAGCCTCCGTAGTGTCCGCCAGTCAAACGGGCACCTACAATAGTCTGAATTATGGTGTGCGATAGGTTCATTGCGGTGGGTGTCTTTCAAGGCTCTGTCTCATTTTTCCAAAATTATCTAAGGAGGACGGCGTGACGGCGAACCGGCGGGACGGAGATTCCTACGAATGGGCCACCTGAATATTGGGTCGGGGTCATCGACAGACAAGTAGGGTGGGCGTTTGTGTAATGAATGCGCCGCATGCAATCAGATAACAGACGTCGCAAATTATTTAGAAATCGCATGGAGAAGATGGCTGACGATCTCACTACCATCCTCGAACTATTACTGCAGGTTCTGCGAGACGGTACGGACGAAACTGTCCGGACACTGCATCCCAACATATAACAGAACGATTCACGACAGAATATCATAGCGGATCATCTAGGCTGGTGGCCTCTGGCTGGTTGGAAATGAGCATCTTCCGAGAATGAATGGCAGGCATCCCACTTATAGAACACGACAGAACTCATCCCTCAGCTCTGTCGACTAGCCAGGATCACTGTTTCGAGTCGAGTGCAGTTCGTAAAGTGAATCAGTTGTACGTTCAGAGCTCTATGTAACATATTCCAATCGTGTCTAGCCTTGCAGGTCTTGCCAACATGTTGCCTGTGCTACACGTTTCGCTGTGACTGTCATGACATGTTTGCCGATCAGTACTGGATCAACCAGACACCCGCCCCTGAGATCGACTAGAATATCTTCCCAGCTGTTAGGACACACCTACGAGAACCATTCCCCCTTATAAAAAATGGCCAAGAAGTTAAATAATCCAGAATTAATATACTCTCAGTTCAGAGGAATTCATGGGCGGGCTCGAAAAATGAAAATTCAGCCCAACCTGCGTTCTGACGAGGTGTACTATGTACCTCAATCCCAGTAAGCGAGATTACCTGATTTTGCAGGGTGTTCCTCAGATGGTGAGAATGTTTCAGTGGCCCTGCAGTTGCGTTGGAGAAGCAGCAGGGACGATTGCCAATGCCACGCTGAGAGCGGACCCCATGGCAATGCCCATGACGTGTAGTGAGTGTTGATTTTGTTCGATGCCAACGCAGTGTTTATATCAAGCCATTGGCCAACTGGAGAGGAACAGATAGTGGGTCATTATTATCCAGAATCACATTAATCATGGAACCGAGTTAGGCGTATCACTCCCATCTCTAATGTAGGATAGCTTCTACACAGATGGAGGAGAAATTAGATCTACGTGCGGGCAGTGCTTGTTTGCGCTGTGATGCAGTTTGACACTCTTTCGAGCTGTTTGTTGAAAGTACCCTGAGTATATACCAGTACTGTTGATATACCGGAAACCCGTACGAACGTAGAAGACGACTCGGGCCGGGAGGTGTACATTGCATACTCGGACGAGGTGGATCCAGTGGAGCGGGTGGCAATACAATTTCTATACATGGAATCAATAGAAAACTCCGGATTTCGCCTATCCATGAACCATAGGTTCTACAGAGGTCTGTATAACTCCTTAGTGATAAGAGGTCATATTTACCTCCCTCGTTCTAAAGGAGAAGTCTTTTTATCCTCCGCAACACATGTCGGGAAGGATTGTCAAACCATTTAATGATATTATAACCGCGGAACGGATCCAACTGCAACGTCGAATTCACCGGAACCATTCGTCAATTTGCGTGTCTGGTAGTTATGGGGTTAAAACTGCCCAAAACGACTATTGTTGGGTGGCAGTAGCCTCTGGTGGCGAGGCCCTCCTCACCATCCCCACACAGCTTGAGACGGGGACGAGCCGCCACCATCTAATCGGACGGATAAGAGTGATCTCTTCGTTCCACTCAAAGTTGTTCACACTTTCGGTGGCTAGGTATTCCGTGATTAGATACGGAAGCCGATCTAGAAGAAGGCAATAGAAGAGAAAATAGCTGAACGATAGCTCCCTTTCGTTGTCAGCTACTCTGAATAGGCGTTGACATCAGAATCAAACATGGGGCGAACTTGGAGTGTGCTCATCGCACCCCAGGACTCCGTCTAAAACTCTACGACGCTGTTTGAAGTCAGCGATGGCTTTATGTACAAAAACGTGCACTATAGATGGTATCATTGAGCAGTGACTGACTGTTTTTTATCAGGAGATATTTTCCGGTCGTCCGCGACCGACGTGATTTGCCGTTGGAGACCATGGCGATTCACGATATACTCTAGGATCCGAATGTTGTACGGTAGCGAATGGATCTGGTGGCTACAAGGACATCTGATTGGCACTTGTCATGATCTAGAAAACGATACGGAATATAACCGTTGGATTTCATTTTTTCCCTCGTGCCAGTGGCGCGAAATCCGAAGGGAAGTTAATGTCAGATATAAGTGAACAAAGACACCACGGTTCAGCAAGTGCACGCAGACTACACTTGTTTACCAGTGGATCATTGCATATGCTTCTCCCCATCCCCAGTCATTCTTTGAAGAATTATCTGCACTTGTATCCACCAGGGTATCGATGGCGACCCTCCAACAGGAGTCCTCCCCCGAAAAAACAGACAACAACACGGAGACACTGACTACCGAAGCACAATGGCGTTTGTTCAAGAGCCTGGAGATCCTACGTACTGTCCTATTAAACCGCCAGTTGGAGCGACGCTGGTCCCTCGAGCAGCAATGCATGCGAAAGTTGCCCGTTCAAAATCGAATCCGTCTGATCATGTTCCTCGAGCCAGCGCTACCATTCACCCGATGGTCTGGCAGAGAAGATGACTTGGAGCGGCCGCAAAACAAGGTGAACCACCTGAAAGCCCGCATCGAGAAAGGCAAAGAACTCGCCGCTGAGATCGAGAGAAGGATGAAGACGAAACGCATCACGTACCCTCCCAACTTCTGCTACACGTGCCTGTCAACCAAGGAGATGCTGTGCACGAGGTGCCGACACAAAGTCTGCCTTACTTGTGTTTCATGCGGTGCCGACACCGACGGAAGTTATGAGTGTTCCATTTGCTTCACTCCTACCTCGTTTGTCCGTCGAAGCCATCTTATTCGGTTGATGCTGACGGGCTTGAGCTAGTGTCTGAATCGCAGAGCTGGTCTTCCCGAATGTTATTTCACCTGGGGCATTTCTCTAGGAAGACGCACTAGAAGGTGTTTCTGATTTGGTTTTGAATTGTCTCAGTCAGTAGACTGACTTTGATTCTTCATTCTTTTGCAAATCTTCATGAGCACTGGATTGAGTTACACCAACATCTTCCTAACTATACTTTCTTTTGCAGTCTGTGACATTCACACTGCCTTCAAAAGTTTGATCCGTGAATATCTATGGACATGATTATGAATCTTAGCGAGAGTTATACTACTTTGAGGAAAATCTCCCAAGAAGCTACACTTCCGGTCGGTTTCATTTGTGTTGTGGATTGAGGCTCGATCAAGTACGCAGTAGAGCTTCGTATACGGAATTTATTCCGTATGGGATCAGATTGATTTCCAATCAAGCTGATATTCATCTTGTATATAAACCCTCATGTTCTCAGATATGAAGAATAACGATCAATTTTCGTCTAAACCGCAACATGGTGCCCACGAGAGAGCGCTTCTTAATCCCATTCTTCTCTAATCTAGTTGTGTATCTTCAGGCCACCACTCCATATCACGGTCCCGAGGAGCATCGTTCTTTAATTTCGTCGGTTGAGGTGCAAATAGGATCCTCGGAGGAAATCGTCGTTAGCCGGGCGGAAGGGACAGCTTCTGTGGCCCGTAATCAAGGGATGATATGGCTCGACGGAATGGGCCCCGATGGCATGGGTTCACGGCTGTTGGACGTTCTTATATGCCGTTACTATTGTAGTCTTTCCTCAGGAGGTATAACGGACGAGTGGCTGGTAGTACTAATTGTGCTCGACCTTTAACCATGTGGCATGATCCTGCGGCCTGAAAGCAGCAAACTTCACTTCCTCGGCAGGCAATCCGTAAGGCGGGTCATCTTTTGGGTCAGCTCTGCGGCCCCGCCAGAGCCGTTAGCTTCTATGTAGGACATATGCACCTCTACCTACTTAATTTGGGTCAAAATGCGACTGTCTGAACAAGCGAGTATTATACTGCTGATCTGGACGGCGGGTGCTGGCCGACTGCTCGTGGGCGGAGGAACATCCACGCCCACGTCTGCACTGCAGCGAGACCGCAATGCGTCTCCATACCCGAGGGTGAACAGCACCTCGGAGCCATCGTACAACACTGGTTTTGAGACTCCAGGTCGGATCTCGCATCCCGGCGAGCCCCTAGCGCAACACAAGAAAAGTCGTGTGGACGACGACTAATGGATCGTACGAATTTCTCTGGGGTAATAGTGTTTGGATACAATCAGGTCCGACACGTCGACCGGTGGTTGTCGTCTACGGGGCCACCTGGGGAGGAAATGTGGTGCATGGGATGTATGGAGGGTAACAGTACGTCTTCATCATCGTGTAGTTCAACCAGTCCAGAGCTACTTGTCGCCAGCCTGGCGACGGGAGCATCTACAACCCGCCTCCGGTGGTGGGGATGCTCTGTCGATTGAGGTCTTGAGCTATACTCGACCCAGTCGGGAAGTTCCTCAGTTTCTACATCGCAATCTATAATGCGCGCAGAAAGTATAGTGCAGACTAAGAACTTTTTCCTATCACTCTATCGTCTGTAGTGCCATGGGTGGTTGCAAGTCTCAAGGCTTCTCGGAGGGATGTATGGCGGTTGTAGCGTGACCTTGATGTAACCCAAGATGACACCAGACCATATGGCTGATGCGCTTCCTGGAAATGGAATTATTCAAGGCTACCCGCTACTTCCGCAATTTTGCATTATATGAACCCATAATATAACAAGGATCCGTTCGGCAAGTGGAGTCGCAAACCCGTGGAAGGCTGCTAGGAGTAACTATCAATACGCTTGGCAGGAGGGGGTATGTTACTCCGCAAGTATTACTCTGCGATTATACAGGCTTCCATTGAGAAGCATCAAAAGTGGTGCCGCAACGTTGCTGAACAAGTTGAAATTAAATCCAGCCGCCAATGCTTGTATCTCTTTTACCTTTCTTATGCGAAAGTGACCCAAACAGGGGAAGAATTCCCATAGGGCAGCCCCCAACTATCGCGGCTATATACTCAATGTCGCGAGCTGTACGACAACATGCTTCAAAACTTTTCATCCTCTTCCCAAAACATCCACGCAACACTGATGGAAAACTTGATACCTGCCGCCAGCCACATCACAACGTATATATCGCCAGTGGCCTTGGTGATCCAACCCCCTGCAATAGCTCCCACGAGTGTCAGAATAAAAGCCGCCATACGCCGGTCCCGCTTGGCGTTTCGAAGAAAGAACAGCTTCGGGTCCGATACCAGATCACACAATAGACTAGTGATCACCACAGTTGGCACCTCATTGTAGCCGAGTGCGCGGCTGGCAACTATCTGCCCCGCCGACTGGATGCTCAGCAGCACGATGGGTGCTTCTTGGCTCCACTCGGTCTCGGCGCTGTCTCCGGTGAGACCCTTGATACCGGGAATAGCCCCACTCTGCACTAGCGCCGCGGTGATTATGAGCATGGCTGTCTGAAGAAAGAAGGTAAGCACTAAGGTGCCGCGTTGCCTGGGCCCCAGAGCGCTGTTCAGACGAGCAAACAAGAAGCAGCCGAGGACAAAGCATCCGATTGAAGTCAGGGACCGAGCCCAGCCATATGGCCGTGAATTCTGGTTCGAGGCTCCCAGGCCTACGAAGATAGTATTGCCTGTACCTATAGTGAGCTGGGTGGGTGAATTGGTTGTGAGTTGGGGAGAGGGTACCAGTTTGCATTGACACAAAGGTGTTGTAGGCTGCATCTGTCAGCTTCCATCTTTCGCTCAGCAGAATGCACAGTTCTCACCATTATAGAGGGTACTGTCCACCAGTCCCGAACAGAGACAGCACGCATATAATAACTTGTCGGCGTGCGCAGGAGTGACGTCGGTTTTCAGCTTTTCAACCCACTTTCCCTTGGAGATAGGCCTATCCATTATGAGCGCTGGAAGATGCTTCCCATAGAAGCCCGAATCAAAAGTGACGGCTCGCTGGCATCGATCATACATCCCACGCCCTGGGGTTGTATCGACTCTCATATCCCGCCATTACGGAAGACGGAACCACATACCCCTCTTCTGATTCCAGATGTGACGTTCAGCTGCGCCATGATCCTGCAATACGAGCCCATCCTGGATGAGGATTCTCACCCCAGTGGCAATGTAACCGTCTGTCTGATTCCCAGGACCAATTGGGTAATTTGTGCTATCTCCTGAGACTTGACTTGACTTTGGCGGCGTCCACCCGGCAGGGGCCGAGTCCAACACCTTCGAGCCAAGATACTTGGCTCTGTCCAAAGACCGGAGCAACCCTGATTCGGCCACCGAGACAACCATTTCCTATCGGAGGTGGTTGTTGACTTCCGAGGGCTGTTGATCTGCCGGATAATCCGGCAATTCTCCGAAACCGCACGCTCCGTTCCACTAGGAAAAAAGGCAGAGGTGATCTCCCGTGATGCCGAGACCTAAGTTCGCTTTGCCTGAACTCTGGGTACTGCAGAACGTGGTGGAATTCTGCTTTGCTATGCACTCGGCAGATACACCTTTCAGGAAGGTGAAGCCTTGGTTGCTTTGTGACAACCTTGATAGATATGGGTTTTGGCGCTGCTAAAGTTAAACTCTTCGCTTCCCTGGCATAGACCTTGGTCAGCTCGATCACACCGAATCAGGTCGAGTAAGACTCCCACCTGGCGCTTCGACTCCCAACGGGGTTAAAGTGCTGTACACTCGACGGTCGTCTGCACGAAGATACCAGCCCCCTGCAGTGCGCTCCATCGGACTTCGGAGAGCTTCAAGACACGTATCAGGGAGACAGGGTACGTAGATTTACCGTACTTTATCCAACTCCGATGTGGCGCTGGATGCTTCATCTGCTGTTTGTCTGAAGCAGGTGGCGAAAGAGATAGATTATACCGAGAGCGCCGAGAGCATGATAATGTTGTATGGAATTGACTTAGATGGAGCCGAAAGAACCGGAGTAATTCGGGCTACGCCCATCGTCGAGACTCCACCCCAGATGTCTGTCTGCTGTGCACGAGGTGTTGGAACCTGTTCCACAATCACAAGCTGTCTCCGATTATCTCACCTATGACACTGTCCACCAGCGAGCTGTCTCCACATTGGTGTTGAACAAAGTTTATGCTATGCGTTCATTTAAAGGACACGGTCAACCATTTGCATGCTGATGCTGGCTTGGACGCATAACGACCCATCACTGGCTAAGGGCGGTTGATATGGACTTACCAGATAAGTCCATTATGCTTCTTGGCCCACTACGAACGTATCAAGGGTCAGCAATCTGGTAGTAGTGTCATTATGGCGACAATACCCCAGCAAAGCGGAGTGTCAATGGTTTGATGACTGCTCCGACGGGTGATATTCCATCCGAGGCGATGTATATAAAGCCTGTCTGCAGCCGACGGATTTAAGGTATCTCTTCCAATACCAGGAACTATTCTTTGTCATTCTTGTTTCCTTCCTTCCAATATCTCGCGCACATTATCTCGCGCACATTACCAACATGAAGGCTGAAGAAGTCCCGGTCAAGGCTTCCGACATTGCAATTACCATAACCGTGGAGAAGAACGGTGTTTATGAAGTCAACGGTGTCAGACACGAGCCGTCTGTCTCTGTGCACATGCTCACTGGCGCGACTAAGCTGCGGCGGCAACTTCGTGAGTCAAATGAGTTGATCGTTTGTCCCGGAGTGTATGATGGCTTGTCCGCGCGCATTGCTATCAATCTTGGCTTCAAGGCTATGTATATGGTGCGTCACATTGTCCTGGGACAGGGTCCGAAGCAGCGGTCTAAAACAGCATTCAGACTGGAGCCGGGACAACGGCGTCGAGGCTCGGAATGGCGGATCTTGGATTGGCTCAATTGCACGATATGCGTACCAATGCTGAAATGATCGCCAACCTGGACCCCTTCGGCCCCCCGTTGATTGCTGATATGGATACTGGATACGGCGGTATGTCCCAATCCAAGTGCCCCTAGCTGGTTGACTGATCTTAATGTCTGCGCCGCAGGTCCCCTAATGGTGGCCAAGTCCGTCCAGCAGTACATCCAGGCTGGTGTTGCAGGCTTCCACATTGAAGACCAGATCCAGAACAAGCGATGTGGACATCTCGCCGGTAAGGCCGTGGTGGGCCTGGATGAGTACCTGATCCGCATCCGAGCAGCTAAACAGACCAAAGATCGTCTGCATTCGGATATTGTTTTGATTGCCCGAACCGATGCCCTTCAACAGCACGGTTATGATGAGTGCATTCGCCGGCTGAAGGCTGCCCGGGATCTTGGCGCCGATGTCGGCCTCCTCGAGGGCTTCACATCCAAGGAACAAGCTAGACAGGCGGTACGAGATCTCGCCCCGTGGCCCCTACTTCTGAACATGGTGGAGAACGGTGCAGGCCCAGTGATCACCACAAAGGAGGCGCAAGAGATGGGGTTCCGAATTATGATCTTCTCGTTCGCGTCGCTGGCCCCGGCGTACTTGGGCATCAAGGCGGCTTTAGAGCGTCTGAAGACCCAGGGGGTTGTAGGAACGCCTGAAAATGTGGGCCCAAAGATGCTATTCGAAGTATGTGGACTGATGGAATCCGTTCATATTGATACAAGTGCTGGTGGAACTGGATTTGTAAATGGGGTTTAATTCTCGGCTAGGCACTAGGGGTAAATGGATAGGTTCAGATGAGGGAATCTGGCTGTGTATCCATTCAGTTTGAATCAACTGTTTATCTCGTTTCGTTCATGAAGTTGTCGTGGCATATCACAGCAACCATCCTGTACTCCTAGCAGCTTCATCATGCCACCCTACACTGAGCGAGAGCTGAAACACTTCTTTGGACAACCCGCCATTGCACTAATACTACCGTGGCCACTTCCCCGATAACCAGCAATCGAACCGGAGCCCACTGTCGCCCTCGAATTCAAGTATTATATGTAAATTTCGGCTCCCCAGATGGCCGAGAGATCCGGAAAGTAGAACTGGACACGCGCGTCAATTTGCTGATCATAAGGGTCGGGAATAAACAGGTACGTGCTCTGCTCATTATTAAAGCGATCGGTGAAATGAATGCCGCCATACATCGAGACTTGGAGGATTTCGTATTTTATACTGTCGTTTTTAGTGTAAGATACACCTAAGTAAATGCAACGCCATGAGCCCTAGGAATTCCGCGTACCTCTCTTCGCCGAAGACGATTCGGTAACTTCCAAGGTACCGCCCTCGATCATCATCTCCAGTATTTTGCCACCATGGTCTTCTGTTTCACGCTTATGCTCTGACGAGTCGTTGAAATAAAAGCCCCAGAGGTCCTTTTTCTGGTTACACCTGTACACCTTTGCTATGGAAGGTGCACTGGAGACTGCTTTGGAACCTGCCTTGCGGGTTGAATATCCAGGCGTAGCTGCGGATTCCGCATGCTCCTGCTCTCCTGTCGGTATTAATAAAGGCAGGACAGGATTGAATCCTCCTATTTATTCGTTAATCAAGGTGGAAGCGCTCTTACCATGGTTGTAGGAATCGTCTGCTTTTTCTGACGTTGAGTCCGCCTGCTTAGAGTAAACGCCAAGGTTTTCATTGAGCACGGATATACAGTTTCGCCTACCATGCAATAAGGTTGGAATTTAATAGAGCAGCCAGCGGCCAACGCGGTTCGCTGGGCACATTATGTAGATATGGCTATGGATCACTTGGACTCGCCGTGAAGTTAGGTCAGGAACGTCAGTTTCAGCGCCCGATGTTTAGCCCCGGGTCCGGAATTACTCAAATACCCCTCTAGCCAATCGTAAGTCTAGAGAACTTGAGAACCTTGGGCCCTTGCCAACATTGGAGGGGCTGATAGTGCTTTGCGCTGTGCGATCCATTATTTGCAGTTTATACTTCATGGGCCAGTGTAGTGCGTTCGAATATGTTCAATGTACGCACGGTAACAGCTCTCATGTCAGGTCATCTCGATTCCTATCTGATTCTCTGAACGAAACTTCAATACCAATGCGACCCTGCTCTTCCCCAAGCGTTGGAATATTCAAATTGCGGAGCTTGGGTTCCCTCTCATGTCTCCTTGCTTGCCTTACACAGACCTTCAAACCTCAGCTTTCTGCTGCAATTAGGGTCTCTAACATCAAATGGAACCGGTATTGCCCATGCTGGATGCTTCTTGCAAAGTTAGCGGCCACGTCTGAGGATTTTGTCGATTATGTCAGGAGCAGGACGAGACGGGCCTCTCCACCACAAAGGTAGTACCTAACTAACCCGCTACCCCAGTATCGGACGCAAAAAAGTAAGAATCGGTAAACTCACGGCATGTAAAAGGTAGTCCACGCTGGGGCTAGCTATCCTGAACTCCATCCGTGTCGACCGTCATGATTTGTAGCAGAGGCCGGGCAAGTCCTTGCTAGACCGATGGCGGAGAAAGTTGAGGCATCTGCATTTGGATCGCCGCTCGCAGTGGCGCATAATACCAATGTTGGAGCTTGCTTCATCTCACTGGACCAGACCATGGCAATCTGATCTCTGGTATGGCTTAGCATGGCCGAATGGTATCCTCTGATTGAGGTCTGAGAGTCATGTTTGCACATGTGAGGAGATTCATCGAGTTTTCGGGTATGCATTTCCAGCTGTAAGGGAGATAAAGGTCGCAAAGAACGTTATGAAGGGAAATAAAGCTGCCAGGTGTGCTCATCCCTCAAGAAAAAGGAAACACTAAAACAGTCAGATGTGTCTAAGAAGAACCGGTTTTTTCATTAACTTGCGTATGCGCTAACCATCTTCGTTCATGTTTGAGGAAGATAGCAGTCACGTTTAAGCCCAATGACCTGCCCAGATGCTTTCTCCGCAGAGGCTGAACCTAAAGCCCCAACACCGGGCTTTCACATGGTAAGTGACAATGCGAACTGGACTTTCTGCTTGAGTATTTGCTATTCGGCTCTCTTGCATATTTGCAGCCGTATTCCGACCGTTCAGGATCCGTCTCATCCGTCTCTCTTTGTACTCAGGGCTAGCAATGCGCTTCCATGCTCTAGGGTCCGATTTGTTTTCAGACTCTCCCCGAGAGACAGATCTGCGCCATCTTTCGCTACCGATGTCTGGAAAGACGTGATGCACAGCACTTTGGTAAATAGGCCCTTCCCCGTCTTGTCCACTATACCTACCCCCGCGTCCAGCTCTTATTGCACACCGGGACCCTGGCCTACAGCAAACTGCTCGTAATCACCTGCTTTAATTTATTGTAGTATTTTCTCTAATTCGCTCCTGCCTCGTAGACTGACATGAATGGGAAGTCTCGAAGCTGACCATGAAGGGTAGCAGCGTGCATATCGCGTGCCATATAGCCGATATAATGAAAAGCTGTACGAAGGAATTTCTAACATTGGGTTACACTGCTCAACTGAATATGCTTGGGGCCATCTAGTAGTGCTAGCAGCCAACTATCTGCTCCATGGTCATGGAGTGGTCGCACTGCTTCTTCATGTTCAACGTCGGCCGCGATATTTGATGTGGTCTAACAATTGTTGCTGGGCGAATTTATATCTGCCCTGTGGTCTAGGAATATCTCGGCACATTTCGCGGACTCCTATGAAACCCGCAGCGGCAACGTCTGCTCCACGCTTAAGGAAGAATTTCAACACCTGCGTGACCGTTTTGAGTGACTCATCAGCGGAGACCAACTATCGTTGTCAGGGATACTCACGTCTGCTCCGTGGTCTATAAGGGAATGGACAACTTCTGTACGGCCGCAGGTGGCGGCATGGATGATGGGGGTTCCAGCCGTCACTATCAGATGCATTAGAACCCGCTCCGTACTCACGAAGCAATTCCACATGTTCAGTATTCCCTGAGAATGCAGCCGAGTATCCACCGTGTCGCGGTAGTAGCACTAACATCTGCCCGCTGCGGTGGAGGAGACGCGCACCTTCAATACGCCCCCTTTCAGCGGCAATGTTGCGCGGACCCCAACCATATTTCTCAGATACGCCGAGGTTTGCTTCTTGATCAAGAAAGTACTCGACTAATTCCGTGCTTCCCGACAACGTAACCGAATTGCTGGGTTGTATCCAGTAGTAAACGGGGAAAGGCCCCACACAATACTGTCGAGAAACGAAGAATATCCTATCACGATACAAAAGCCTAATATGGCAGTATCTTACCTCAAGACCATTGGGCGTGCACAGAGGATGAACATATGTTCCTCGCAAAGAAGCAGCTGGGACGGGAGACGTTATATTGGGCTTTGCCTGCGCCGTGGTTGCACCTGTTCTGCCGCTCAAACCCATTTTAGATACATCGTCTAGATGAGCTCGCCCATCCGAGCTTTCAATTGGAGTATTCTCTTCATCGTCACTCCAGATACCTCCCACCGGCACTGATCTGGTCATACCGTCGTCTAGTCAGCGTTCGGCCCAATTCATACAAAGGATCGGAGATTTTAACACTCTTCCTATCGCCCTAGAGTAGCTCTTTGGATCAGTTGTGTTGAAGGTTGGGGCTATACCCGGTGTTCTGGATGATCGACTCTCTACACGACATTCTCATTCTTTCCGTCGACCGCTGGATATCGGAGCTGGCTGGGCTTTCTGTCCTACAGCAGTACTGTACTGGTAGAAAGTATGGTCGTGCTGGAGTACGGTTAACCGGTGTTGACAAACCGGAGCAGAGACATGCCCGAGCTTTGAACAGGGTCGACCCACCCGGCGATCATTGAAGATGCCCGGTCATTTTCTTCCATCCTCATCCCCGACTCTCACAATCTTTGTCAGACATCGCGGCGTCTTCATCCTCCCGGTTTAAAGTTGTGTCTCTTAAGAGGCTACCCCGGTCATTGTCGTCGGTTTTCATAGAATCCGAGCTGATTTGTCAACGTGCTCTTGCCCGAAGTCCCCTCGTAGGTTTGGTTAGCATTCCACCAGCCTAGCCCGACCTTCGTAGACAAACGCGTAATGGCACCCATGGCGGACACCCCTTGCCTCGGCCAATTCGCTCTTCTCGGCTTCCCATGTTGACCGGCTGTCGCAGTCGGGTGCCACCAGGAAGAGGCTGATGCAGTCACCAGCAGAGAATCCGTGCAGCCCGATTCTTTGTTATTCGGCTGGTGATGTTCTACGGGTACGGAGGACACAGAAATAGCCCGGGCAAGGCAGGGAGACGTCGATACCAGGCCAATTGCACGGGACCCACTAGCTTTCGCAAAGATACTCGCGTCTGGGGACATCTCACCGAGTAATTCCATATCCATACTTCTGTATTGATGTCCCCCAGATCCACCAAGGGTTTTCTGGTGGGCTCTTGAAGTTCAGTTGATGGTGACGTGACATTGAACGGCAACGGCGCAAAATCAATAGTACAGCGGTCAGGTAACTGCGCAATCAAAAGATTTAGGTCAGGCACGAATGTGCCAAGTAGCTTCGGCAGAGGTACTCATATTGGCTTGACCTCATAGAAGGGGGATTCGTAGGCCTTCAACCTTTTAATTTGAAGTTCTCATATGGCAAAGATATCCTGCTCCCAACGCCGAAGCGATGAACTCGAATCATGGAAGCAACGTCTCATAATGATTCTGGCTCACCGCAACAAGCAATGCATCTACCCCATCTTCATCCTTCAAGTGGATCTGGATACGGTCATCCTCCAGCAGATATTTCACAATGTTGATCCAGCCCTTACAGGCTGCCCACCAAAATGCAATGCATCCCCGATAGTCAGTGGTGTTACACTCGATGTGTCCTATCCTGTAGAAGACACTTACCCACGTCCACTTGTTCTTTAGCCGCGGCCAAGGAGAGAGCCGATTCCCCTGGATAGGTCCGGGCGGTGACATCCACACGCGTCACCCCCGAGCAACTGTATCGCTACCTCAGGGTGATCTCCTGTAATTGCTGCCGGAAGCGGAGACAGATAGAGACCCCAGCCCTAATTGGCATCGATCTGTCGACACTGTAGCAGGCGCCGCACCACATGCACATGTCTGCGCCAAGCAGCTGACCACAGCGGTGGCTGTTCGTCTTTTTCTACTGCATTCACCCGGACATCTTGGCGACTAAGCAGGTATTCCACCATTTGCAGTTTCCCCTCGTGGGCCGCATAGCTTAGTGGAGTCTGACCAAGGTGATTAACGATATTCGGATTGAGAGCTGTTATGGCCAACAACCGCTGCATGAGTTGCTGCGATTCCCAGCGGGTTGCGTGGTGGAGAGACGTCGATTTGCTCGATAATACGCTGCCAAAAAAGTCACTGCCAAAAAGCCAGCTGCGTTGATATTGATATTCGTCTCATCCAGTAATCTCAACACCACATCTTGGTGGTGGTGCTGCGTGGCGTACCAACGGGGAGTACAGCCGTCCCCGTCGTCGATATTGATATCGACGTTTGCCTTATTCATGAGTAGACGGACCACTGCCAATTCCCACGGCGGGCGGCGTTCTGCAAGGCCATTGATCCCCGTTGGACTTGTGCGTTCACATTCAGCTGCTGGTTGTTGGATAGCACCCAGACAACTTCGTAGTGGCTCGTATTCAGCGGCGAAGTGTAACGGCGTTCTTCCTTTCGCAACCAGCTCTTACGTTCCATCCATAGTCAAGGAACAACCGTACGGTCTCAGAGTTCCCTACCAAGGCTGCCAGGTATAGGGGTGGACGCACCTTGTCGAGAGTACTGTCGAATGCGGGGCGTCTTCCGCAAGAATTTTTCAACAACAATTCCGTTACGAACGGATTTCACCCGTGATTGATATAGGGAGCGGCGATTCTCCATAGATATCTTGAGCACTAATATCTGCCCCCTTTGCCAACAAGGGCTTGATGATGTCCACGTTCCGATTTTGTACAGCATGCCAGAGAGCTGTCCGACCCTGAACATCTCGGAGCTCTATGTTGAACGGCGTCTGACACAGGAGCAACTCTATCAGGGCTCTCTCCTTATTTTTCATGATGTGTATGAGCAGCGTAAAGCCAACCCTACCCTGGCGGGAATGGTCTGCAGTTTCTTCCGCTAAGAGCATGTCTAACATGCCCTGGTCATTCGTCCTGATAAAATGGAAGAGGGCTTGGAAGATAGGAGTGTGACCCCTGCCGGTTCTCGCCGTTAACATTTATCCGATCAACAGCCAAGAGGGACCGTACGACCTCAGTTGTGTCCCTTCGTTGCAGTTATCCCCAACGGAGTTTCCTTGTGTTCGAGATCGGCGATATTGACATTGATGTCGAGTCGCTTCAACAATATCTTTAACACGTCCTCCCGCCCACGAGACGCTGCCCACCACAGGGCACATTGGCCATTTCGGTCGCAGAAGTTAACGAGGATCTGCTGGCTGGCAAGGAGGATCTTAACGATTGCTGTAGAGCCCTCCGAAACAGCTTGAATAAGTGGAGTATTGCCGTCATCGACAGTGTTCACATTGCCACGGTAGAAACACGCCAGTCGTTTTCCCAACCAAATATTACCACGCCGAACCGCCCACCATAATGCTGAGCTAACGCGCTCTTGGTAATTAAATTTGCAGAGCACCGGCATTAACAGCTCAAACAGCTCTCGGCTAGCTAGGGCAAACGACAAGATGTCGCTGGATTGGGCAAGGTTTTCCGCTATTACACCCAAGAGTTTCAGTGGGAAGTTTGCGTGTCATGTTCGTCTGTAAGAAGGAGTTAGACTGAGGCCATCGGTGTATAGAGAAGGGGTACATACGTGTATACCGGGTCCTTCGCAGAGTAGGTCAACGGTTCCAGTACAGGCTCAGAACGACTCTGAAAATAGACATGACAGAAAGACGCGAGGATCGAGGATCGATCGCCATATTTATAATCAGTCAGGAATGGGTCCACCATCTGTGCAGCTTTTTCGAGCGAGAAGCCGTACTCCGATGAGCGTCAGTGTCTTTCTTGGGAGAAAGTCGACCGTTCCTAGGAGTCAGGCTTGTCTTCCGGGGTAACTAGACCATCTCCTGAAACACCAGGCATGTTCACAGGACTATGCTCAAGCCTCGCAAGAACGCTATTCCACTATATAGGGTTCCCTGTGCTCCCAGGAACCCGCCTGAAGCACTAGGGAACCACCGTTCATATCCCGAGAAAATTGCCTGAGCCATAAGGTTTCGTGACCGGTCCGCTTGTCCACAAGAGCCACTGACAGACCAGCAGTCGCAACTATGCTTGATTTTTCTTGTTTGCCTGCACCTCGTCCTGCTTATTTTCTTCATGGTCCGCACACAAAGAACGACTTGTCAAGATACATGCAAGCATAGCTTGCTAGATATCCACATTCCCTTACTCTCGGAGTTACCGTACCTTTGGAGCACACTGAAGAGAAACATCTGGCCAGTTTAGTCAGTGCCACGATTTGGAACATGATTTTATGAGATCTATTCACAAACAGGGTGTGGAGTCTCAAGGTTATGAAGCTCTTGAGTTTCATTCATCGCCGAACCACCGCATGAGCATATATATGAGAAATGGGAGATAATAAGGCGTATGTATAGGACTACATGAACTAATAGCTATCAAATGCTCACATATCAGATTATGGAGCATATGTGATTGACGTGGCTGATGCTGCATGAGGTGGCAGACTGGCTCTCAAATACGTAGTCTAACCCATCCAGGAAGTAGATACCATACCTTCGTCGAGCGAATTGGACTTCTCGCTACATGGGAATGGATGATAAGGCGGCACTACCGTACAAGGTGAGGCGGATTATTGCTTGCCGCTACCAACATAGTAGTCCCTGCGCGGAATACTGCCCCCTTGTCGAAAGCTGAACGTGGGCGAGATCGAAACCAGTGCCTAACCTGTCGTAGCTGGTCAAATACAACTTAAATAACCAGGCCGTCATTCAACAGGGCAAAGTGTAGATGGGCAAGATGGTCTCACATTTAGGATTCGCTCGAGAGTGGCGCATCTATCTTGCAGCATCTAAAAAGTCCAGTAGATAGCCGGGGTGCTTGTCGTCTTGTCAAACTGTAACATACGGGTTTATACAACGGCGCAGATACGTCTTGTAAGATGCGGAGAGTTCGTCCCTGTGGTGCAGCGTATTGAAAACAGTACGGTGCGCTCCACTTACGACTGTATTACGCCAATCAGCACGCCTTGACGTTTCGTACCGTTTCCCGTATACCACGATGCTACACACATTCTGGCAGGAAGACTATGGCTCACTAGAATTTGCAACTGACCTAGAGTCCCCATCTCTTTACTTTGGAAATTGCTTTCACTATCGCCTATCCACCTTGTACGAGACGTCAACTTAGTCTGACAACATTCATACAGAACCATGTTTCGATGCCGTCGCTCCAGACATGGGCTTAGGGTGAACTTCCCGGTGTCATTCCAGACCATGTTCTTTCCCGTGCGCGTCGATATCCGTAAGAGTAACACAAGCCTTTGGATTCTTGGGAAAAATTGGTGTGTAGTACCATACCCTCTAGGGTCATTCATAACCTTCCTGCAATATGATTTACCTTGCACGGTGAAAGGAGTGCCCTCGGTCTTGTCGTCGAACTTCAACCATTGAGGATTCTCATATGGGATGCTGATATCGTGAGGAACCGGAGCTTGTAGGTAAAGCTTGCCCTCCCCGAAAGGGTCATTGAAAGATTTCGATGCGAGTAAAGCTGGTGGCCCGAAAAGAGTCGAAACCACCTCTTTATATCCGGTCGATGTAGATGTTCCTGATAGTTGATAGGAAACTCTGCGGCCATATGTTATGATCTCCTTCGCTGTTTGTGTGGTCGAGAGGGGCAGTATTTCGTCTTCGCTGCCCTTGATATCAGTCCACTTGTCGCTGTACATATTCCCGTCGCAGACACCAGTTGTTTCGTCTCTATTTGGAATAATAACTTGAAGCATAAAGCGTTAGAAAGAGAGCCATAGTACAGACCCAAAAGCCCTTCTGTGTTGCCAATTGACGGGTAACGTCATGGTGAGAGAGACTGCGTAATAGGTTGGAGGACAGAAAGTTGGTAATAGTGTGGGACAAGCTCTAATACAGTAACACATGCTCGGCTATCAGATTATGAAGGGTACGTGATATGAAGTGGATGTAGTTGACGTGGCTGATGCTGCATCCATGGCAGATGGACTCTCAGATACGTGGTTTACTGAAAGTGTGCACGATACTGTACCATCGCCGAGCAAACTGCACTTCTTGTTACCTTGAATGGATGATAACCCGGCGTTGCCGTATAATGCTTGACGGGAGTCCACAGCTCGCTGGCGCCTTTTTGTTCGCTGCTTCGTCTGCGGTGGGATTAGCAGAGTACATCAGCAGTATCGGTTGTTGCTACTTTGAGCCTGAACGAGATGCTGGCTATTCGCAGCTTCACATTGTGCACAATAGTATCCTCTGTCTATTGCTCTGCACAGTTCTGATTAGCGCCGACGGTTGGGGTGGTTCGACATCCACCATGTTAAGGACCACAATTGATCATTTCCGTAGGGGTAGAAAGGGATGCTTACCTTTCCGTCTTTAGGCGCTGTTCGGCCTCAGCTTCTAACCCGGTGGGGACTGGGCGCCCGATTTATGAATTGCTCTGGTAGCTCTTATCGAAGAAGGACTGCTGGAGCAGTGCGACATGTGCTGAAGTATCAGGTACATGTTGTAGCCTCCGAACAAGCGAACGACTAGGATGGGGGCTCGGGCATATATGCCACCATTAGTCTCGACGAGGCTCGTAGTTCGCCAGTGAAGTGGTACAACTGAAGTTCGCCAGGGAACACTTAAACAGGGCATATTGCCCCTAGACACAACAAGATAGTACACGAATTCATCCCCTAATTGGTGTATTGACGACACGCGAGTTCACGTGCTTCATTCAAGCATCTAGGACACAACTCTCGACCTCAGAGCTACAAATATGCTAGACCTACCACTCTCACGTCAGAATTTCCATGATGATAAGCAAAGCCAACGAAAAGAAGACTCACCGAGTCAAGATCGATTGCACTTACATAACGTAACCAACAGACTGGGCTCCTCCAGAACAAAATACGGTACCAGAGGCGTCGACTCTGTGGAATACATTGAACCCTTAAGTCATTTTTCAGTGTATTTCCTAAAAATTCTCTTTGCCCCTTCGACAGTCCGACTGATAAAGGGGTTAAAAGTAATCGAGCTCTCTTCAGTTGGGAGTGACCGGCTGGGATTGCCAGAGGGGGAGCCATTTGCGAGTCTAAATAGCCTCAAAAATATTGTATTGTCTCTTTATTTCATGTGTTGGTCAACGAATGCAGCCAGTGAGTCTTTATAAAGCGTTCTCCGGAGAGCCGCAAGGATCCTCAGAGCCAGTATTGGTTTCCTAAGATCTATGACTCTTCACTACTACCATGGGTTAACTATAATATCACATCAGCAACTTGCACGTACTGCGTGTCGACTATCACACCAGCTATGCCTACATGTTGCTTTGTCATCATCCTATGCTTGAGCCAAGGCTTCGAACAGCAGAGAATGATTCTTTTTGTAGTATTTACGCATATCAGAATGAATCTGACATCCCTCTGTACTGTATAGATAAAATCCTCCAGGCCAGTTTTGCGACAGCTAATCAACGCCGCGTCCTAGTTTTCGAACCTAATCCTTTTACTTGGCAATATTGATCTTTAGTACTACGTGCTTTGATAGGAACACATTGGCAATGTCGTCCTACCCAGTAGTTATTCTTAAAGGTTAGAGATGTCTTAATTGGCTAGCGCAGTTCGCCGCTCCGAGGATCTCTTGACTCTTGAGATGACTGGAGTTCCTCACATGAACTTCTGGGCTTTGTGTGGTCTGTCGCCAGAGGAACCCCACCAAAGCATTTGCCATGCTGGTGCAGAGTGGTAACCACATCATTTTCCTACTGGGCAAAGAAACCTGATGGCAGTGCTGGGCCTTAGGGGAGCGTGGCGGGCAAGAGTGGACTGCGAGTGGAGAAGCGGGCAAGGGGGTGATTATAGGTTGGGGTGCAGTTTATTGAGGTTACTCGCTCAGGGCACTCAGTCTCCCGCTCACCCCGTGCCCAGTGATCGCCTCAGGCTGCTCAGAGCGTGCTCAGGACGTGCTCAGATGTACTCAGTGAGCAAAAAGCGGCGGAGGGTGAGCACTAAAACGGAAAGAGTAGGCCATCGGCCGTCCTAGAAAATCAAGTACGTATGACTTCGGCGCGCGGGTGTTTTTGCTTGCTTGCCTGCTTTTCCTATCCAATTAACTTCCATCTGAGACCTCACAGATGCCGCTGTCAACGGTGGTTGCCTTTATAATTCTAGTTAACGGCGGTATGACGTCGCAAATGATTTTTTTGGCGGCCCGGTAAGAGATCATACAGAGAGTGTTTGAAAGCACGGACCTCGTCATTTTTGCGTCGTGGACTATTCTTCAAGACCACGGTTCACTCCCCAGCTACATTCACTTTTCCACTGGCAACGGAGACCTCGCACCACAATTTCCAACCACTCATGACGTCAGATCACAGAGAACCCGGATAGTGGAGTTAGTGCGCGTCGGAAGGAAGCTGTGGATTAATGCAAAGTTCATTCCCCGGTGTCTTGTGCACATTAAGTTCGGCCAGAGCAACCTAACTTTGCACAGCCACGAATCCCCTGTCAAACGTAACCTACGCCAAGTGAAAGCATGTCCTGGCCGGCTCGCTATCGGCTGTCCTATTGAGCGAAAATGTCCATTTACAAAATACCGATCAGTGGCCCTGAGGGGCCTCAGATAATTGAGAGCGGACATCCACTCGTGGGGGTCTGACTTTCCTCTTGGAAGTCACTTCTATTGGGCACTACAAGTCATCAGTTCGGGCTCGAAATATCACTGAATTACACAGCCTCTTTTGGTATGAGGGTGTAGAGCGCACTGAATGTTCACCTTTTCGGTACACTGATCTTTCTCGACTCCTTGTCCCTCTGTATCTATTTTGTATTTTGTTATGTAAATATATATATATTCAGTGTATATCGCTGCATTTCTATGGTACATACGGAGGGACACCTATACAATCACGATGAAGACGGCAGTCACGGAAGGATGACGATCGTGATGGGACAATGGATCCCGCAGCTCAGCCCGGCTCTGCGGCCCTTCCTGAAGCCAGCTCACCGAGATTTCTGCTGCAGCTAAATGCACGGGAAGAATTTAGATACCCGCACAGAATAATTATGATACTGTTGCGTTCCAGGCATGGAAGAACGGTCTTCGGATCTCCGGTGGGTATACGCAAGGCCTCAGATGAGCACCGCGCTTATGAACATCTCATGTTGCTTATCCCTGCTCTCGGCTTATCAGGTACAGAGAAGTCCCTCTACAACGTTTCGAGTACGCCGTATAGAGTAAGTCAAATTCTCATTCCCGAGTAGACAATATCTACGTCCTGCCGTTATATACTGGGTCCGTTCCAGTTTGTTCTGCGGGTTTCGGAAGTGCTCAGGAAGCTTGCCAAGAAGCTGACTTCATCATTGCCTTGGCGTTTGTCTCCGCCACACCTCCGTCGTTCTTGGCATCTCTCAACACAATATTTAAGGCGGGGTTCGTGACTGCGGTGTTTTACGCTAGCGCTGGCCGGTTTCTCTTCGCCCTCATCTGTATCGCTCATAGCCCACCGGGTCTTGACTCTCACGGCTTCTCGAGGTCTTAACGACGCTATATTGTTTCGCTGAAGCGACCAGCCTTATCCCAATGAGATTCTGCAAGCTGTGCCTCCTGCCCAAAGGATGTCTACGTATTACCAGCTACTCCTGCGACATTTACTCAGACAACCAACGAACTCTCTAGCCAGCCGGGATCTGGAGCCTGGAGAGGATAGTGATCGGCTCTTATCGGCGCACCGGATTGTGCCCCCGGAAGACGTGCAGTGTATACGCGAACTTTTATTGCCTCCAACGAAGAGGCGGAAGAAACTCCCCACGAGAGAGAGGTTTGTCCAGCTTAATGGGGAGCATAGCCACAACATATGTCCAGCGAAGCCGGAAAGGCGCATTTGGAGGAAGGAGCCCGTGCTAAACTGGCTACGGTCCGCCGGGAGACACAAGTATCCTGGAACCAGGTCACAGTGGGACAGGTTACAGCGGGAATGGGAGAAGTGGGCAGAGAGTTGTTCTGGAGGTTGGCCAGTCGAGAGCGATAAGTTTGCAGTGGTCACACAGAGATATGGGGAAATTGAGAGAATTGCAGGATTCGGCGCGCACGGTGTGGTGCTCCTATCACATAAGATCAGAACCTGTAACCCGCTGATCGATCGCTACTACGCCCTGAAGATATTCCGGGGGGGTCGGGAGCGGACGGAGTCCGATCATCGCAGACGGGTGATGTCGGAGTTCTCAATCGCATTCTCTCTGCGTCATCCGAATATTGTCCAGACATTCGAACTCCTACCGGTGGGCTACGGGAATCTATGCTGCTGCATGGAATACTGCTCCGGCGGGGACCTTCACTCATTCATTGTTGCTTCACGTCATCTTATGACGGAGGAGGCCGATTGTTTCTTCAAGCAGCTGATGCGTGGTGTTCTTTATCTGCACGAGATGGGTATCGCTCACCGTGATCTAAAGCCCGAGAATTTGCTCCTCACCGATCGCGGCTGCCTTAAAATCTCGGACTTCGGGAACGCGGAGTGCTTTCGCCTGGCTTGGGAAGATCAGGTACATTTGAGCACCAGACGCTGTGGTTCAGCTCCTTATATCTCGCCAGAGCAGCATATTGACCAGCCATTCGATCCAAGGAAAGTAGATATATGGGCCGCAGCTATTGTTTACATCGCTATGAGAGCGGGACGATACCCATGGCATTCAGCGACTGAACAGGACGAATGCTTCAGAGACTTCATCGAGGAGCAAAAATTGGGTAAATATAATTTTCTGGTCGAAGATATAGCTCAAGTCAGGTTATCCACTTCCTAGGTCGCTTTGCACAGACGCTAATCCCCTTATTTGACAGGAACAAAGCTGCGGAGTGTTACACGCTATGTTGAGTGTCGATGCACTGCATCGGCCCGGAGCGACTGGGATACTCTCTTCAGAGTGGCTGCGTGCAGTTCGGTGCTGTCGGGCTGCCACTCTAGGACCTATCACTATCGAGACTTAGCGTACATCCCGTAGGTGATTCATGTGGTTCATTTTCGTTTGGTGCTTGGATCTATCCTCACGCTAACTTACTACTGTCACAGGCATTGGTTGCATAGTTCGATATTTTTTCTTCGCTAATTCCACGTTGAAACGGCTGAGGCACGCATGTTCGACGGCCTTCAAATCGAAGGCTCCGCTTGAAGATTTTCTGAGTGCCGCGTATCCCTATCGATTCCTTCTGAATGGTGTACCGTTTCCTTTCTTGATGTTACTTCCTTTTTGTGAATTCTTTACCCGTCATAGTGAGTAGTGAAGTCTTTCTCTCTTTGCCGGTTGTGAATCGAGACCCAGCGGAGAGTAAAGCTTCGTCCGCGGGGGTTAGCTCCGTGTTGAACGCAACGGTTGAGGATCAGTCGGTAATCCATCGCGTATGTAAGCCGTTCATACTTTTACAAGCCGAACAAAGAATCATCGTCCTTGACCCACAATAACGGCGAGTACTACCTACTCTTTCAAAAGTAGCACCACAGTAAGTAGGATGTCTCCGTATTAAGGCCCGGGCACCAACCAGAATGGAGAGCCTCAGCTGTGGGCGTGGGAAAGTTTTGGCGAAATCGGTGATATTTGCGCCTATATCAAATCGACGTCATCCGTCACAGTTTCCGAAGGGGAAATGCCAAGGTGGGTTTCCGCTCTCCGCCAATCGCCGCTGTGCGTCATCCCGGAAGCGGGACAAGCCAAGAACTAGATGGGGTAAGTTCGGTAGCAGCCAAGTCCGCTGCCACCAAAAATTCTCAGCGCAGCTGGAGGTTTTCCAAACATTGTCCACCAGGAACGCGAAATTTTCTTTTACGCACTTCATTATCGATCGGCCTGTGTCCAAGAAGTCGAGCTATGGCGGGTAGCTTTCTGCCATATCACGAGCCAGGGAGTACGCTAACGATTGACCCGTACCACGTGTTAACAACACTGACCGTGCACAGTTGTGCAAATTTTAATCATCATCTCCTTCTTCTTCATCCTATCCTTAGCGGAATGGGCATCTGCCAAGATTATCCGGGCGGGCATCATAGGCCATATTGCAGTCGGTATCGTCTATGGCAGGCCTCTCGCAGATATCCTCGAAGCGGATTGGCAGAAAACATTCCTTTCCCTGGGCTATGTTGGCCTGATTTTAATCATATTTGAAGGCATGTTGATGTCCGTTGTGTGGTATCAGCCAAATACTAATAACACCAAATCCAGGAGGTCTTAGCGCTCGAATCGATCTTCTGAAGGCGAACTTGGTGCTCAGCATGCTCGGCGCTGCGACAGGTGTCTGTATTCCCATCGGCCTATCTTACCTACTCCTTTATCTCGGGTTCGGATATGGTGAGAAACGTTCGATTTGCATAGATGCCCCGAAAGCTTATCACCCGCAGGTGCTGTCGAAACCTTCATTATCGGAGCGGCTCTATCGGCTACGTCCTTAGGTGGGTGTCTCCCGGTCCGTACTCCAAGAGCTTTTTAAGTGCTTGTTCTCATACACTATAGGCACGACTTTCGCGGTCATTTCCTCTGCGTCCGGTATTGTAGACCTCGCCCAGACACGAGTGGGCTCCGTCTTGGTCAGCGCAGCCGTCATTGACGATGTAATCGGGCTTGTGATGGCTAGGTCAGTTTGCGACCTCGATCCAAACCACTTTGTCAGTCAGCTAACCTGACCCAGCGTCATTGGTAATTTGGGTCAGCAGCAGGGCAGTAATGATGTGAACCTTGGCTGGCTTATTGGACGTCCTATTGTTGCTTCGATCGCAATGGCGATTGTTACTCCTGCTGTGACAAAGTTCGTGTTCGCCCCGATATTCCGGCGGTTTATTGAACATCACTTTGCGCGATACGACCACGTTTCTAATATTATCCTCATGACCCTGTCACTGTCTGCATTTACAACTATTGCTGCATACGCTGGGACATCAGTTCTCTTCGGTGCGTTCTTGGCCGGGGCGTTCCTCACGTACATACCAAGCAAACATCCAGAGGGGCCATTCGTCGTCCTGAGCCGTGAAGAGGGAGAAAAGTTTGCGGACAAGAGTCCTACATTCATTCATACGTTCGAGAAGTATCTTATGGATGCCCAGAAGTTCCTTATGGAGCCCTTATTCTTCGCTAGTGTAGGGTTCGCCATACCTTTTGTGCAGCTCTGGACAGGCGAAAGGATTTGGAGAGGCATCGTCTTCACGATTCTTATGGTGTTCGCCAAGGTACGACTACCCAGGCCCTAAGTTCATAGCCACACTGTCCACTAATGGTTTGCAGTTTATTGTGGGAATATGGGTGCCGCTGTGGTCTTGTAATCCTGTTGGTTCGCTCTTCAGGCGAGGAAAAAGCCGCCCTGCAGACCAGAATAGCCAAGTGCATACCGAAAAGAGACGAGACTGGGGGACAATTTGGCTTTCTGCGTTACTCTTGGGTTCTGCCATGGTAGCGCGGGGCGAAATCGGATTGCTGATTATTGAAATTGGCTACAATCAGACGAGGTACGTCAGCGAGGACGGGTTTATAACGGGTGTCTGGGCAATTTTGCTCAATACCATCATCGGTCCCGCTACAGTGGGCGTTCTTGTCAAATTCTGCGGCAAGCGTATAGGGGACGGTGAATGGGGTCTGCAAGAACAAGTGGCGCCTCAACGAGAAGCTCGGCCTGTCTTGTCCTATTGATACTTCATGACCTAGCTCTCCTAATGATAGATAAATCCGCAATGAAAATGGGCAGTATTTTTTTCTTTTAGAACGGACAACAAAACGCACCTAGATGGTGGTGCTCGAATCCCATATTCCCCGTATGGAGAAGCCCTTGGCTTCCGATCAGACACTCATTATGATTTACCGGGGCGCTCCAGAATGACAGTGGCCTTCAGTTGTCCACAATGATCGAGCGTCCTTGGCAGTATTTTCCGAGGGTCTGAGCTCAGCTCTTGGAGCTCGTCACTCTATGTAGTACGACACGCTCGCTCCGCTCTGGAGCGCTCGTGTCATTCGTGGCAGCTGTAACGTGCTATATCTACGAATGAAATGAATCATCTGAAGTACAGGCTCAGCTGAACGGTTCAAGCAGCCATTTCGGTTGACTTAACAGGGAGAAGAAACATGTGATGAACATTGTTGCCTAGCGGGTCTCGCTAGCCTAGCTTCAACACAGCTTCTGACGCAAGAGGGCACTCCAAGTCAATCCTGACGCCCCTGGTCAAGTACGCTGAAGCCCATACCTGGTTCATTGTCACCTGGCGAGGCTGCAGCACCTTGCAGTTAATTTGTTAGACGTGTGGAAAAGATAGATTTTATTTATTCTACCTTATGCTCAGCCAGTACGAGAAACTTGCGGTTTAGGTCGGCAGAATGAAAATCGCATATTGATGCAATAAAAACCCGCAACAGAAAGCACATCTCCGCCCTCGAGTACTCAGCACTGCGTAAGTAGAGACATACTTCCTGTGGTTTCCATTGCGTCTAAGCCGGCTCTGGTCCTGCAAAGTAACTCATATAGCTACTCTGGTGCATCGAGTTCAGCGATAGTTTTGTCTGCAGGTCCCGGATCCTTAACATCCCTTGGGTCATATCCCTTACTTGGACCAGCATGTCGAAGCTGCCTTTAAATTTCATCACTTTGCATTGTATCTCTCCTTTCCCCTAAGGGTTACGAGGGGCCCGAAAGCTAATACGTGGAACAGATGCATATATCATTTCCTGCGGCATCTTGGGACTTGTGGTCCTTTATCCTTATGGCAACTTGAAGGCAATCGATGCCTATTTCTTTGGCGCGAGTGCAGCGACGGAATCGGGCCTAAACACGTACGCATGCGCGTGGGGGTGGATGCATGGCTCTGCGATACTGACTCCCAGGCCATATGCAGGGTTGATGTGAAACTATTGAAGACCTATCAGCAAGTCTTCATCTATGTCATACCTATCATAACGAATTTGATGTTCGTTAATGCCTTTGTTGTCGCGGTTCGACTCCATTGGTTTGAGAAGCGATTGAAGCAAATAGGTAGCACATCCTCTTCAATACTCGACGCTTTGCTGACTGCCGCAGCCCCTACCGTTCTCTCAGGGAAGGCACGATCGACGGGCAGCAACGGTCGGGACGCGCGCGGAGCGCAGGCCATGGATCCTATCATTCTAGAACCATGGCAACAGTCTTGCCAGGTCTTAGAAAGGTATTCCGATGTGGAAAGACACAAAACCGCTTCTATGTCAGTAGATCTTCAGAACATAGCCCTCACTCGTTGACCAGCTAATGACTTGTCTTTGCCACAGCGAAACCAGCAGCTCCCTGTCTACGGACGAAGCAGCGGCACCCCAAGATTCGACAACCAGGAGTATCGCCTTTGCTGATGATGGCAAGACCCTGCGTGTCCCTTCTCCCCGCGAACGCGGCAGAGGTATGTTTATCCGTCGTCCGGTTTAAACGCCTATGCGTAACCTAGCTACAGGCCAGCCAATTCAGGAAGTCGAGGAGTCAGAGGACTGTGGTGAGTAACACGGTCCGTTCTTGGGTAACGACACGGGACATGGTTGACGCCTAAATCAGATGACGACACGGCATCGGAGATTTCCCGTCACAGATGGAGGGACATGTCCGGCGAGACGGCCGAGATACCGCTAAAACGGGTAGCTTCAACCATGTTTGTGATCGGCAGACGGCCAAGCAAGCAGGGTCCACGAATCAAGAGAGCTATTTCTCTTTCGAACGACCTGAACCTTCCGGGGGTCTCCTCGCAGGCATCAGTCGGTCGGAATTCTCAGTTCTACAACCTTACAGCTGAGGACAGAGAAACCATTGGAGGCATTGAGTACCGTGCACTAAAAGTCCTGCTAAGGATCGTGATTGGTAAGTATCCAACGACTACCGGTGAAAGCGAGAGGTGACAGCTAATGAATGCCGCTGCTAGGCTATCTCATGGGGCTCCACCTACTAGGCGTCGTTGGTCTGCTTCCCTGGATTCATCACGCGGATCCCAAGTACCGGGACTATCTGAACGAATGCGGGCAAGGGAGCGTTTGGTGGTATGTTCCGGGGGCGCCAGCTCGACAGGCCTTTTTGGTCGGGTGCTGACGATGGCAGGGCTTTCTATTCTGCTCAGACGATGGTTGACAACCTCGGCTTTACGCTTACCCCAGATTCGATGGTATCATTCCAGGATGCTACATGGCCGATGCTGCTGATGAGCTTCCTAGCATTGGCCGGAAATACTCTCTATCCCTGCCTTCTGCGTCTTGTCATTTGGACTATGCATCGATGCGTACCCCGGGGCTCTTCCCTCAAGGAGCCACTGGATTATCTTCTAAAATATCCGCGACGCTGCTACGTATTGCTTTTTCCAAGTAAGCCGACTTGGATTCTTTTCGGGGTTATTTTGCTCCTGAATGCTGTGGATGTCCTTTTGATTATCGTTCTCGACCTCAACAACCCGGCGGTCAATACTCTTCCAGGTGGACCAAGGGTTTTAGCAGCCATCTTCCAAGCGGCCTCCTCTCGGCACACTGGGACGTCAACGTTCAACCTCGGGGATGTTAACCCGGCGGTCCAATTCAGTCTACTGGTTATGATGTATATTGCAATTTTCCCGATTGCCCTCAGCATCCGCGCTTCCAACACCTATGAGGGAAGAACGCTCGGCGTGTTTCCGAGGGACTTTGATCTTGACGAGCAGGATGGTGCGAAATACCTCCTCTCGCATGTGCGGAACCAGCTGAGCTTTGACCTCTGGTACATCTTCCTGGGCATCTTCTGTATTTGCATTTCCGAGTCCGAGAGAATCATGCGCGACACGGTACGTCCATCCTTTCCTTCCGGTAAGTCTGAAATATACTCATCGGGGATTGCCAGTCTTTCTCCGTGTTCGCCATATTCTTTGAGGTTGTCTCCGCATAGTAAGTCATCATCGCCCAACACACCATAGGAGGGGAAGCGCATTCCCAACTGATATCTCGTCAGTGGCAATGTTGGCCTCAGTCTTAGCTATCCCACCGGTAGTACGTCTTTGAGCGGGCAGTTTAACGCCTTTAGTAAAGTCGTGATTTGCGTCATGATGATTCGCGGCCGTCATCGCGGACTACCGTATCAACTTGATCGTGCTATCCTACTTCCAAGTGAGCGGCTCGTTGAAGACGATAGATCCGCTTTTCCGTCGCCTGCTCGAACTGTGCCCAAGACCGACGCACAGGAGTCAGATCTGAATCTCAGGAGATATCATACACAGTAAAGTGGATCGGAAATTGTGCTTTCGATCGAGCATGGCAGAAGTCTACTTGAAGAAGAGAATACACGTCATCTGGCACAGGTATCTAATACACTACCAGCATACTTTCCTGCTTTTTATTACCGCTAGCGCGCCAAAGCTGGTCCCTTGAACGGCCTGGAGTAGGCCAGGAGCTTTTCAGTTCGCATACACTTAGATTCGGTGCTTATATCTAGTGGACAGTATATTCGGAATGAACGTCGTAATGCATAGCTCTACGTCTCGGGCAAAGGTTAGAATGATATTCAATTAGGGTAGTGGCATAGCGGGGGCCGTATTTCGTAGCCGGGTACAATTCGCGATAGACCGTATTATTGGCACACTCTTTATTGAATCCAGGCACTTGCTGAAGAAAGGGGTTTTGCCGGGATGGTAGCTTGATGTAATTGCGACTGCATTTGAGGCGATCAAAGTTTTTGGATCACTCGGCCGTGTGGGAACAAGGGAAATTTATATTGCTTTTGATGACAGGTTTGCTCGCATTGCTCAAACTGACGATATCTACCCGGAACCGGATTACTCTTGCGGGGAGATGCGAACCGTTCTCGGTTATGGCCAAGAGCACAAGTCCGGCTGAACATCTTGGCGCCGAGGCCCTTATCTGGTCGCTACCAATGATGTACTGGGGGACCAAGGATTATACCAATAGCCCTACGCTAATTCTGGGGCCAACCGGAGTAACACCTTGTGCAAGTACAGCCCACGTCTTAAACTGCGAGGCCCCTCCCTACGAAAGTTAGTATTCTGTTTCTTTCGTATTCAGAGAAGAGCTCCGGTTACCAGCCTAAAAGTTGTCACATCCGGAACAATTATTCACGAGAACCTGCGATGCCAAGCGAGAAACACGGCACCCACGCCGACCCAGGGTCGGGTGGAAGCCCCATTCCGTTGAGTCGACCGGCTCATGCTCTGCCTTACGAGGCGGTGATTGAGGAACTCGGCACGGCGCTGGACGATGGTCTGGATCCTGAAGAGGCCCGTCACCGTCTCCAGCAATATGGCCCCAATAAATTGGATGAAGGCGAAGGCGTTTCAGTGATAAAAATCCTCGTGCGCCAGGTGGCAAACGCAATGATGCTAGTTAAGCGGCCCATTATCCCTACGTGATATACTCGAAATCTCTCAAAAGACTCTTGAATCTGATCCAATTCGTTTGCTGCAGGTCTTGATCCTGGCCATGGCGGTCAGTTTTGGAATCCAGTCATGGATCGAGGGTGGAGTGATCTGCGCAGTCATAGTCCTGAATATCGTCGTTGGGTTCTTTCAAGAATACGCCGCGGAAAAGACAATGGAGTCACTACACTCGCTGTCGTCGCCGACAGGAACTGTCTCGAGAGGAGGACAAACGTTTTCGGTACCGTCGCAGGAGATCGTGCCAGGTGACATGGTCGAACTGAGGACGGGAGATACTGTCCCGGCAGATATTCGGTGAGTCGTTCTTGGATGCGATCTTGCACTCAACGGATCCGCTAATTAGTGACTCGCGGCTGACAACAACAGTCTGGTTGAAGCAGTGAACTTTGAGACGGACGAGGCTCTCTTGACTGGCGAGTCACTTCCGGTCCAGAAGGAATGTGATTCGACTTTCAAAGAAGACACTGGTCCGGGAGACCGCCTCAATATCGCATATAGCTCGAGCACCGTCACCCGCGGCCGTGCTCGCGGTGTGGTCGTCGGTACAGGCATGTCCACCGAAATCGGCTCCATTGCCCTAGCCTTGCGGTCGGGGGGCAACAAGCGTCGCCCTGTTAAGCGCGGCCCTGGCGGCGAGACCAAAAAGCGGTGGTATGTTCAGGCATGGACACTCACTGGGACGGACGCCATCGGTCGATTCCTCGGTGTCAATATTGGGACGCCCCTACAAAGGAAGTTGTCCAGACTGGCTTGTTTGCTGTTCGGGATCGCAGTTGTCTTTGCCATTGTTTGCATGGGTGCAAACTACTTCAGCAGCAATACTGAAGTCATCATGTACGCGGTCGCGACTGGCATCAGCATGATTCCGGCATGCCTGGTGGTCGTTCTGACCATCACGATGGCGGTAGGCACCAAGCGCATGGTCGAGCGAAATGTGATTGTTCGCAAACTAGACTCGTTGGAAGCTCTTGGTGCCGTTACTGACATTTGCTCTGATAAGACTGGTACGTTGACTCAAGGGAAGATGGTGGTCAAAAAGGCGTGGATCCCGTCTCGCGGGACATACTCCGTCGGCACATCCAACGAGCCCTTTAACCCTACTGCCGGAGGCGTCGCCTTCAGCCCCGTTGCTCCGATGCGATTTGAAGAGGCAGACGAAGAGCGGCCTGCGGAGGACATCGAAGACCTAGTTTCGGACAACCGCCAGCTTCAGGACTTTCTGGACGTCGCCGCCATGGCCAACCTTTCTCATGTCTTCAAGTCCGAGGATGGCGAATGGCATGCACGGGGTGAACCAACAGAAATTGCGATTCAAGTCTTTGCGTCTAGATTCAATTGGAACCGTGACCGTTGGACGAAAGGCGAAGGCGCGCTGTGGCACCAGAAGGCTGAATTTCCGTTTGATTCCACCGTGAAGAAAATGTCTGTGGTTTTCAGCAAGAAGTCGCCGAGTGATACAGACGACCATACCATGATCTTCACTAAAGGTGCAGTCGAACGGATTGTCGATTCCTGCACGACAGTAATTTGGGATCAAGGCTCCGTTACCCCCGTTGCTATGACCGATGACCACCGTGACATGATCTTTCAAAATATGGAGGAACTGGCGAAGCTAGGGCTTCGGGTACTAGCTCTTGCCCATCGGCCCTTGACGGACCAGGCACAGTTACTCGAAAGCTCCGAGCTGGAACGCGACAGTATCGAGAAGGATCTGTGCTTCTTAGGACTGATCGGCTTGTACGATCCGCCACGGCCTGAGACGGCGGGCTCAATCCAGGCCTGCTATCGGGCTGGTATAGTCGTCCACATGGTCACGGGCGACCATCCGGGCACGGCAAGAGCAATTGCTCAGCAAGTGGGGATTCTTCCCGCGGATTGTAGCAGGGTGGCCGCTGATGTCGCGGATGCAATGGTGATGACAGCAGGCCAGTTCGACAAACTTTCAGACCAGGAGGTGGATGCTTTGCCGACCCTGCCCTTAGTGATTGCGCGGTGCGCCCCCCAGACTAAGGTGCGCATGATCGACGCTCTTCACCGTCGTGGTCGCTTTGCGGCTATGACTGGCGATGGGGTAAATGATTCGCCATCGCTCAAGCATGCCGATGTTGGTATTGCCATGGGACAGGCCGGATCGGACGTGGCTAAAGATGCATCGGACATTATTCTTACAGATGATAACTTCGCCTCGATCCTTAACGCCGTTGAGGAAGGCCGCCGGATCTTTGATAACATTCAGAAATTTGTGCTGCATCTGCTATCTGAAAACATTGCCCAGGCCTGCACTCTACTTATTGGGTTGGCTTTTAAGGACGCTGACAACCAGTCGGTCTTTCCGCTGTCACCGGTCGAGATTCTCTGGATTATTATGATCACCTCCGGCATGCCCGATATGGGTCTTGGAATGGAGGTAGCGGCCCCCGATATTATGGATCGTCCCCCCCAGAGCAAGCAAGGCATATTTACCTGGGAGGTGATCGTCGATATCTTAGTCTATGGCGTGTGGACCGCCGCACTCTGTCTGGCAGCATTCTCTGTCCGGATGTGGGGTTTCGGCGACGGTAATTTGGCACGTGGCTGCAACAAAGAGTGGTCCGAGGAGATCAGGGACTGCGAACTGGTCTTCAAAGCCCGTGCTACTACATTTGTCTGCCTGACATGGTTCGCACTGTTTCTAGCTTGGGAAATGGTTAATATGCGCAGGTCGTTCTTTCGCATGCAGCCAAAGTCCAAGAGATACTTCACCCAGTGGATGTACGATGTATGGCGGAACAAGTTTCTCTTCTGGTCCATCATGGCCGGATGGATCACCATATTCCCTATTCTCTACATCCCTGTGTTGAATGATGTCGTGTTTAAGCACAAGCCCATCACGTGGGAATGGGGAATCGTAGCTGTCGAGGCTGTCCTCTTTTTCATGGGAGTTGAGGCTTGGAAGTGGGCCAAGCGAGTCTTCTACCGCCGCAGAGCCTGCAGACAGCCGATGTCGACCTCGCTGGGAAACACGGCAGAACAAGCTTAGCGATTGCTACATCTGGGCCGACTTTGGATCAGGCCGCGAAGAAGCTCAGTCGCTGGAGGGTTGGTACAACAGGCTAAAGATCGATAATCGAATGACGGGGTGCGGAAAAGGTTACGATGGCAGGGCCTCTATGCTCGAGCGAAACACTCATTCACTTTCCGCGGATAAACTCTTCACCTGCTTTTCGTCAGCATGATGTAATTTGCAATAGATCTGGTATAGCCAGGATCACAGTCTCTTCCACCCCTTACTGGTCGAAAGGTATCGACCCAACTCAAATACTGAACACCTCAAGAGTGGTCCATGTCCATCATGTTCTTCTTGAACCTTCATAATACTAACCGGAACGGAAAAGGGAAGGATTAGTACGTCAGCAGTTGTATGGAGCTTAAGGGACCAGTACTGTCATCCATCAACCCAGACATTTAGGGTATAGAACTGCAGGTAGTCGAGAAAGCGTCTCACCGCTTTTCAATCCAAAAACATGCGAGAGGGCTGCCACATCCAGTTAGCCCGGCGGGAGTCTGGGTCCTCCTGCCTTTTGGCACCCTCTCTAACTGTTAAGTTTTGGATGATATCATGCTGATAACTATGGGCCCAAAGGGTATTTCAAAGTTAAAATTTCATGCCCAGCAGTCTCCCATTCTCCCTGGTATTTGCGCCATCCACACTTCCTTCGTCCGATCTGGTCACCATTTCCGTCACTCAACATTCGCATCACGCCCATGAGGACACGTGGGTATGCGCATGAAGAGATCCGCAGGGATAATTCTCCTTGACGTTAAAGCTAGGGAGCCGGCAGTCTTTATCCCTTCCCAAGAAAATGGACTGCCAGTCTTCCGCGGGAGCTGTATACTGAAAGTAAAGGGACATTTACGGATCAAGAGATTAACTGTCCGTTTCAATGGCATCTCTCGGATACAATGGCCTCAAGGTGAGGATAATACAGTTGTATTCACAACTTTTTGAGCTCCTGTTAATAATGCGAAGGTCCTTTGGAGACAAGTACTGTTATCGATTGCGCAATTCCGATACTCGATTCCGGCGCATGGAAAGTGGAGAAGACTTCCGACCCTGTTCAGACCGGGAAAGCCCGTCTCTACGACAGATTGACATCCAACTGTACATACGGGATCAAGAACGCTTGGTATCGTAGGATCGTACCTGCTGCGGACTCACATTACATTGTGCTGCCGACAGGCACATATGAGTACGACTTTGAATTCCTTTTGCCACCGGACATACCAGAGTCCATCGACGTGCAGCGTGCTCGTGTCCAGTACACTACTACGGCTCATTTGGATTGCGCTGGGTGCCTTGGACGCTATAGCTCAGAACTAAAGCACGTTAATGTTTTTCGCTGCCCATCTGAAGACTTTTTGGATGATAAGGAATCACTTCATGCTGACCGGAGCTGGGAGGACCAGCTTCGATGCGAGATACTCGTCTCAAGGAAAGGCTCTCCTCTCTGCCGTCCGCTACCGGTCAACATCTCTTTTGCCACTGAGACTTCAAGATTTCAGGGACTTCATGTCTACATTACTGAGAAAACGGAACTCCTATCACGGAATGCGTCTTTTCCTTGCCTGGTGTCTTCCAAGAGATTCCTATTATACGACGAAGCCGAAGACGTATCTCTCTTGACTCCATACATACCTCGTTACTGCGGCCACACGAATAATGCCAAAGCAACTGATAGCAGTACAACCCAGGAACGGCCTAATTGGCCGGGTAATCCGGTTTGTTTTAGGGGTATGACCATGGATTTGGAAATCCCTTTGCCTCATTGCCAGGAACATTCTGATGGGAACTGGATGCACTTTGACACAATACACCAGAATATCCGGATAAAACATTCGCTCGAGGTACGCTCTTTCACAAGCTTCATATACACTGCTAACAAAGGTTTCCAGTTCGTATTTTCATATTCAAAGGCAGGAACCTTGGATTGTAGCAAGGTACTGTTGTTTCGGAAAGTGGCCCGGTTTCCGTTGGCACTCCGGGCCTGCCTTGCCTGCGAGGACAATGCGTGTGTCCCCGCATATTCTTAAGCGTCTACACCGCTACGTGTACGCCGTGCTTGCTTTCATTCGTTGAGATCACCGGGATGGAATGTCAGCAAAAGTCTATCATTCTGTCTATACAGATTCTCTTAAAGGATCACATATAAAGCCATTTGCGCTACCCTTTCCCTTGATCTGATCCTTAAGATACGATAAGGCTATATGGCATCAGTGGTACCGGCAGATCGCAAAGATTTTGTGACAGCTCATGCAAAGGAACACCGAAGGCCAGTTTCTGAAGAGCTATCATGTTGATATTCTATGCAAGTTACTCTTGTTCGGCTTTCAATAAGAACTCCATAAAAAGTTCGGTACTTTGAGCATGCGGGATGTCTAGGTATTCTGTGACCTGGCAACAGTTTGCTACTAGATAAGCATCACTTGGGTAGAAAGAAAAACCCTAGCAGCACAGGGTGCGCTTAATTGCAAAACCGACTTTGCTGCCTCGCAACGACATACTGCTTTCCGGTACTTCGTCATTCCGAGTCTCCCGCAAGCTCTAAAACCTATAGTACCGCCCGTAGCCACTTCTATAGCTGCAACTTCACCTCATCGCGCCGGGGATAAACGGATTTCTAGAAAGAATGTGGAACATAAAGCATCCTCAACACGCAGAAGCATTCCAACACCGCGGATGCAGTATGACCTCTAGTAGGCAGCAAATTTAGCATGCCGAAGCTGCACTCGTAATCATGTGATCTGATTTAGCCCATGGTTGCCAACAGGGTCCTCTTGGCGTGGCGTAGAGCTTTGGACCTTAAGGTGATAAAGGCTGAGTTCCGGCGTTCTGGCGTCAGTACTTCCCAACCTGTGTTTATGATTTGCCTACGCGATCTGTCAAATGTGCCGTTCCGCGGGAATTGTATGGCCTTCCGAATGCTGCAGCCGGAAAACTCGGGCGGCCAATAACTAGCGCTGAATATAAAGTTAAACCTCTCCTTCGCAGCATACGAATTGTTGCCTGATCAGTGCGACATCAGCCTTGCTCGTGAAAAGCCAGTTATTAGATCTCGATAGTCGACAAGTAGATAAAAGACTAAAAGACCGATCCCATGGCATAGAAAGCAATTCATCTCTCTAAGTCCCATATTTGAGGAATGACAGAAGGCTCTGAAAGGATTGAAGGCTTAACGCACTCGCCTATTTCGGCTCTTATAATTCCCGTGAGAGCACTTTGTCTTTGTATTGTAGGCCGAGAATCCAGTATCGCATGCGAATTATTGACACCACGAAATTATAGTACACTCTGCAGGCTGATGTCTGCGGCTACCGGTCTAAGCAGCTGTCAATGCTTTGCGAGGTTAGACGGGGGTGCTGTTCAGTTAACAAGCATGAAATTTGTAGTGGTCCAATGCCTACAAGGGGATTCCGACTGAGAGTATGTCGTTACAAAATATGACCCATAGATTCATTGCTAAATGTAGTTATATCGGTAACGATAACGTTCTTGGTTGCTCCTGAATATATACTAACGAGAGCTATCACATCGCATTTGACTTCAATTAAGGGTTGTAATGCCTAGATATACAATAAGTTAGCGTTCTTTCAAGCTCTATGAGTGCTCTTTCGCAGTTTTAAATAGCAGTAATTGACAATGACGTGAATTCACAAGTCACTCATAACGTATAAGGCCCTTTACAGCCACACTCTTGCAATTGTAGAATTGCCTTCGCGATGTCTCACTACTCTTTTGAATATGTAGCCAGCAAAACACATCACCTTCGTCGGCTTGGCAAGACATATTCAACATCGGATATGAGTACACACGAATATAACGGCAGGATCTGAAACGGCGGGGCCGTGTGGCCCAACAGCGACATGAGAAGACTGCACCACCTTCAGTCGTGTTTCCAGACGACGGACCTGGCGGAAGTAGCAGGCCCGAGAAAAGATAGACGATGCAATACAAGACTATCCCTGTTCTATTGGCCAGACAGCGATACTTAGTAGACGTCTGATGGTGGTTGAAGGAGTTGGCAGCGATTTGGATTCCATGAAAAGGCCGTTCAAGATTCAAGAACTAGGTTCTGCCAACGATGAATGCTGGAACGAGAGATTACACACCATTTACAATAGTATATAATTCCCATGGCGCATAAACCTTTCCAGGAAGCCCGCCTCCATCCTAAATCATCCTTATTGACCAAATCTAAGCGCCTCAATCTTACTGCCTTCCAGTGACTCCCACCCGCTGCCTTGGTCTTGGGGGCGCAACACACAGTAGACCAAACTCACACTACAATGCCAAAATTAAATGGACTTATCTTATTGACGAAATCCCCACCATGCTAGAAATGAACTATTGGATTGAGAGTGACTGAGCGAATTGGTTGGCTGTCTGTCATGGAGGCCAGATCTATTATACAAAACGGGCGGACTCGTATGGCCTTAGGCCTAACCAGACTGGTTGCTTGCACCTTGGTTCGACAAGAAGCCTCATCTGTGGGTAATTTTCCCTTTGTCCTCTCTTCTCCAGTAGGATGTGTTCAATGGGTGTTGGGCTCGATTCCGGCATGCGGCCAGATGATAGTCCCGTCAGACCTTATTAAGAACACCATACTATAGCAGTAATGTATTTTTTTCCATCAGTTTCATCATCTTCGACAGCAACCACGGGCGTGATTTCCTTGTTCTGCTGTTTTTCCGATTCCGTCCCCTTCTTTGGGAGGATATGAATGTAAAGTGGTAAGAGCTAAAGCAAAGATATAAACCCAACAGGGAGATGAGGGACAAGCGGGAACACTGCTATAAACCTGTTTTCTAGTCTAGAAGTACAATCGTCAGGGCTCAATATGTCCGGAGACCATATCTAAGTATAGAGATAAAAACCATTCAAGTAGTAGAATAATTGATCGCTTCATTGTACCTGTTGTACGTGCGGGTGGCACCACTATTCGAGGATAGTACGATAAGGCCAGGGTCCTGATATCTATAATATACTTGCCGATGACAAATGGCCAATCCTCAAACATTTGCGTAAGATTGAAATGCCACCATCAGCCATGCTGAAGGTCATGTTTCCACCAACAAACCCTTCCTCTTCAGAACAGAGCTCCTTCCAGTCATATGAGCCGCCCGTAGACCCGGCACAGGACAAGTCCCTTGGGAATGTACCACCATCATTGGTAGCAGCAACGTAGCCGAACAGAATATATTGTTCCTATGAGTCAACATAAAAGACGATTAACTCGGAAGGCGGTATGTGGATCATGAATCCTATTTGGTCCAATATCCGACTTCATGTTTCTTGGCCAACAATAATTCAGCGTGGGATTACTCCAGTGCTGCCCTCGGATACGACGAGATGTACACCCAGGGCAGGCCAGGAATCCTTGGCGGGGGGATTATCTGGCCCGACACACACGAATGCGCCCTGACAGCTTTGCCCAATCCTATCCCAATCTTGTGAAATACTCCGTCCTCCAATATTTTGACAAGCAAACAGCCTGGTCCCGGATGCTCATGATACGAGCTTGGGGTCAACGCAACTACTGTGTTATCAGGAGGCTCCGATATGAGTCCCACCTGCGGCTCCGAGTTAGCCATCTGCAACAACACAACCGCGTATTTACCCTGGTTGACGCCGAGCAGAAGCTGCAAGATGCGGAGCCTTTGCAGTAGCGCCCGTGGGAAAAGGCGTTTGACTTCCCAAGAGAATTCTTTATCCGCCAGACGACCGAGTATGGTACTCGCCCACGACGGGGTCAGTGACAGGAAGGCAGCGTAGGCACCCGGAGAAAGTTCCTTCATTTCGCCATTTGCCCCCACTATCCTCTTGGTGTGCGTTGGCAGGCCCCAGGAAGTTGCCAAGCGTAGTTGCGTTTCCAGGTCCATGTCTTGGAATGGCGTTTGGGTCATCATCCACTCCTTAAGAGCCCCTTCTAAGACCGTGCACATGACACCAGTGACGCTGCGGACGCGATCGCATCCCACGCCCTCCATCGTGATCCCATCAACCAACTTCAGCCAGTGCGTTTCCTTCGGTGGGGGATCGCGGTTTCTCCTCCCTCCCATGGATATGAAGGGCATTCCGGCCACAGGGTCCGCAAACATGGAGTATAGCGACGGCTCCTCGCCGAGATACATGAGCGCCGAAAAGTCGCTTTCAAGTAGCGCTTGCTCCCAGGTCTCGCCCCAAAGTTGTTTCGACTCCATGCGGTGGTCCAGTATGGGCCATGTCCGTTGTAGCATCCCACTGACGCCCGTCGTGCGGTCGTTTTCGACTGTGCAGGAACGCGACCGCACTGCCTGCGCGATGTGCCAGAAGGCGACTTCGCCATGTTGGTACAGCTGGCGGAGCTTGAGTATTTTGTAGACTTCGCTGCCATGCAGTTCGTGTATCAGTTCCACTGACTCCATTGCGCCCTGTGAGAGAAGCCGACGCGCAGTTGCCTCAACGAGGCCGACCAGGCGGCATAATGTACTGCAGGACATTATATAACGCTCCGGCGTGCATATCAGAAAATCTTTTGGAACGACAGCCTCCTGTAGAGTCCAGACACGTTGAAACCACGGCGCGTTTTCGAGCTTGCGGACCTTCCGGATCCACTCCAGAGCCTCAAGACCACGCATTTCGTCTGTCGCTTTTCCAGTCCCAGCACTCGGATCGAGTCCACGAGCCGCACCAGGCGCAGAATCCATGGACAGACCCAGTGTGTCCTTCCCAAAAAAGGCATTAATCGCCTCTAATGAATCCAAAATATCCTCCGCCCAATTTTCGTCACATTCTTCAAATGCGTCATCCATCCAGACAAAACATCCCGTCGCATTGCGGAAATACCGCCCCATTTCCGCAATTTCTGCCTGTCGCTCGTAAGGGTTGGGATACTCCTGCTTCAGACACAGGACATCCATCCAGACATAGCGCTCCCCAACTAGTGCGCGCACAGCTTCGAGTATCCGTGGCAGCTTTTCTTCGTTCCGAATTGGAATCGAACCTGGCACGCCGTGTGGTGAGCCGTCGAGTTCTATGCCATGATCACCCCATACGTGTGAGATGGTTGCGTATCGCGTCTTTTTCGCTAATTCCGATAGGGTCGATGTCTCGATGACGCATCGCGTGACGATGTCGTAGAGGAAGGTTGGAAGGGTGTATTCTGCGTCAGGTGTCCAATCTGGAGCGAATACTCTGGGCCCTAGAAAGTCGGATGGGAATGAAGTGCCCTTTAGCCATTCTCTGCGGGTCTCGCTAACCAACTTGGCTCGTGGAGGAGGCAGGTCCTGCCATGATGCTGAAGTTGCTGTACCCTCATCCTCAACGGTGTAGTCGAAGCAGCACCAGTGCCCAGGATAGTTAGTTATAAGGTCATTGCTGACAACGGGGAACTTGTCTTCCTCTTCATCCGCCCGCAGCGGCTTCGTGCTAGAGGGATTGGAGTTTGGGGTGCGGTCTGGCATCTTAGTCGCGGACTCCTGAGCTGATTCGTGTGGCTGTGGCTGTCGTAGTGATTGTGGTTGCGACTCAGGGTTTTGTCTGGATGTCTTGAAAATACGCCGCAGCCGATCTTTGAATCCCCGTTCTGACATCATGTGATGAAGGTCCAAGGTCACCTCGCTCTGTTACCATAGAGCAAGTCTACAGTATTTATAAAGTCTGTGTCCCCCACACCCCCCATACAAGCCAAGGCTATGCACAGCCTCCAACACCAGCATCCAATGTTTGTTGCCGCCTGATTGGCTGTACTGAGGCCAAGCCCGGATCCTTCGCTCTTGGGACGAAGAGATTAGACCTGGAAGCTGCTGGGAGACGTCATCTTGGACGTTGTACATTAAGGCTTCCCACAGTAGATGATAGGGCCACTTTACGTACTTAATTCCGTTTCAATCCAACTGGTTGAACATTCATTTAGGCAACAATCTGTGCGTGTATATATACACCCTTTCTTTTCCAGGTGAGATCAGCCAATCAACCCTGTGAATCACAACATGCAACCGCAGATGCAGCCAGGGTTCCCTTTTCCCGCAGTTAAAAGTACGAAATCGGCTGTATGTGTCCCTCCTAAGAGGCGAGTGATGTCCAAAACCTACTTAGCGAAAACTTTAGGACACTACAAGAGCAGGATAATGCGAATGTAGATATCCATTCTCCGATCCGCATCATGTCGTGATCATATAGCTAGAGCACTGAGGGTACAACTCCAGCTACGACTGTCGGGCCACAAGCAATGCCCCCAAATCTGAGGAACTGTCAACCTCTGGGAGCTAATATAACTATCCTAAGATCCGAAGTAGCTAAGGTAGATGCAAGGCTAAGAGGATATATGTATCTACTAATCCTACGAGTATAGACGACTTCTACTAGCAGTAATGATACTTGATAGTCATCAATAATAGTTGATATTGAACGCGAGAAATAAAGTCCCTCGTGGGTACATCTTAATGAATATCCTTATATCCCTTCGATCCACTCGCGGTAGTCATGGTAGTCTGACAGGGTAAAAGCACGGTATCTGGTGGCTGATCATTGCTATCGATCTATCGTAAGACCCAGCTACCACAGATAAACCCTGATTGGGTAGTTGCTTCGGTGCTATGAAGTCAAGTACGTGTAGGTACATACGTTACGGCGCCATCAGCGGTTAGTTATCTGATGGCATTTCAACCAAGAAGAACCCCGGGCAATCAACAACCAACCAAGACCTCAGTAACTGACCTATGACCAACACTTCCCTGTTCTGTCAGACCGGGGCTAATCACGACTTCGATTACACAGCCACTAGCGCACTGGAGACGCGCTAGAGGTAGTGTACCTGACTACGTGGCGTACGGATTGCTAGTAAACGAGTATACTTTGTGTACCAGTATACCACATTTCAAGATACCATGACCCGGAGAGAAACTAATATGAACGCTCATTATCGTGCAAAGTAACTGTTGGTACAATTCGTCTATACTCTTATCACAAGCGGATATAGGTATCCCCTCGACCTTGCTTCTAGCTTTGTTGCTTCAGATCTTAGGATCATTGTGATTAGTTCTCCAGTACCTCGACTTAGTTCTTAGAAGACCTCCCAGGATAAGTATCGATTGTCCTTCAAACGAGTGAATTCTAGTAGATTGTATCAAGTCAGATTTCTTCTAAGTATATGCAAGTAACTTGATCTGCAAACTTAAATTTGGGAAATGTGACAAGCAGTACATTATATCAAACTAAAATAGGAATCAGTGTGATATGGTCCAGAGTCCATACTAGCTCTAGTCAGAAATCGGACCATTCAATAAATCAGAATAGCCCTCCAGCGCTCAGGAGGCCAGTTCTAGGATTGATAGTATGGTGCTCCCAGCTGCAACAGCCTCGACTCCCTTTGAGTCTTTGTGTGGTGGATATTTGCAGCGCATAAACCTAGCCAGCTGGACTGCAAGAATATGCTCTCGGAACTGCATGTCAAGGCCAGGATTCATATATATCGAGTGTGCTGCTCCATTGCTTCCGCCCTTTTCTCCCCAGCACAAACACATTTCGAAAGTCTCATCCTCTAGCTTCCCTGTCTGACTTCCTTGCTTGGGCCACACTCGGTTCGTTTCATAGAGCGCCTCCCACGCGAATGATTTAAACAAACCGCCGTCAGCGCTTCTAATTCTGCCATCGGCCTGCCTATTCTTCCACACAAAGCTGCGGCCACCATACTGAAAGCGTCGCGGAGACCATTCTTTGCACTTCTCCCCTCTATCAGGCGTCTCGACGATGATGCCTATGTCGGGAACTGTAGACGTGACCAAGCGGAAACTGCCACCAGCAGTCTTTCGAATTTTGACACTGACGGCACCAACTTGCGGCAGAAACTCCCCCGGACGACGCAGCACAGCTTCCACAATGGGAACCTGATCGCTCCAGATAGCCTGGAGTGCGTATAGCAAATGGGTGTTGGTGGAATCCTTGACGAAGAGCCAGTGGGATCGTGCACCCAGCTCGACGAACTCCGAATCATGGGAGATGCGGTAGATCACCGGCTCCGCATTCTCTGGGAGAGATGGCGAATAGAAAGGGAATTGCGAAGTGTCCGTATGCTCTACAAATGGTTTCAAGTGAGAAGGACAATCCGTAGGGCCCGATGATATATCCCTTCCCGTGACGGTCTTGTATTCGTGCAGGGCTTGTCTCATCTAAGCGAAAGAAAAAAGAGATATCAGCCAAGTCGCATAAAGCAGATGTATTGTAGCAACTCTATCCTAGCTGCTTACCTGTGAAATAGTCCATGGACTGTCATTTTCCTTCTCCCGAGCCAAACTTGACATAGAGCCGACCACAGTCGGCAGCGGAACGATATTGCCGAAACTTTCTTTGCGCGAAAGGGTCTGGAGGTATGCGAGTCTGTCGCGATGCACCTGTGCCTGACGCTGATACAGCTTTCGATTGAGCCTGTGCATGCCCCTTTTTTTGGACTTTTCAACCAACATGTTTAACAACCCAATGGCATCCTGATATGCCTTCATTGCATCCCCATAAGCGCCTTCTCTTTCGAGGAGGAGGGGGCGTGCAACGCTTCTTAAGATTTCCTTTGTCCTGTCAACCTCTCCAGACATGGCGGAATATGTTATTTGGAGGTATCCGGAGTCAGGTGGGTGAAAGTTCCGTTGGGTATCAGGGTATCTTCTATTTCACGGTGCCTGGTACTTTGAAACCCCAAGTCTTTATACCTTTGCTATCGAAAGTCACCGGACATTTAAATGCAGAGCGGTTCTCATTGACATCAGGGCCAAGATCGCGTTCAGCCTTGTCTGGCGCTGACTGGACAACGTGCTGGAGGGTGTGTTTCCGCCTTGGTCCATTCAATGTTCCTTTGGGGTGGCTTAGCCTCGAAGACTGTCATCACTGCTTGGCGATCGCTTAGTCTTACCCTATACAGCCCAGCTCGTGCAGCTTCAGGCTGGGATATTGCTCCTATGTGCCAGCCTCTGCATTAAAACGTGCACTAATGAAAGTGATCTAACTGTATCTTGCAACGGAACAGGTCCGCAGTGCTGGAGTAATTTTATTATGGAGTCTTTCAAACACACCAATCCGGGTGCTTGATAAACGAGTCGCCAAGTGCGATGAGTTATCCCTACCATACATCCGCAAGCATCTGCTCGAGCCACTTGTACTTACATCCTGTATCAGAGGCTTGGATCTTCTACCCGATGGATTTGCGCGGATACCTAGCGAAAGAGTGTATTGCGAGTGAAGGTCCCGCTCACATATCGAAGAACGCTTCATGCTTCAACCGAGAAACCGCATGAGACAAAAGGTTTATGTTATCGAAATTTGTAAACATATTCACTTTATAATTAATGTGGCTTCTGAAATTATCGGATAACTCCAACATAACATACTGGTCAGGACGCAGGGTTGCCGCACGACGGGTTTTACAGGTACAATGTAACGAGGCCCAGTATCCCCCGATTAGATATTGAAGCGTATCGTTCTAACCGTTTCCTTTAGTGGATATGCCCGTATCAGGCTGAAACACTGGGTAAGTTGTACGGATAGGCGTACTTAGTGTAGGTTCGCGACGAGCTCTGGGCTCTGCGGATTTTCAGCATCTCCGACAATGTCATACGCAACGGTACCCTACTAAGAAACCTTTGATCACGAGACCTCATAGTTTGGAATGAGATACCAGACTTCAAGCAACTCTTCGTTGACACTTGTTGATGGCCGTGGAAATCCCACCCCTTAACCTCCCGAGTCGGATTTTCTTCACAGTACCCGACAGAAGCAAACCGCAACCTGAAGCATAGCTCTTGACCCTCCTCCATTATTCCGCCATATTTCGAGGGTTCGCCCTTTTGCAACAGAGGAAGATTGGTTGTTCTGTTCACATCAGAAACTTGAGGGTTTAATATACAAGATGAATATCAGATTGATTGGAAATCAGTCTGGTTGTATCCGAAATGAATTCCGTATACAAAGCTCTCTTGTTTACTTGGTCGAGCCTCGATTCACAACAATCCTTAACCTGCTTCACGCAACTAACCAGGCAACCAGGTTTGGCTATAGCAGTGTACCTAAAAGCCGAGCATACTACGCAAACGATAGTCGATCTCGGGTGACATGCGAACAACCTCGCGAACATCCCGTGCACAACTTTGTACTGGCAGCGGTTGGGTGGCAGATGGAGATTGGATAAGACGATGAGTTGTTTCCTAGACTGAAGTCCCGTAGGTCCTTGTCCGTCAACTAGGCTGGCTTTGAGTTTTCCGTTCGGAGGCTCGGAGGCGTCAATCATGCAGGGGAAACCCAGCCCGTTCTCGCAGCTCACTATGTTATAATGGGCTCTATTGATTGTCCATATGTGCGCGACGCCCTTGGATACTGTCAGTGGAGGCGGGTCTGTCCCCTCACCTCCCGCTTGATGGCCGCTTGCGTTGCATCTCCCATTTCGGCGCAAGCCACCTGGACGATTGCCGTAATATCTATATTGATGCCCTTTGAAACACTTTTGCGAAGGCGCTGGTTCCAGCCAGTACCTTGGTTTTGTCGTTGTTTCTTCCAAGCTGACAGAAAATTACCACTCTCGCCGTGATACTATGGATTTCTCCCTAAAAAGTGCGTTGGCTGAACCACATCATTGGTTGATCAGCGTCATTTTATGTTGCAGGGATCCGCTGATTTTCCTCTGGCCATGGGTAAAGCCTACAGCTAACCAATTTGCCTAATGCTAGTGATCAAGAGGGCAAAGATTATCCTCGAACACTAAACCTTCATTCCTGGGTCCTACTGCCAGTCTACTTCATAAGTTCCTCCGAGATATGATGAAGAAATAAATACTCATTACGAGTGCACACAAAACCCGCAGAGAGTGGAAATTCCAGCCAAGTTAGATCTAAGCCCAACATCACTCCTTTCTAGTGAAGTCTGCCGTTTCGCCGTTCGTAGTCATTTAGACTCACCCTCCTCACCCTCTTAAAGCTGCCATGACCTGCAGAGGGAAGGAAAGTGTTCCCATGGATTTTCAAACGATATTATTCCCCAGCAATCTTGCTGTATTGGCAGGCAGATCTTATAGCTTTTTATGTTCTATGGCCTCCGCACTCCCGCCTAGGGCCCGCCCCTGAATCCCGATTTGAGAAGATATATCTGAGGATGAAAGTCGGTTGATCCCTTCTAAACTTCTTCTTTTACAGCCCAGAAGGTACGCCCAACACTCGCCTGGAGCTCCACATATGCACTAACGAGTGCCTGCGTATCATTTTTTGAAGAGAGGGTTACAGGATCACTCTATACCATGGCTAGAAAAGCAGCGACGTGGCTCTGCCTATACCCTAATCTCTGGTAAGGGTAAACACTTAGGGATGGCGCATCATACTACATCTCTCAAAGGTGTATATTCATTCACCTTAGCTGCTAACCATACCATGCTTGTACGGGTACCTACTGAATAGCTGATAATTTATGACTCTTGTTAAGCTACCGAGCTCATTTTCGCCCACTGAGCCATCCCTGTTTCGATCCTGGCTTCTCATACCGGTGTCGTCACAGCCTTACAGGCATAGACAATTGGCTTCATGTCACTTAGTTCACGCCATCTCAATCTGCTCATCGCCAGTGTCTTTCTTCAAACGCGCCTCATCATCCGAGCGGATCTCATACGTCGCCCACTCACGAACAGGAACTCTATCCTGGAAGAGCCTTTCGATATCCGCATTGCTGCGCCCCGCAGTCTCACCCACACAGAACCACGAGTACGCCAGTAATAAGAGCGTCGTACCCCCATACACAAATCCAATCATCGGGCCGAGGCTCGCCGTGTAGTACATATAAGGGCTGGTAAAGACCATGAGCCAGACGGTTACGAAGAACACACCCATTGCGCACGACGTGATCTTGTTCCTATTCCGGCCAACAGACATCTCCGATGCGATGGAGTAGGATAGAGTTCCGATAGAGAAGTTGTAGAAGATGATGTTGATGTACGCGAGGACGACGATGCCGATGGCATAGCCGTGCCCCAGCGAGCCATCGGGGGCTTTGGTGGTTCCCAGGCCGCCGACGGTGATTAGCGAGACGAGGATCCCGCATGAGCAGAGGAGGAGATTTGTGCGGCGCTTAATCTTGTTTCCAAAGACGACGGATATACCGACTGTAATAATTTGGAGGACATAGATAATGGTGTTAATGGTGAAGGGTTCGGCAACGCCGATGCTCTGAGCAAACACGACACCGTATGTGTACCAGAACTGGATACCATTAATTTGTTGCACAAACATAGCGCCACAGGCGTAGAAGAGCTTCCGGCGCTCGACCGGGTCGGTCATCAGGGAGGCCCAGGAAGCGCCTTGCGCACTTTCCTTCTCCTGTTGCACTGCGTCGTCAATAGCTCGGAGGTCTGCAGATGGATCGTAATCGCGTCTGCTGTGGTTGATCTTGCAAAGGGATTTGGTCGCTTGCTCACGCTTGCCTTTCGACATGTACCAGACGGGACTTTCCGGGGTGAATGGGAGGCAGAAGAGCATGATGCCGGGCAGAACAACAAGAAGACACATGGGGATACGGTACGATTGGGAGCTTTGGATACCCTGCGTGCCTTGGTTGACGCAAGCTCCGACGAGTTGAGAGATCGACTGCATGAACTGGAAGCACATAAGAGCCGGGCCTCTAATCGCCGAGGGCGCCACCTCTCCAATGTAGATGAGACAGGTGGCGGTGAACTGCCCGACACCCAGACCGATCAGCACACGGCTGACGTAGAAGACTGGGTGAGATCCAAAGGAGCAGGCTTGCACGATGGCTCCGACAATGATACAGATCGAGGCCGTCAGGAACACGGCCCGTCTGCCGAAGAAGTCATTGATGGGAGCCGCAGCGAGCGAACCAACCAGCTCCCCCACGTAGATGATACTGGCAGACAAGGACAGGAACGATGTTCCAAGAGAGAAGGAACCATCGGAGCCCTCCTCCCCATAGTCCTTTACAAACCACGTCATGCCTTGAATACCGGTATAATAGATTGTATCATAACCGTAGCAAAGAGCACCAATGGCAGCCACCAGACAGAAGGCGATAGCTCGCCGATTCGACTTCCAGTCGACGTTCAGTTGAAGGCCGGACATGTCGATCGTAGAATTGGGCGCCTGTGAGGAGGGAGAGGACACAGGAGGATGGAGAAATGTAGAGGCCCATAGAAAACGTACCGGGTGGTGAAAAGCTGACCAGCTTCGAGGCGGCAGACTTTATGCGTTCTCTATGGGTAGCAGAAATTTAACAAACCGGGGTACGACTCCACGGGGTGGGCGGACAGCCAACTTAAGATCCCACTTTGCCTGAGCCATAACCCCCTCCTCGAGTCATCGCCTGGGCCAAGGCTTGGACACCATCAATTTCAGGGATTGGAGTTGCCCTCTAGTCCTTATATAGTACGTTCCGCTGATGGCTCATCTCCACCATATAATGTCTTTGTGCCCTGGTAACCAATAAGTGGCAACCCTAGTAGAGGACTTTCATATCGAATCGTCCCGGTGCAGGAAAAGCGGCTAGCAAACACCTCAAAGAGCATATTAGAGGACAAGAAACCGGGACTCCCACAATATGATTCCCCACAGCCCCGGCAAATGAAGTTTACGGTAAGCCATGCCCAGCTCGGCATCGCACGGCATCCTGCCGAGCATGGGGCTGCCGTCTGTATAGCAGTAGTCACTAGCTGACCGAGAAGTCACCACCAGCACAAGTCAAGTCTGCCAGGTCAAAGTAGTAGGGACATTGTTAATTCACGGTATCTCAGCTTCGGTGAAACGGGGAAGACGTCTATCTTCATTAGAATGTATCCGCCGATGTGGGTCCGCTGCCAAGGGTCAATACTAAGAGCCAGGACTAATCCCGAGTCTCTCCCGCGTTCTCCAAGTCCCAGTGCACAGCTTCCCAAAACGAACTTCGGGTGTCTAAAATCCTGTCATCACCCTTGGGTCACGCCGACCTTCTGCCGAAGAATAAGCTGAACGTGTCCAAAACCGTCCTTGGCAAATACTTCTATATAGAGTAGCGCCGCGGACCAAAGAGGTGGCAAAGTCTTGGGGCACGCCAAGCTGTGAGCCCCCAGGTTTCTCCGACAATGGACCGGCGGGCATGTCTGGCCATATCTCATTGTAGGCGACCCGAATTTGATGCGCTGTGCTGGTATTTTCCCGAATGGAGGCAGTTTTCCACTGGTCCTCGCAGTTCGTCTGGAACCCTTATCCTTAGATGCACACCTTGGTCTCCAATTAATCTACATGCCAAGATATATTCTGTCTGAGGGATGGGCCAAGATCTTGCACATCAGTTCTCCTGATAAGGCCTCAGGAACGGACTTAGCCCGCGGTTGGGTATCTTGCCTTAGTAGACTTGCGAAAAGGTCAACACGCCTTGAAGCCTAGAATATCTAATATATTAGATAGTAGATTGTGATAATGATCTAGCTTATGGGAAGGCTGAACTTGCTGTGAAGCGAGACTCGATCAAGGGAAACCGTAGAGCTTCGTATACGCAACTTATTCCGTATATAATCGGATTGAACGGAAATCAATCTAATATCCCATCTTGTACATAAACCCATAAGCTTTCAGATGTGAATAATAACAATCAACCTTCCACCGAATCGCAATAGAACTTAGCAATCAACCACAGTGTAAATGATCAAGAAAGCACTTCTTTGAGGCATAGAATGATAACAATAATAGTCTTCCTGAATTGCCATTACACGAGGGCGCTCAAGGACAGTCGGGGCGGTTTCGGAAGCCACCACGGCTGATAGATGCCAGATTAATTTGAGGTAGTCTATGTGGGACGGAAATCATGAAACTATATCTATTGAATTGAGAACTTCAGTAGATATTTATTACATGGTAATTATGCAAGAAAAGAATGAGTACAAATATATATTGCACGCTTAGAAAAAGTCGCGAGGCTGGGTATGTTTGGCCTGTTTTATATCCAATGGATATCATCAAGTATCCGGAGGATATGGAGTGACATACCATACCCACAAAGTTGAGGATATTGGGCGGCATACTATATCCGCAATTTGTGGAGAAGATATGTGGATATCCATGAATACACTATTTAAGGCGACGTCGACGAATCACCGGTATGCAAATTTGTTAGCCATGAAGTACCTATCACTGATGTAAATCAAGGCTCGACCTAGTAAACAATAGAGCTCCGTATACGGAATTTATTCCGAATACAAACAGATTGATCTCCAACCAATCTGATATCCATCTTTTATATAAGCCCTCAGTTTTCAGATGCGAATATGAACAATCAATCTTCCTCTGAATCACAGCAGGTTATGAGCCGGGGAGCAACCTCTAAGGTGTTATCTCCGGGCGCTCGGAGCTTTTGAAATATATCTACACTAAGGTCTCCACTGTGTTGTCTACTGAAGCCCCAACATGGATCCCCCATTCAGCTGTAATACAACTCCGATGGGAAGTAGGGTCTACTGAATGTTTCTGACATTATAACTGTCGTTTACTAGAAAGTGACTCGAGTTTCCAAGGAGGCATGGAAAGGATAGACCAGACGGCAGTGATAGCGCTGCACTAGTAGTAGATACTAGATGATAGACAGGGAAGCCAAGAAAACGAGGTAAAATCAAGCATTTAGGAAGGAGGGGAAACGATGACAGGCTAAGACAATAAATTAGAGATAAAATGATGTGGGAAGGGAGAGACAGATGAAAGGCGAGAAACAGAAAGTGCAGTTTTGTTTTGACATGTTCTTCGAGAAAGCAATATTCACCACGAAAGGATGGCGGGGCCCACTCAATGACAGCCTCATATTCACTGAGGATCTTATTGTACACGCCTTGTCGATTTGTCCATTGTAAAGCTCAAATGGCAACATGTATGTGGACAATCAGATCCTACGAGGATCTTTTCATACGGCCATCTCAAAAGAACCGATTTTATGTCTGCACAGTGGAACATGCTGTCAGTCTAAAATATGTCGGCGGTGCTCGCCCTTCACTAAAGAGAGACCACGTGACCATAGGCCTCATACCCGTAAGTAGTCGTTCACCCTTCTCCAGGACCTTTCATGCAGACAGGCAGAGTATGCCTCATTCCAAGCCTCATATATTCTCTTTCAGCCCTCGGACAAGATATTATAAGCGGGTTGTATGAACTGGAAGCCGAAACTGTCTATCGATTGGTCACTGGAAACGATGAGATCCTCTCCAATGACCCTCGGGTGCAAATCCCAGTGGGGCAGCGAGTATCGCAATACATGGTAATATGCTGCCAGTGTACACGGACTTCTATATACATGTACATGTATCAGGATGTCAGATTATGCTAGTTCCTTAGGCCTCGCCCGGTAGCAAAACCGGGTATCCCCATTGCAACAGTGCCAATGACTGACTACTTTTGCCCAGGTTCTGAATATGACAATTGTCGATACAATGCCGAAACATGACCTGGAGGCGGAACCGTGGAAAATCGGCGAGACTCTTCCTAACAAAGGAGTGATCATAGTTGAGCCAGAATCGCTTCAGGTCGATATTCATGGGCCAGGTACAGGGCACGGCAAGGGCCGATGGATTGAGCTTATTAACTTTTTGCGATTTGTCAATAGGTCCAAGCCAGATCTCCCACGGTCGAAGAACGCCGGGAAAACGCTTTCGGGCGGCCTTGAGTCACTCATTATAAACCCATACTAACTCCAGTTCATCGCGCCAGACCCGAACTCGTGCCTGAAAAACGCGTTTGCTTCTCGATCCAAATCGCCCGGCCCTGCAGAGGCAAAAAGTCCGTGGAATCGCGCGATTTGTCTCACATCATCGACATCGACAAGCTGTATAGGTGCATCTCCCAGCAGACCAAAAAGCCCTGATCGTCTGCCTGCTTCATCTGATATATGAAGAGCCACCATGTCCATGCTAATCTGCCAGTCTCGTCGCTTTCGAAATTGTGATATGTTACTCTCCCACCCCCTCAAAGGCCCTTGCACGTCGGGCCTACAGTTTGCAGACGAGTGGGATGGACGGATGCGTTCTGCAACAACTCCCAGGCCTCGGGCACCGCCATTATTGTACTGAATGAGGTCCGGTATGGCATCGTCATGTCCGCTCCAGCTATACAACTTATCTCCATCGTCCCAGTGCTGGAAGACAACATCACGCTCTGGGCCCAACCAGGTTCGTGCACTGCGGTGCCCCGTAGTGGGCTCCCAGTGACCATGTTCATGTGCCACGGCACGAGACTCAGCACAGACTTGTGCTATTGCAGGCATTCTTCTGTTGTTGCTTGCTGTCTTTGTGCGGTCGCATCGGGTACTCCTGGCCCAAAAGTCTCCGTCAATCTCCATGACACGGGATGGTAGGCATGCCGTCCAGATCACACAGCGCACTTCTACCGGAAGGTCCTTCAAACGGAATGCTTTGTGCTTGGAATCTTCGGGAATCTTTGCGCGCTTGCACTCTTCTGTGTCGTAGCTGGTTGCGGGATATCTGAACATCATGGACGGCGAGAGGAGGGGAGAATTGAGCGCTAATGCTGACTAAATCCGCCACGAGCATGACCCCGCGGTGACATCTCAGGGCCAGCATAGCAAGCTACTGCGGACACTGCGTCACACCGACAAAGTTACGGGCACGAACTATGTGATTGCGCAGGCAGCTCCCTAGGTAGGGTCTGTGCAGTTCCAAAGGGCAATCGAAGTGCAAGAACGGTGGGCAATGACCAGAACCTTTATAAGTATGGAGTGGCTCATACTTCTTGGCATAGTGACCGGCTGCAGCTCCGGTCCATTACCCCTTTTCTAACCTCGAGGTTTGCTGCACGTCATAGAGGCTGGCCACGGGATCTGCCATGTCAAGTCGTTCTAGCGCACCTACCATTCTTGATTGCGTATATTTGTCAAGCCCGGGCACATTTGAAACTGCGAATTGACCTGTCTCTTAAAGGTGCCTAGCAGGCCGCCACTAGAAATGCACGATTCATTCTCTAGAAAATGCCTACATGACTGTGGATATTATATCTCGGAAACTGCCTATACCACATAAAACGATATGATGAAAGCCTCTGGCCATGCGTGACTCATGGCTTCGGAACCGGTCACGCAGAGACAGATTGAGAGTCGATTGGAGCAACCTTTGCGTGTGGTCGTCTTGCGACACATAAACCGCCCATTGTTCCGGCTTCGCGGATTTCATGATCCCCGCGCGAGAGCTTCAGAGTGTCATGGGAGATAGTCGGGCAGCAGATCGGCAGTACAGCAGAAAGCTTTGGCGATAATCTACGACCCATCAGCCTCTTTCAGTAGGAAGGCTTTGTTGAACTTTCATTTGGTCTTTTCGATACTGACCATTGGGATATTTGTTCACCGGCTGCTGTTGCAACTTTGCAGGGGGTATCAACATGGAACATGACTTAGCGTCGACTGAGATGGTGTTCCTTGTCCACCAGAGTGCCCACCCCGTTAGAACGCGCGAGTCTGTGGGAGAGTTCTGGTCTACCAACCTCGACAAATTAGTAAAAGTTGTGGCTGTCATTCTCCGAACCCATTGCCTTTCCTGGAGGCCGGTGACATGGGATGGGGTATCGAAATATGACTCCACGACATCAAATGAACGTTGCCGATGTGATCTACTTGCGGCAGATGGGGATCGGCATCTCTTAGGGCATTTTGTCGGGCCAATGGACTTGGCTACCAATATCATGATAGCCCCATAGGTCTAATTCATGGAACTCCAGATCTCCTGCGAATATGCAGAATAAATGATTTCGAGCGTGTGGACAAACAAATGGCTGGAAACGCATGACAGGTATCTCTAGGCAAAGAATCTAAGCATAGAAAAAGTTCCCTAGGATCGTAAGCAAGTTGCTATTGTCTGCATAGTACAGAACACCCAAAGGGTCTCGAGTCGTATCCACCTTTGTGATTCAAGCTGGTACATGGTCAATTGGACTAATTATCACTGTGTTAGGGCTGGTTATGTCTAAGGATACAAATGATATCTGCATGTCACAGACTTTATGTTCAGTGAAGAACGTCCTTGTATATGGCTCAGGCATACTTAATCATGTTAATCCATTGATGGAATCACATAAGTGATAGATAGTCGTTTATTCAGGCGAGGTATAGTCAATAAATTTGCTTTCTGGATGATTCCGGGTTCAGGGCGCCCCGGATATTGTAGCTCTCCCGTACGTCCAATGATGACAGCCCCTTAACCTACATATTTCCCATGATCCTATAGCTTCCCCTGTCTATGTACGCTTGTTTATATGTCCCCGTGATTGGCTCTTAAACCAGGAAGGAAACGACGAACGGACTAATATGAGGTTGACTTGGTTTCACCCTATTAACCCTTAGCACTTGGGAGATAAACTAGCCAAGACGCGAAGGATAAACTTGTGTTAGCTCACAGGACCTCGTGGCCTGACCATCCGCTGACCTTCGCCCCAATACCCCGCTGCATCGCCCCAGTCACCCCAGTCAAAGCAGCCTTGTGGCGTTTCAACAACCGAACAGGTGTGCTGCATTACCAGGCCTTGGCACCAGCCCTCCGGGAGACACTTGAAAATATAAACCTTCCATCTAACCAGCGCAGTGAACCCACAGCGTGCTTCCAAAAGTGCTAGCCCGAATTCGTGGTATACATTCGAGCAGTTCGAAATGGCAGCCCTTGCGCAGCCCATTCCAGCCGACAGTCATGGCAAAGGCCCTGGTCTTGGGGGTGGAGCCATCGCTGGAATAGTCATTGCTACTATTATAAGCACGTTTGGCTTGATATTCCTATGCATATATTTATCAATGCGAAAGCAGATCCATCACAATCTATCGCAGATGAGAAAGGAGAGAGAAGCCGCCGCTCAGGATGCTGAGAAACAAGGGCCGAGTGGCACGTATGTGATGCTATATTTCACTCGATGGGAACCACGCGCTGACACTTGTCGAATCTTAACAGGCTACCCAGGAATCCGGGTCGGACGGGATGATATGAAGGATTATGGGGAATGGACGAGCGTTCTAAAAATCTCATATCCTTGTCTGTCACCAGTCTGTACACACTTTCAAGAACAAAGTAGTATTAGTCGCTCTGTGAAGTCTTCAAGGAGAAAGTGGGTCCGCGTTGAGTCTAATACGTCCTACGCTCGCGCTTTGGTAATATGATCGACCATTTGCTTGCCCATCCCAGCATACAATGCATCCCCATGTACATCATCCAACGGCTTCTCCCGCGATGTTCCAGCATGTCGGACGCCGCCAACCCCGTCGACGGACTTATCTCCCCACCACATCCTCTCGGATGGCAGACACCACTCGTCCACTAAATCTGCCAAAGTCTGTAGACTGCCCCAGCACGCCGGCTGATTTCCAAGGGGCCTCCACAACACCAGCACCGAGACAAACACCGACGTGAAGGTCATCACACTGGCGAGGATAAACAGCCGCGACCACGCCATATCAAAGAGCACCGACTCGCCGCTATACCAGCTGTCCTCTCCAAAACGCGGGACCATGCTTTGACCCAGCAGCCAGTGCAGGGCTGCTTTCACGCCGAATAGGACCAGCGCTTCCCAACTGCGCAGGACATCCACCAGTGGGGTGGTGGTGAGTCTGGCGCCCGTGGACGCGGACGAGGCCCGCCAGCAACTCTCGTCGCGCGTCATGTTGACGACAAGCTCAGCGCAGTGTAGGGCGATGGTTGTGGCGGCTTGGATGGCGCACAGAAAGAGGATGGCGAGGAAGAACTGGGCCGCCAGAGCAAAGCGTGTCGGGGCCGAGGGGCTGTTGGAGGCCGGATCCATGCCAAAATGAACAATATAGCATGTCTGGTCCGTGTAGTAGTGGTCGTTCATGGACAGGATCTCTTGCCCGGCCCAATTGAACGCAGCGCCCTCGCAGCTGGAGTACATGGAGGCCGCGATGCGGAGTACGATCACGCCCCAGATAAAGGTGATAACCGTGAGGCCCCAGAGGAATAGGAGGATCCACCGGACGGTCTTTAGCACGGAGAAGAGACTGGGCTGTCGGTTGGACGGTCGGATCGGGGCTACATCATCGCCGGGACTTGCTTTGACGGACTGCAGGCATCGGCCTGGCCGCCGGCGGAGGCCATCGCATGACTGCAGGGCGGCCACGGTGTTGTTGAGCGGGTTGGGGCTCCACGTTGGGATGCGAATCGAGTGCTTCCACAGACAGAGGGACCCGACCAAGGCCTGGCCCAGGAGTGCGATGCCCAGAATCAGAAACGCCATACCATTGAGGGAGATACAGGTGTCCCCTGGCAGACACACCGGGTTCATCTCCTCGGCTAAGACCCCGGATTCGGTGGCGCTGAGTTTGTCGGGGCCTCGGATGAGGAGTATAGACGTGCACGCATAGGATATGATCAGGAAGGCGATCCACGCGACGTTCATCGGCCAGCTGTTAGCCAGCGTCGCGCGGGAGCTTGTCAGCAGTCGGATGTTGGTGTTGTAGCGGAGACGGCCTTCGCGGTATAACGCCCATCGTAGGGATGTAGCATGGATATAGCCCAGAGAATCGGTGGTTAGCGTCAAGATAAGGTTGACCATGAAGGACACTACTTCAGCCTCATTCTCGGACAGCGTCACCGGCCAGGTGTGGTTGTCCTGCGTGATGAGCACCACCACGCCCCAGACCACGCAGCTAGTACCTAATAAGGATGCGATCACGATAGCCGCCCAGGATGTCAGGACCGTGTTAGAGCATGGATCATAACTCTGAGCGACATCATCCCCACCCCCGGTGAGTTTGTCGGCGGGGGCATTGGACGGGTTTAGGAGCGATTCGCTGGGCGCAAATTCCGTGGAATATCGGGTCTGTGAGAACATGGAGAGTTGCGTCGTGTTTGCTGTAAAAAAGACATTACATATCATGGCCGTCTGAACGCGATAGGAGGCGGAATATATGCTGCCTGAGCCAAGCCTATCCCACAGCCTCCCAGATTCAGCCCTCAAGGCCAAGTCCGAATGCTTCGCAGTCTTGGTTCGGACCGTGGCTGTGGTGTCTTTTGTGGATGTCGAGAGGGGTACCTTGCATGGATAGATCCTGCTGATGAGACTGAAATATCACGCTCCACGAGTGGTGGCTCAGCCTGTTTGCTTCCTATTATCCTTAGGCGAGGCCAGTGCTGGTGGTCCACCAATTGGACCTCGGCCTAAGCGAAAGGAATCACGCTGAGATAGTGTCGCTTGGCAAGCTCCTGCGCCTCGCTGGCGGCTCTGCGATCCACGCCTGGATCATCCATGATAGGCTACTTCTCTCGGCCTCACGCCAATTGAAGCCGGCCCGATTTTAGCGTGAACAAGTGGCTGGTATAGGAACACCATAGGATGAATTAGCTTGAGGACAATATCTGCTGCGCTGTGCAGTGCGATGCTATGTGTGAGAGTATGTTCGTTCCCACTTGATCAAGGGTAGCCTTTGGGCAGGGACCACTCTGTAACAGTCTTATAGGGTCGGACAGTCATGGCAGCATCCTGGCGGGAGTTAGATAATAGACATGATCTATTAGGAGTATTGTATCGTCCAATGACGTTTGTGAGCTTGCATCGCAGCTTCAATAGATTCCGTATATTAGGAGAATGTGGAACAATACGATGTATCTTATCACCATATCCTCATGCCGCTTGATAGTCCACCTTAGAATGCATCCTCGGAATACTGGCAAAGGAAAGGAGAGGGTTGCTGAGCATATGACACGAAGAACAAAGAAAGAATTGTAGAGCAGGGGCACTGCTCAAATAACCGTATACTCGAAAAGGATGCCATTAGACAGTACCCTTGTAACAACTTAGGCCTTGATCTCAAAAACGATCTTGCGAGAAGCATTTGAGCGTGTATCAGGCACGATACCGTGGTTCAGGGAGCAATTGGAGAGAGGGGACTCACCGGGCGGACTTGCAGCCGCTATACCGTTCAGTGTAGTCACTTAGCTTTGTAGTTGCCCTAGGATTTCGCTACAGCATCGCCCTTCGGTGTCTCCAAACTTCCTGGCGAAGAGTCCCGAACTATGAAGTGCCTGTATGTGATACAAATGGGTGTACACAAGAGTGACGTATCCACTCAGCTGATCTGGGTTTCAATGAACGCCAAAGGCGCACCTCTCTTTTGTCTCCTCGCTCTATGTCTTGTATCTAAAGCTGACTAGCCTCTCTAAGCATTGTCATTCTTGGTCCTCACGACGGCCGGATAACTTCTAGGGCAGACAAACTGAAGAACGTGGCGATTAGCAGTAGGTATTACCCAAAGCAGAACGCAAGACAAAGAGGTACTTAAAGTATTGGATACGAAACTGGCCGCTCAATAGTCAAATATATAATCTAGTGAAGATGCAACCCGACGTTGATCAGTGACAACAGCAAATGAGAAGTCAATCATTCTGTTGGGCTCAAGTCATACGACTATTGCTCCTACCCCTTGTTATAACGCCACATATTTCGAGGCTAATTCTAGGCGGTGGGGCCTGCCCCTGCTTTGTGATGGGGGCGTCTGAATAACGTGTTGATGTGTTCGCAGCTGAACCTGGGTGACATTTCAGGCCGAAGATGTGGGGTTTGGACCGTCGTTAAGGGCGGGGCATTGAATTTCCTTGTTCAAGACGGCAACCTATTATCACTCGGACTTAAGTTGCCGCGAAGCAGAACGAAAATGCGCAACGTCACCTGGTTGATCCACTAAGTGACGAGCCTAAGAGAGCTGCACTTTGCCAGTCCCAGCGCGGTTAGGTCAAGAACGCGCCCTCATCCTGTATGACGGATATTATTATGGTATCCGCGCTTTCCGCACCCATAGGCACGGCTACGACTTATGTCCGGCTTAAAACAACCTCACCTTGCTGGAGTGCTTCTGAGTCTAGTCCTCTCTAGTGACTTAAGGAACGCAAGTAATTCCGGATATACAATTGAGAACTTAGAAGTTTACCGAAACACTTGGCTTGTACCTGATATCCCCACCCCATGGGTTTTATGCTGATACACGCCGATTAACGGTGTTGGGTACAAGACTTTAGAGTAAGAGTTTTAAGCCACAGCTCCCAAGACCAATGACCAATGAACGCTCTCTATACCTCGCCAATACGTTGAGGTTACATCGCCCATTAAGACTCCTTCTAATCGTTGGCTAAAGTAGTTAAGGAGCTCCACTTTGCGTCTGAGACGGCCCCGTGGTAGCGCACACATATTCATAAGAACCTGGTCGAAGTTACGTATGTCAGCTATTCAGCCCAGGCTTCTTACTAGGATACGGATCATGAAACCATCATCATGCACTTTTCTTCGTTTATCATCTATTTAACAATTCTAGGATGGGTGTGAGCATGTGATCCGTGGTATTTCACATGGACGGACCTAGAGTGGTGGTGGTGGTGTCATTTACCCTGACCTCTCGCTAAGTTGGATCCCAGATTAGGTGATGTATAGACATTATGGCGGCAGCCTATTAGGCTGCCACCGCCACTCTAGGCAGAAAGCAGCTACTGTGACTACAAATAGCTGCGCCTACTTGAATAGTTAGAGAATAATCACAATTGTACCTCAATTCAGGGTCTCAACTAAGCGAGGGGTTAGGGTAAATGAAATCAGTTAGTTAGTCAGTTAGGTTAGGTCTCCCTTCCTTTTAGCCGGCTTCCCTAGGACGCCACAGATTTATACAGTGGATACAGTGGATATAAACCTTTTGGAGGAGCTATAAGATGAATAAACTTACCCAGGATGCACAGCCCCAATATGCTTAGCGGCAGAAACACGTGCTGCGCACTAAGGGCGTCGATCGCTCACTGGTCAGCGCCGCTGACAGGTACTGGCTGCAGGGCAACAAGTATGTCCCCTTCAAGCCGAAAGACTGGAGTGGACTGCAGGGTGGGCAGGTTGAAGCTGTGAGCGCTGTTGCGGTCGTAATTTTAATAGTGGAGCTCATATTCATGCCCGACGGCCCTGATACCTATGCTGCGCTGCAGCCCGCATGGATCCTCGTATATCTGTTAGCGCGCATGGTCTACATTTTACCAAATGGAACCTAGACTTGAGAAGTAACAGGCACCTGATGCGTGGCGGCCCGGCCCGTAGAACATATATTTCCTCTTAGCACATTATACATCATCTATGCCTTGGAACACGAAGAGAAGCGACCTTCACCGTCCCACGACACACAATTCCGCAATGCGAAGCGGGGGATATGCCACCGCCGCAAAGCCAAAAGCTAGCCACATACCGAGGTCCGCCGGCATAGCAAGTGTCTTGGGGATAGGACCGACAAAATACGACTGAGACTACAAGTACAAGTAAGCCATGAATGCCCACATTCGATCCGAAGGGAGCATCACCTACCATTCCCAGAACAGCGCCCAAACACCCAACTATCAGGCTCATACCGGCCGCAAGGCCCATCGGCAGCTTATGCGCCGTATTCCATACGGACCAATCATACTCACCCTTCCGGTGGAAGATGCACGCCTCCTCCAGACAAACAGCCAGCCACACAGCGATCCAGTAGCTCATCAGCGGCAGGAACGCTTCCATGATCTCGCGGAGGTGATCCTTGGCCACGACCGCACATACGGTGCACACGATGACCTCGACAGTGGTGAGGAGCGGGCGCGGGACGCGGGGGCCGTAGCGGCCGAGAATCATCTGGAGGTTCAGGCCGGCGGAGTACGTAGAAGGGATGTTGTTAGACACGGCGCTGAGGAGGAGCACGACGGCGCACAGGCGCCCGAAGCCGTTGAGCGTGGAAAACGCCACTGTCAGCAGGCTGCCCTGCGAGGTGAGCGAGGCGTCTAGCCAAGTTCCGTTGGAGGAGACTCCAGTTGCCAGGCCGATGCCGAGGAGTGCGGTTAGTATCATTGCTAGGCTCATGCCTGCGCAAGCGGAGAGGAAGACCCGCCCTGGGTTGAGGGATGGTGAGAGGTAGACGAAGTAGTCTGCGCTTGAGGGCGCCCATGTGACGGCGGAGGCGACGCAGAGGGAGAAGAAGGAGAGGCGTTGGGAGGCGCTTGGTGGTTGGGTGGAGGCATCTGGGGACGGATTGGACGATGTGTCGAAGCCGGGGCCTGCGCAGCCGATCATGATGGAGAGGATGGAGAGTTGGAGGATCCAGGCGTATCTAATGGGCTGTGAGATTCGGCATGGGAATGCGGGTGCGTATAGATTGGGTGGAAGGGAGATATGTACCTGGTGTAGACGTGGAACACATGCATGCCCACGGTTGCAATAAACCATGTCAGGATGGAGACGACGATAATGCCCACAGAAACTCCTGTGTGGCCTCCAGAGATGGTGAAGATGATTTGTCCTCCGAGAATACCGTTCACCAGGGCGTATCCAAGCATCGTCAACGTGTTCAACATGTAGAATACTTTACTCAGATAGTATCCCAAGAAGTACCTGGTGACGACCTGCGGATGTCAGTCCAATTCTCCCATATATATTCCGCTTTGATCCCTTACCAATGTACGATTCCCGCTCTTTGGACCCCAGGTGCTCATGTAGCCGGTGGCCATGCTCCCGAGAATAGCCCCGAATACAGCACAGACGACGGCCTGCGTCCAGTCCAGGTTATAGAATGAAGGGCCATACATGCCCACGATCATGTTATTCGCCGTTAGGGATGAGCTCAGCCATAGTTGGAATATTCGAGCGTAGCTGTCGGGGGCAGGGGGTTGCCGCTGATCTGCAGGAACCGGCTCGATTCCTCTGGTTTCTAACCCGGAGATTCGTATAAAGGCGTCTATGAATTTTCGCGGCTTGCCTGGGGGTAACGCACCCCTGGAAAGTGCTTCCTGTGTGTCAACCTTTTGTTTGGCCATCTTTTGACCATGTTGTAGGTCTTTGGCTTCCTCCAGATCGCCCATGGTCGGCACTATGGCTTTGGAAGGAACACCTATAAAGCGCAAATTTTTGACTTAGCTCAATTACTATACTTATTGGAGGTCTCGGTCTTTTATATTATGATTGGCCATGTTTATTCAGCACCACACTGTAGGAGATGCATGGAAGGGTTAGCGATAGGTATCTGATGCTGCCGGTATGCAAAGTGAGCATGAGCACCGAGGACTACTTATACCTAAGGCGGTAGGCCGAGCAATCTGTAAGTGATCAGGATAGGTGCATTCTCGTGTGGGCAAGAATGAGGACTAATGAAACCTAGATCCAATACAACCGTGCAATTCCAGATTGCTGCACAGTCCCTTGCTGGTATGTTGCACTGCAGGAAAGGAATGCCCAATCCCACGGTGGGAGTGTTAGTTCCATCGGGCCATATTTCTCTTGTTATTTTTCCCAATACCATGTCCCGGCAAGGACATGAAATAATATGATTGGTCGCTGATGGCTGGGCAAAAATCTGCTGAAAATCGAGTTCTTCGGGTGATCCTGGTTGGTATTTGGTATGTGACTCTGTACGATAAACTGTAATCAGACTTGAAGACAACATGCAAACTGTGCTTAGGATTGTCATTTCCTCTCCTGTCAGGCATATCAGCTGTGTCGTGCAAGCAAAGTAGTTCTTAGTTGGGACGATCCGACGATTATCACGGGTAAGCAAGGAGGTCGTATTTGTGATGCGCCACACCAAGTAGGAAGACTTCAGAACAAGATATGGCCGGCCACATGTTCAAGTTGGCTCATTTGAGTGGTGATTGAGATAAGCGCATTTCGAGATAGTACGATGCCCCTTCTCTTCCGCCAACAACGGATGCGCTGTTTCTTCGTCGAATGCATGGATTGTCTCATGGGATCCTGTATCGGCGTCTCATTTTTGGACGTAGTTGACGGACAGGCGAGAATTTGGTCCTGTATGTCATGATGAATCTCGAAAGGGCTGGCGATGTGACTGTCCTGATCCCACGTCGACGTCATTTCCTTTGTTGATTGGGCACTCAGTCTCGGCAATGCTGAGGGTACCTCGACCAGTTTGCCTGACTAATTACAGTGTGTTTGATAGACGGTATTCTAAACAACCACCTACTGTCGAAACTGAATTTTTGAAATTACTCCACAGCCACTGATCTATTCGGTTCAGACTGCGTCTTTGCGTATTGGATTCCTCGCCAGCTCTCAAGGTATCGCCCAGTACCAAGAAAGTATGGCGGGAAGCCTCATTGCGCCGCAGCTGGGCCACCAGCCGCCCACCATACGCGACCACGCGATCCAAATTGAAGTAGATATACGCGCCTTGAAGGATACCGCGTCAACCCGTTTGGTAAAAACCGAGCTCTCAACGGGAATATAATCGAACCGCTCCTCGAAAATTTCAAAACTACCTCCAAAGGACTCAGGACCTAGGACTCCCGACCACCAACCAGCTGGCCGCCGAAGTCCACGTGACGGCACGCGCTCAGGAGGCCCTCAGCAAGGACATTACTGAAATCAAGAACATTCTCGCAGGCCCCATCAGTAAAGCCACTGCCCCCACCTATGCGCAGAAGGTCAAAGACTCGTACATACTGAAGCCCGCTGCCCAGAAACGCCCCTCGATCGGACCCCATGAATCCTCGTCAAATTGAACGCGACGAACGGTCGCTAGGTGGCCATGGCGTTGTGGCTTTGGTCGTGCACGCATTCGATGATGTCAATTTTCCCCGTTGGAGGGCCGGTTGCTACCGAGGAGCCAGCTATCACTTTTTGTTTTCATTGTGGAGTTTACGGGTGTTTGGAGGGTGGGAGGGGAGGAGGGAACTTCGCGGATACTTTAAATTGTTGCGGAGTTGCCAGATCCATCTATGGCATAACCTCTGTTCGCTATTCTCCTGAGATCTTACCCTCAAGCTCTGCAATCCTAGTAATCCATAATTAATCATTAACATCTTCCCCCTCACCTCGACCCCTGGTTTCGATTCTTGCCGCTTGTTTTCCTGTCTCGCATTACCGACTTGTCAGCTTAGTCTTCTGACTCTTGCCCTCCCCCCTTTGCACCACCGTCTCACGCCGACTCGCTCTGCCTGTCACTACTCGATCTCTTCTCAACTTCTATCAAAAATCCGTAATACCATCAGGCGCAAGGGTCAGGTTTGGTTATTCCTCTTCGTACTGCGACCTTGGCCTCGAGTAGCCCCAGACTGGGCCGCCCATTTGTACAATTTGGGTGTGAAGGCAACTGCTGCTTGCCCTCATCCGCCAAAAGCAAGAAGGGCATAGCCGATTCTCAGCAAGCCAGAAAAGTGAAGGCGAACGACTGCATCCCTTTAGCGCAGTAATTCTCGAAGCACTGGTTCACCCCAATTCACCGACCAATTGCCGCCATGGCCGCCGAGGAGCAATCCTCTTATACTCCCTCGACTTCCACGGACATCTCGTCCCACGCGCTGGCAACGGTCGATGAACTGATCAACAAGTACTCCTTCATCACGGCCATTGTCAGTATTTTTAAGATCCTGCCGCATGGCTAGAAAATCTCGAAACATTACATGGCCTCACTACCTGGCTGCTTTCTCACTCTTCCGCTTCACCGTTCCACATCCAATCGCTTCGTCTCTATAGCAGACGCGACAACAGCCCTAACGGTCTTGATAACGGGTTTCCATACTCTTCCGGTAGGCCCGCTGACTGCGTCTATACTCTCAGTTTTCCCTCTCAGCATCTGCTACAGGCTACCAAAGTCAGCGCTCCTTTCTTCAATGAGGGTGCGCCGCTGCGCTTCCCATCGCGTACATCGAAGCAGAAGGTGCTGGACAGTTTCACGTTCAACGCCGCATTCCGGCTTTTGCTTTGGCCGAATTGACTGAGATATGTCTTGAGTCTGGCGTGGCCCGTGCGAAGTTGGGCTAGAATCGATGCTCTCTCTTGGTTCAAAAAATCGTATAGCATCTTCGTGTGAGGTCCGGGAAGAGCTGAAGTCCAGTTGGACGGGTGTACTGGCTGTTGGTTGACTGCTGGAAAGCAACGTTTCGGTGTTGTTCAGCATTGATCGCGCCCATCATAACGCCGACACGCGAAAAGTTGGACTTGTGCCCTGGCAGGAGGGTCAAGTGCACGATTTTCGACTGTTGCTTTGCGGGCTTGGTCATGTGCTCGTGCTGTATGCACTCTGTCCGGTTCCGTTGGTGGCCGGAGGCGGACATTGGTGCCGAGCTCCAAGAGATGGTCGACTGCTTCAGTGATGTGAACAATGACTGCTTGACCACCCTGGAGATGGGGCTTGGCGAGCGAGAGCAAGATGGCCGGGTTGTTTACTACACTTGTGACCTGGATTGTCCCTGGTGACATCGGAGTGCGAGGGAGCATTAGCCTGACATATGAGACAGCCTCAAATACGACCCTCAGCTGCGTCCGTACCGATCGTCCGGTGCGACGTGGCTATGTCATTTTGATTAACGCGAACAACCAATCCGGTGCCGACCAGCCCATTGCGGACGCTCACGGTAGTACACAGCCAAAGGTGCGCATGGCCGGCGTTGAATAGCTCCTCCCTGGTCGATCCGGTGGTCCTAATCAACCCCCAGAGGGATCATTGCCGCTAGCGGGAAGGGTCGGATGGCTTCTAGATCCGATAAGCATTGGGGCCCTTGTTTCGCCAGTAACTTGAACGTTGGCGGATAGCGTCCCTCTTGGGCAGCCGCGGCCAGTCGACAGGCAAAGAATGGATGGTCCTTCGGTAGTTAGTTAACGTTTTTAACTACCGAACGGCGGATACCACCGAGCGGCGGATTTGTATTCCCATACAAAATAGCAAGTTTTACCTTTGGATATCTCAACGACGCCTTTATTCTGATAGCTTATATACAAGAATTATACTCTGTATAGCCAACCAAAAGAGAATGTTTTCTAAAATTTAATAAATTATACTACAGCGGTGTTAAATATATAATCAGCCTTATAATATGACGTAATTTATGTTACCCAGGCTAATATTACGAATCAGTCTTTAAAATTTGGTATATTGGCCTTTTATAGCCTAAAACCACATCTCCTAAGATAAATTATTGAATCGACGCTGGAGTGGCTGATGAATAGCAAGTTAAAAACTGATATTTTGTATGGGAAACCACGTCCGCCGCTCGATGGTATCCGCCGCTCGGTGGTTGATTACGTTAACTAGAGTAACTATGACAGCTTATCTAATGCTTTATATTCCGTGCACAAAGTCGTGCACAGGTCGGCTCAATCCCCGCCTCCGCCTCTGTCTTCGCGATAGTGAGGGCCGTAGTTCGGAACACGCCAATGATTGCCTGCGTTACCACTCGTTGGATAGCTCGGAACAGTCGTTCAATACCCGGAGCGACCATGTCTTTTCGGACCGAGCACCACACCGACGCTGCATAGTCGATTTTCGATGCCACGGTGGCGATGAATAGCTGCCGAGCTACCTACGATGGTAGCCCCCGTATTCGCCTTAGCGCAAGCACGGCTTTCATCTTTTTGCTCGCAGCAGCCTTTCCGATGTGCGATTTAAACCGTAGAGCCTGGTCGAGGATTACACCAAGAATCTTCACCTCTGGCGTCGGGGCGACAATAGCTCCGTCGACGTACAGCCGTACTGGGGGCAGTTGGCGGAGCCGCGGTTTCCTTGTGAAATAGATGAACGTCGTGTTTTCGGCCTCAAAGGGTACAAGACGAATCCGATCTTTCGTCTGTATAGTCACCATCTGTACGCTCGCCTTCTTTACGGGCAACTCGGAAGCGGCGTCTTCCATCAGACGCTTCAGACAACAATCTTCATCGCACAAAAAGAAGTCATTTCTTGGATGAAGAGGATACGCAGAGGATCAAGGAATATGGTCCAGGATTCCTGATCTTTAGAGGCAGACTCACGAGAAGAGGCGGATAGCTTCTATGCCTGGTCGTTAGATCCTTAGTCGTTACTTGTGTTGTTGTGCTGCTTAAATTCATTATCTTTGCCTACCGTCATTAACATCACTACTATCACTCGTCTATGCCGTACATGCCTCTTCCTTCTCTACCCGTCTGATTTAGAGCTGTAACGATTATGTGGATCAGAAGTATATTTGTACAGCCTCAGAAAGCGATAATAACGTGTGTGTTTCCACAGTAGTGTCCGCCGTTCTGCGTCGTCGTCCTCCTATCTCTCTCACCCAGCCATGATTATGCAGTTAAGGTTCCGCCATATGTACAATAACCTCCCAGTTGGCAGCAATCCCGTCTTGCCTACGGGCAGACTTGATCTAATGGACCGCTTCGTACATACACGAATTGGTCGTCAGCTCTTCGTCCTTCCGGGGTTGACGTGGAAGTTATTTAAACGCGGCAGGATTATGCCAAATCAAATCGAGGGCCGACGCCAGTCGTACATCCACGCTCTTCTCATTCAGTCACGTGGACCCACGTTGCCTGTGCCTTGTACCAGCTGCCGCGAAAGTCTGGATACACGTACGTTTTCCAGAATGTCCGCATAACCCAGGCGCATTCGGCGGAGCATGCCCCAATTGCAAATAGTCGGATCAGGCAATCCGTTGCTCCGTACGTGATGAAAATTGGGTGGACGTTGCGACAACCAACGGGTCAGCCGTACAATTCGAAGGAGGCTAGCTGGCTTGCTATTGGTTCCTCTCAGAATCCAATCAACTTGGATGGGGAGGAGGGGGACGAAAAGGACCCGTTTGAGCTTTAGGGAAGTCAATTTTTCGTACATGCATGCACACACGTACACACATATACACACACAAGCACCTGCACTAGCTAGCCATATGGGGTTGTCTATGGCACCTGAGCAAGACGACTTGCATCTTTACGAGGTGCTCAGGATAAGTAGCCAATTGGTGAAACCAAGCAAGTCGTACAACTTCAATGTGACGCCCAGGATAATCTTCTATAGAACCCTAAATGAACACTTCTAGCAGAAAATATTGCGTCATGAATTGTTGCGGAGTGGCTGCAATGGCTTGCCGTATCCTGAGTAGCTTACGGGCTTAATCCACCGTATTTTATCCCTAAACTCGGTTATTAGGATTTCCTGTCTCCTACCTCCCTCTTTCCGACTAGATGGGTTTTGGACCTCGTCAAAACCACCCCCTCCCTCGTCGTCAACCTCTTCGTCGTCGCCTATCCGGTAGCAACCTCCAGCGAAACACAGATCCCTCATCTGAAGTTGCTCGCTAGATATAGTTTCCTTGAATTCGTCTCGATCGTGTCCCGTGGGAGACCTGATCTGCAACCTGCGGTAATTGGTTACCAAAGGTCCTCCACTGGACTCGAAAGCCACCGCAACTATAGAACCTGTCAAACCCAACCACAAAGCTACCACCAGAAAAGAAGATGGCGTTAACGTCAGATGTGCATGACTCGTCTCCTGTTCTCACTCTCCCACAGCCCAACGATGACGGTCGCATTCATATCTCCTCCGTCTCCTCTTCCATCTCGGACGCAGAAACTGAGAAGCGCGGTCGCCCCGAACATCCTCGAACGGCTGGACGGAAACCAAGCTCTTCGATATTAGTTCCCAGAAACCATCCCGAAGTTGAAATCGAAGAGGAGAAATTCCCCCCGGACGATGCGCGCGCCATGAGCCCCCGACGGAACTCGGCCGACTTGAAGCGACTGGGGAAGCAGACCCGACAGACCTTGCAGGAGTAAGTGGCTTTTCATTGCTAGGCTCTTGGGCGATCCTAACCCTCGGTGTAGACAAGCCAAAGCCCTCCAGTCCTCCCTCCAAGCGCTCGCGGATCGTATCGACGCTGTTAACTCCGACCATGAGAAGCTAGAAAGCGAGAACAAATTTCTGCAAGATTACATCGGCGGTCTCTCAAGGAACATGAGCAAGAGCCAAATAAGCACTAAAGTCAACAGAAATGCCCATAAATAGACGCGCTCTCTCTTCGCCTCGTCGAATGTCGAACGCCTAGAAGGTCGGCATTCGTACTCTTATAGAGCGTACGAAAGAGATGATTCCCACCTCTTACGCGCTCCTCCTGATCGGCGATGGTCTCGTTGTGATGCTTCCCTCTGCGCACGGTCGGCTGTCACTGTCTTCGCCTACGAGTCTTCTCTTTGACGCATTGCCTGTCACCATGATAACATTGAGTCGCGAACACGACTTGTGGTGCATCCGTTCCGTTGGCATGATTCTGCCTATTCCAAGACGACTTGCGATCTCCCTCACCCGCCGACAACATGTGACCAGAATCCGATCGAGTCCTACCTCCGCGATAAAATCGACACATACCACCTATTGGTCGAACGAATTTATATAACGTGCAGTTAACCCACCCTAAGACCGCGGCTCGAGCCCCGTTGGCATGGTTGTATACCGCGTGTTTCGACACAGCGGGATTCATCAGCCTCGCTGGCCATCTGGTGACCAATACCAGGAGCTAGATCTCTTCCTTTACCCGTGATGTCTTGCTCAGAGAGACATTTCGGGACATCTCCTACCTTCTGTTCATGTTAATCTTCACTTCACTGTGGCATGTCTTGACTTGATACCACATCCTTATGCTTAACTGGAGGCACCCTGTATCCGTGGCATAGCACGCACAGCGTTCGGAAGTGGATTATTGTTCTTTTCTTGTGCGCAATTGCCTACTTAGACTTGTTGTTTTGATTGATAGCAGGTCATTAAACCTAATGTGCCCCAAAATGCCCATGAGATACCCACATCACCCAGTCCCTTTCATCGAATTCTCTAGGTAAACTTGCTAGATAATAGAGGGAAGGTTTGCCGGAGCAAGACCAAGTCCGTCATATACCGACATTCATGGTGGCCCACAGGTGGATCCACAGGCAGGTGTGGACCGTGGCCCTTTCTTGACTGCTCCGACGTGCGCCAAGACGGTCGTTGGCCTCATTTCAAGGAGATGGACGCCCTCGCAATCCAAGAATTCGAGAAACAATACCCACGCTAACACCCTTGAATTCAGTGAATGGTGAGGGATGAGGCAGCGATGTGGAGTCGGCGCTTAAAAAAATGCCAGTGGGCAGTGCGTGGCGTGACGAGTTGGGCGGCCACAACCGAAAGGGATAAGAAAGGACCGTATGGATCCCTCTCTGATGGGAGTTTGAGAATCAGGAGAGAGGAAGAGAGCCCAATCGGCACCCGACATTTATCAGAGAAGGTACTGTAAGCGCCGGGGATTTTCCCAGCTGGGGCGCGCGCGGTCTGTTGAATGGTTTTGAAGAGGTTCAAGAGGTTGTTATTGTTCTCATTGTGAGGGGCAGGTGAACTGCGTATATGAACATACACACAGACTCCACTCCCCCACAGAATATGAGGCGCGTAGTGGCAGCTAGTAGCGAATAGCCATGGTGTCTTGCACGACTGCATGTGCCTTAGTTGACTTGGTATATTTACATCTATACATCCATATCCATACACCATCAACCGTACTCCATCCTCATCGCACATAAACAAAAACGGAAAATCATAACTTCATCACCATCTTTCATAATGCATGGGTGGGCACTCGCGCGCAGCGACCAGCTCCATCCAGTCGATCCAAGATGACTCATCCCCATGCTGCGCGTGCTGCATCTGCCTTTCGTAGACGAGTTGCAGGAGGTCATTCGTAGTGGACGCCGTATACCCCATTTCCTCTTCCTCCAGACGGGACAGCACCTGCCACCCGCGGATTTTCAGTCCGCTCGACGCCGCAACAGCCCCAGCTAAGAAAATCGGAAACCCAATCAAAATGCGGTCGCATTCCCCGCCGCTGGGGATCAAGGTCTCTGCCAGCTGCAAGATCATCGTCGCATGGTGGTGGATTTTCTCTTCGATCGCTCGTCCCTGTTCCAGCCGCTGCCGTGGCCAGAGGCTAGAGTAGGAGAAGAGGAGAGCTGTGTGCAAGAGGATCGTGATCTATCATGCAAATATTAGATCCATGGTTTGTGGATGGAGAGTAATGGAGCTGGGCGGCATACCTGTCGGAGGATGTGTTGTGCTAGCTCGGGAAGACTCTCCCGATTCTCTACCAAGCGACACATCTCCGAGGACCCCCACAGCCGCCGCAGCTCTTCGCGCAGTTCCTCTGCGATGTTGAGCTGGTGATCGGGGGGCGAATCAGGGTATGACTGTCGAAACTCGCGCGCGCTGGTCGCAAACAGCCCCAGCCGTACCAGCAGCGTAAAGGTCTTGTGATATAGGCGCAACGTCATGGACAGGTTGCCCTGCCTGGCGGGATAGGTACCATTCTCCATGCGGTAGAGGAGAAAGTCTAGCCCGGTATATATATCGTGGTCGATAACCGTCTTTACGAACTCTCCTGTTCCTACGCCGCGGAGAAGGGCGTGCAGGTCGATATTGCAGATCCACCAGACAATAAACGGATGCCTTTCTCCACCGAGTGTCGTTTGCCGGGCGATGTATACTTGCAGAAGGCGAGAGATATGATGGGACCATACGGAGGAAGCACTAGTTCTCGGCGCAATCGTCTAAGAGTCGTTAGCAGTGTCGCAGACCGCGAAACACTCGAGCGCACCTCATAAATCAGAAGAAAGAAATGGGTAAAAAAAATCTTGTCGGAAACCACGTCGTTCGCGCTATCGAAATTGTTTTGCAGATAGTCATACGCTTGGTTGACGTAATGCAAGCTGTGGACGCTCTGGTCGTCTCCATGGCGGAATCGAGTGAGAGCCGACACGCCCAGGATTGTATGGTACAACTGTATATTAATAAGCAAGTGTTCCAGAGTAGATGGGGAGATCCACCTACCGGAGGAAAATTCGCCGTTTCTTGCTCGAACAGTCCAGCATCCAAAGGGTGGTGATCTGAATACGCAAAGATCGTTCCCCCGGCTATCAACTGCTGCCAGACAACATTGCGGAAGTGATTAAATAGAGCAATCTCGTAGTCCCGGAGATCGATTTTTGCGTCGGTGGGTTCTTCATCCACAATACTCTGAATGGCCGGATACAAGGCGGAGTCGACCGGTAAAGGCGGCGCGAGGTCGGAGTCGGGGGGTTGCGTCGAGTCACGGCAGTGGGAGTATGCGTATCTTCGGGTATTCCGGACAATCTTGACAATCACCACGTTGGGATCGTCCATCTCGAGTGGGTTGTGGAGGTGACTGCTTTCGCCGATTCTGCTGACCGGTGAAGCGATGGGGTCTAGATCTTTGTCGCGCGGGCTTGTGGTGTATTCAGGAAGGTGGGCGAAGCTTTCGGGAATGGCAATGACATGATAGGTGCCGGGGATGGAAGCCTGCGCTTTTCTTTCGCGCTCCTCGTCCGATGCGAGGACAGCGAAGGAGGGGAGCACGTCTTGGGGTAGGGCGTCTGCTGAAAGTGCCTTGAGACGGATTGCGTTGGCTATGCCGCGGGTTAGCATCGTATCACTTGATGATGCCGAGAGTACGAAATCATTTGGAAGAAGTGGTTCGTACGATCCCAGACAACATTCCCAGCGAGCTTCACATATGACATTTGCTCCATGACCTGACGGGTATCATCGCGGAAACAGAGTCGGGGTTTATAGTCGCAGACAAGACGGAGGCGGTTACATTGCTGGAAGAGTCAGTGAAGACGATGGATTCCGAGGTCGAGGGAGGGTAAGTACATTGCATTGGGGGTGAATCTCATCGCATTTCACTGGCGCTATCAGTTAGATTGAATCCGACGGCTTTCGGTTGATCGGACTCACCCCTGCGACTCTACACGGTCGGTGAAAAGATTAGCCTGTCCCAAGTCGCCATTATTTTAATTTGATGGCCGACTCACCCGACAAGTCCTAGAAGTAGATTAGGTTGCGCCAACACACCGTCCGCTTGGGCGAATTCAAACATACCAGCATCCTGTGCGAGACCGCGGCCGAAAACGGATTCGCGACCTGGAAATTGGATTCATTATGGGCCCGGCGCAGGGACTCGGGCCAGCAGTGGATGGAATGGCCTCCTCCTTTGCCGCAATGATGGGCAGCCAGAAGGGACGTCTCCGGGAGACATCTCCGCGACGACTGGGTTTCACAGCTCTGCCGGCGGTCATGAGGAGGTGGAGGCGGCCGTAATTGTTAAAGTCGAGGATCGAGTAAGGATGTTGAGGTGAGTCTTACAGACTTACTTCCGCGGAGGGTCTGTGGTCTGAAACAGTATGGAGGACACAATTAAGACTTCACCGAGAACAAAACGCCCACTTGCGGGGGACGATGAGGGAGAGGCCAATGGCTGGGATGATGCGGGGAAATCGGTATTACTGATGAAAGGAATCGAAAGAGAGTGCATAACATGACCTCTGCCCGACAGAGCGTATATACATGATGGTTGTGGTTCAAGGCAACGGTGGGTGGCAAAAACCACTGGTCCTAGGAATCAACGATCAAGTCACCTGGGAAAAAGAAAGCCAAGAACTAATCGGGCAAAGGATGCTGCATAAATGAGAGAAATGAGAAAGGAGCTCATCCGGTGTGAAGCTAGTGATCAGCCAGCCAGTGTATCCGTGGTCCGACCGGTGGCGGTTCTCAGGAACGGAGCCTCGCGTGGAAGGGGATTTTCTGGGGCTGTGGAAGGACTTGGAGAGACTTCAGGTGCCAAGCATGTGGAATAACACTACGTGAACCGGCGCAGTCATTAGTCTCATTTAGTCTCATTCTTCTTGAGATTGAGCGAGCTACGTGATGTGATTGGAAGACTCATTTCCCTCCAGTAGTAGTCGCATTTTCGTTGGTTAAGTAGTTGTCTGCGATAAGATGGTGGCCATGCGTACTAGACCAGCGAGTAAGGGTCTGTCGACAATATTAGGCAGTTACTGGTAGGGAGGTTTATACAATATGACCGTGTGCATGAAACTGCAAAATATAGACTCTATTATAGATAGTTATTAGTTTCAGCCAACCCAACCCTTTTTTGTCTTCTTGCAATGAATGCTTAATGTTATTCTCGGATCCGAAAGTCTCACGTTGTGGACGGACCGCAAGTCCGGCCATTGTCTGTATGTAAACTAGCGCTCCATTGCGAAAGTCGCCTGTGCGGCTGTGCTGGTTTCCCCGCTCCTCCGCAGAAGCCTAAGCCGTCATGTCTCATGATACCGCCAGCCATTGGTCTCCTAGTCTCTCAAGGTGATGAGCAAAACATGCAGTGGGTTAAAATCTCGCGACGCGAAAAGCGCCTTTTAACTTCCCGAAATTAGCGCGGTTACGCCGACCTTTTTGCAATGTACGGTAGCTATTCTATCGTGTCTAGTAGGGACCCATCTTGGATAGAAGCGACCTGGTAAATTCTTCGAACACTCTGCCTGGCGCTTATTCCCAAGATGTTCCCTTTCGACGGACCCGCAAGTTCAGTCTTTAACTACTATTCCGCCCCGAGAAGATAGCACTATGCCTGCTTTTCTAACTGCCTAGTGATATAAGGCGTTTCCGGCGCTGAATTAGTTGATCGGCTGCTTAGTGGTGTAGGGGTTCTTTACTTGGACATCCAACTGGTTGAGTACCATATCTGGATTGAATAGATCTATAACCGCGCCTGAAAACCTATTTATAATAGTTTCCGATTGAAAAGCGCTTTCGCGCGCAGTTAGACAGACCTTTAGAAGGTCGAGTTTGTCGATATAACTGACTCCTAAATATGCTTTTTAGTCTGTCAATATTCTGTACACCATTTTTTAAAGGCGAAAAACAGCCGACATCCAGAGGTTAAAGCTTGTGGGATAAATGAGCAGGCATGCATATAGGAATCACATCATTCTTGCTGCAGAGCTAATCGAATTAAAGCGTAAGATAGCTGCCATGGCCGTCAAGAATTAGAAGGTGATATTTCCCAGTCGTACGTCTGGAAGTAATAAGAATGAAGATATATTTAAGCCAGCAAAGGCCTATCTCATCAGTAGTCCATCCATCAGGACTAACTTCAATCCCACTATCGCGCGGAAGCTCTATATCTGTATACCAGCCTTCCATATAGACATTTCCTCCAAAGATAACACACGGAGGAAGCACCTAACCAGTAGAGTCAATGCATTCAATCGAAGTAACCTATTCCCGATTTCCTGGCTTTACAGCACGCGCTTTGCCATGATAACCAGCTCTAGTAATCACTCGAGCATTAGATATTAGCCCTATAGCGAAGCCAATCTCGTCGAAGTTGTAGGTATTCTCCTGCGCAATCCTATGTTGCATTATAGTGATCTATACGCGGTCAAACCACTCCCTAATTGTTTTAGAATCTTCGCATTTTGCTTGTTTATAACTGTAGCGTCGAGAATAGCTTATTTTTAGATCGTTGCGTTGTTTGATAAGATTGCTAACCCAGTTCTTACTGACTGATTGAATAGGTGTCGTACCGTGCGTAGCAAGAAGAATATTGGCCATTTCTTGAACATGGGAAGGTTGAGGCGCTCCGCGTCGATCCAGCGATAGAATCTACTGTATAAGTGAGTCCTCCTTATTTTAGATTAATTTATAGCTGTTGGCGCGTGTTTCTGCCTGAAAAGTATAGCCATTTAATTATCTTCGGAGGGTTGTACGGGCAACATCATAGACACGTGCTGCTTCGGGGATATTGCAGATTTGTTGCTTTTTAAGAGTTGAGATAGCAATCAAGACTCTGCCCTCTTGCTTAACCGAAGCTCTTGAATTTTGACGCACTTTTGGAGGCATAGTTGGTGGTTGAAATAGGTGAGGTTTTTGAACGCGGCGAAAAACGCGTGAGGTGGCTGCTCGGTTGGGGTGGCCGCTCGCTTTGGAAATACGTTATCGGTATTGATGGCACTTTCCCCTCAACCAGTCTCGTGGAGAAGTTCGCCGAGTTGTTCACTTGTTCACCTGGGTAGATTTTCTCATTATCACCTTCCTATGCGCCTTGGGTGCTGAAACAGTCTCCTTGGCAAACCGGGCAATTTGCACGATGTCCTAGCAGCCAACCGTCAACACATGTCGCATGGAACGTGTGGTTGCAAACAAGACTCCGAATTCTGTCGTTATCAAGAAGTTCCTCGAGACATATTGCGCAGAGGTCACAGCCGCTGTAATTCTCATCCAAGCGGGGGAGAATAACCCCCAAGCCTTTCTCCGCCGTGCTAAGGGCATCCTCGCCCCCCTCAAGCAGGTCTTCGGAGTGGTAACCGCGGTCGTCCTGCTGCCAGTTACCAGTGCCAGCCTTTCTTGTTCTCCTTGTGTGAATGTCTTCCGTAACTAACGGGACAACTTCGGTGCGACCTTTGTTCGTATATCGAGAGGGATTATTATCATCGATCAGTGGCAAGACTGGACATGAGATCGATCGTCGCTTAAGTTCGTGGCGATCTAGAGGTCGCGTTTCGTTGCCTGGAATTGCCTTCTGATCGGGCCGTCGGGCATCCCCATTTCCCTTCACTAGTTGTTGACCCTTCCATTCTTTATATTCCATCAATGGGCAGCGTCTTTCCAGTTCTTCCGAGCTAGGTTGAGGGCGCTCTCTTCTCAATGTACCCGCTGCGACCACCTCTGCCCGAATCCTGGGGCGAGAAACCGTCCCAGCTGGTTCCTGGTGTCTTTGCCGAGCAAATCTTCTTACGGTTGCGAGTATCCTGAAGTATGACAGGTAAGCTGGTTGAAGCAGATCCTGAACGACCAATGTCTGCCTTACCATAGAGCTGCAGCAACTGCTAGTATGATAAGTGCGAGAGGGAGTATAATCTTCCATCCGGCAGTGTGTGACCCGCTTTCGGACATGGCATTTCTTATAGAAAAGATGGAGTAGACAGGTCCGGCCACTCGCGGTACTGGCCCGGCAATGTTGACCAGGACAAACGTGAAGCACTATCGGAGACGGTGCTGTGTGGGGTTGTGATCTCGCTTGGCAGCCACCACGGCGACGTAAGCTAGTTGCAGGAATTTGGGCGGGGGAGGGTGGTGGAGGCGCCAGAGCCATGGTGCAGATAATATGTTATTTGGAAGGGTGTCTGGATGGATTTATGGGCTACGCCAGCGGTGGCCACTACCGACAGAATAATATGCGACTCACGTCATACTGATGGCAAACTAGTGGCCTCATAAGGAAAAATAGCTTGCTTGATATAGGCTGCGGTCTGCTAGGGCAGTCGAGCGCCGCCTGACAACAAAATTGCCCAATAATCTTTTGAGTGTCCAATTGTCTCAAGCCTCGCCTATGATCTCGAGAGAACGCTGACACCGTCGGTGACTCCATGTTCAGGGTAGGACCTATTCTGCACAATACAGAGTACTTAGAAACTACACCGCCACACTTATGCAAGCGCACCATCTTAACTTAACAGATGGTGGCTACTTAGAGATATGCCGTTTCGTACCTGAACGGCTGCTCAATAATCCTAATACCGAGGCTCGATAGAGCAGCACCAGAGCTTCTGATGGATAATTGCTTTGATATCGCATCAGATTGGATCGGATACATGCCATGTACAAACCTGCGTACGCTGTGGGAAGAATAGACGGTCAATCTTCCTCTAGACCACAATAACACAAAGACCGACAGCGACAATGCAAACCCCTGCTGCTCAACCTTTACGCCAGGGGCCTTTGGTCGTTCCGGCGAGCGCCTTTAATTGTGGAAGGCAAGGCAGTCATGTATTCATAAACGTCATATGCATTTGACGGCTCAGATGGCCAGGTCCGGAGTAGCAGTGTGATGCCCATCACGGTTGATAGTTGCATTTTGTCGATATTTCCACATCGAAATAATTTCAATCAAAGCCGCCAAGAGGGAAGAGATGCTGAATGTTGTCAGACACTGTCCGACAGGAGAACTTGGCGTTGTAGCTTACAAAGCGAGGAATGTGAATGATTGAGTTGCCTTCTTAGTGCTGCAGGGGCCTCCTGGAGGAGCATTTGCGGCACAATCCTCCCAATTATAATCCTGCGCAGTGAAAACAAACGCTGTCAACCAACTAGAAATGGTCAACAACTGGTATATCTGCGGCCATTCTGGGATCATACAGGTGTGAAAGTATGATATCCAGCGACAGAATCGCACCGCTCGCCCACAGAATCGAAGAAAGAAACTCTGCTGATAAAGCAACTCCGCTGAAAGTTCTCGGAAATAGTGGGTGAACAAACGATGGAAGGAACAGGACAACCGACGATGCAGCCTGTACAAGCTATTCAGTATCAGCTTTAACAAGAATATGACGCAGACATGCTTACAATCACAAGCTCATAAATCAGGTGTTCGCCTTCTCTGTATTCCCCAATAAGGTACGATACACAACCCATTACGATGACTGCACTAGCCCACTGTATAGTTCGAAGGGGAACTTGCAACCAGCGGCTTCTGGTTCTCGAGTATAACATCTTCGACCGGATTTGACGGACAAGAGTAAATGTATGACTTCGGTGCGCGGGTGCTTTGCTTGCCTGCGTTTCCTATCTTAGCCATTTGACTTCGTCTGAGACTCTGCAGATACAACCGTCAACGGTGGCACCTTTGTAATTCTAGTTAAGCGGTGGTATGACGTCGCAAATTCTATTCTGCTGTGCGGTAAGAGATCATTAGAGCCACTCCTTCAGAGCACTCGAAAGTTCAGACCTCGTCATTTCTGCGCCTTAGACTTTCTCCAAGACCGCGGTTAAATCCCAACTGCATCCACTCTTTCACTGGCAGTGGAGATCTCGCACCACAATTTTCCGATCACTTATGACGTCAAATTCAGACATCTCATCTGAATAGTAGAGTGAATGCACGTCGGAAGGGAACTGTAGATTTCGTTTAATGCAAAGTTTAGTCCCCAGTGTCTTATGCACCATTAAGTTTCGGCCAGAGCAACCTAACTTTGCACAGCCACGCATGCCCTGTTAACCGTAACCTATGCCAGGTCAAGCATATCCTGGCTGGCTGTCAAGGCAAGCCGTCTTGTATCGAGTGCCACGATTATGCTTACAAGCTTCCCCTGCACCTCGCTCCCGGACATCCTACCGGACCGTAGAGCTAATAACCCCTAAATGGCGGTCAAGATCGATCATAAACAGAGCCATTATTTAGCAGTAGTTTAGATGAATTCAAGTCCTTGCAATGGTCCAGATTAAGCGGTAAAATACGCAGTATCTCAGACGCGTGCACTTTGACACCGGTTCTCTATCGGCTGCCCTATTGAGCGGAAGTTTCCGTCTTTAAAATACCGAACAGTGGGCTTGAGAGGTTTCAAGAGGAATGGGGCATAAACCCAGTTATAGGGACCTGACCTCGCTCTTGGAAGTCACTCCTATTGGGCACTACCAGTCATCAGTTCGGTATCGAAGTATCCTCAAATTAACCATTCTTCTTCGGTATGCGGGTGTGTTGCAGACTGAATGTTCTCTCCATGAGATATATGTGCATCACGCTCGCCAATATGACTGAACGACGTTTGACGGCGGCAGTTGAAATCCAGGTTGACCCTGTCTCCGTCAAGAGCCTAATCTGGATCATTGGGGACAAGATCAATCAGGTTCTGCACCGGTGGGTAGGCCGAAAGAACCTTAGATAATATTGGTCCTGACGATTCTTAAGCATACTGGAAATCCTGCAAGTGCTTCCGCTCGTTGAAATAGTATCCATAATTATCATTAAGTGCAAGTCCACTTCACCTTGCTTAAGAAGAGAGAGGAAGGTGGCAGGAAGGTCGGCCCGTACTATTATCAGAAACCCCCACTACCCACAACAAGTTTGATACTCAAAGGCAGTCATGGGTGGGATGCTACTTCGGAGGGCCACAGGAAGCCATTCCTGTGGGGGCCTGTGGAACGCTTTCAAGGACATCTAACCATGTCGTAATTAGGTCATAACCTCTATTACAGTGTTCTCCGCCCCCCCGGCTTGTCGGCAATGGGACCCGCCTTGGCGGCCTGTACACTGAGCTCTGCGGTCAGTAGTTGCGTGGTTGGGCGTGATGCAATGCAATACAGGTCAACTGTTCGGATGATGTATTGTGACGTTAACTCATTTGACGTTAACTGTCATCCTTGCTATCCCCGTCCTCAAATTAGCGGAGTGGATCCGATCCCCGATAGCGGGTCTTATCCAAGATGGTCTCGGTCGGTCTCATGGCGCATCATCCGCGATTAACGATTCGGAAATTGCAATATGTAAGGGACGACGCGAGCAAGTAGCTGCACAAATACGGCGTTTAATGATATCCCTACTACACAGTAAGTTCTCTCCGACATGTTTGGTTCCATTGGCAGCTGATTGGGATTGGTCAACCTCCGTCAGGCGTCATAACAGTACCCTGAAAGATCGATCTACCGCATCTCCCCATCTACCTGCCGGCTTCCTTTTATTCTCGCCATGTCCCGTCATTCGTCTGAAAATTTGGCACGCAACACATTTTCTTCGTCGGCTCTGCAAGGCCCCGCACTCCCGTATGAGCATAACACGATTCAGACGGCGAAGGCTGGGATGCCAGCGACAGACTTGCATCAGCGACACGAAACGTCCGGAGCGCCTTCAGCCACTATTCCGGTCGATGGACTCGGCGGAAGTTGCCAGCCAGCCGAAGAGATAGACAGGGTTCTGCACGAATACGCCGCTTCCTTTGATGAGACAAGGGTACTCAAAAGACGTCTAATGATGAACTGAAGAGGGTGATGGTCGTTTCACTCTTTCGAGGCGTTTCAAACATCCCAGAATTGGGCGCGGGCAGTAATAGAAGTCTAAACTAGACTGTGGGGATTATGAAATCAACGCGCCTGATGAGGTGCGAAAAATAACAGATAATGACAATGTCGGGTATTGGGGTTTTCAACCTACAGCAGTTCGATCTCTTCTGTATCCAACAAAGTGGAGGCATCAGATATACTGCCTGAGTTGAACAAGTTCCATGTTCTATCGTCCCATCTCGAGATGCCTTCACTGCGGTCTTGCCCTTAAGACGGATGCACGTTTTGTACTGGGAAACGTCCACCATAACAAGGGAAGCACGTAGCGGTAGTAGTGGCCGAATAAGCTGCCTTGGACACCGACTAGTTCAATGTCCGTGGGTGAATGTTTCTTCCCACCAACTGGTCGGACAAGCCACCTTATCTCTTCTTCCTCTTTCCATTATCATTCAGAAGCTGCTCTATCCCCTAGGGGTAAATCTGTATGTCTGTCAATATTTTCTTACTGCGTGCCATCCTGCCACTTTCCACGCTCCTGTGCGGCCGACAGGGACCATAGACCAATCCTTCCAGGACCAAATAATTATTTCTTGTTTTGACCAACGGAGAATGTCTGTTCGTAACCTTGCCTCGGCACGTAGGACAGGAGTACGTGAGAGGTGGATTCCCGAGAAGCAAGGCATCAGAAGGAAGTCGGATGATATCTCGTGTAGCCCGTCCGGTGTTATGAAAAGAAGCATTTATATCTTTGTGAGAGGGTACAGGGTGGGCCTAGATGGTGAGTATTCGGCCAACCGGCCCCTGCTAAACCAAGTCACTCGTGAAAGGCGACGACGGTATCAGGTCCCATCTTTTCGATTTATCTGAGGGATGATATACTTCTTATTGTTGTGATTGTTGTTCCCATCCGAAAACCTGAGGATTTTATATACAAGATAAGTGTCCGATTGATTTCCAGTCAAGACGATGGTATTCGGAATAAATTTCGTGTGTGAAGTTCTATTGTTTATCTGGTCAAGATTCCAAAACTCACGAATCCGGCAGCTTAAAAGGGCATCTGAAGGAAGAAGGGTAGAAACTAGTCGTACAACTTGAGCCTAGCCCAATAATCAACTCTCAATTGCTGGCGATTTGAACTCGTACCTCATCTTCACCACATTGTATGCTATAGAGAGTAAGGACCTCTCTATCTTGTGGCCTGTATTAGGTACTGCCTATTGTGCAATCGCCGGGGGCTGGTAGAACCGATCAAGGCTCGGTAAGTCCTTCAGCTCTCTGCCGCAGAAGGTATCCTAGACTGCTACAGGAGAGTTGTGGCTACGACGATGGCTATGCGCCACTGTTATCCGGCTACGGCTACCTGTCATCAAAAGAAGATACTGGGTGTGCTTCAAGGGCTTTCATCATCACACCTCTCCGCGGTGGCAGACTAATAGGTTGCCGTCGCAATATATATACCACACCTAATCTGGGATCAACATAAGCGAGGTGTCGAGGTAAATGGTGACGTTATATTCCTCATCACTTATTACCCGCAGGTGAATTCACAGTCCAGAGCGTTGTCCTACTAATGCAGCACACTGATCGGTCACATACAAATCTTTCACATATTCTACCGGCCTTAACATCAGCAGAAACAGCATATAAAGAAATAATTGGCACCTTGGAGTAGTTATTCGCATAAGTTCAATTGTTGAAGCATGCGCTCTTTCAAAGTACCATCACACAGCCTCCGATTGAGAACCTTCATATCGTGTACTACTGGTCCTCCTAAAGTATATTCTTTTGGCCCATTTCCAGCTTTCCACGCCAAGGAAAAACAAAAAAGTTTCCACGCCTACAATTCCCCATTCCCACGTTATGCCGGTGTGTTTGAATACATCATGGTTGATGACGGGAATATAAAGAACTGGAAACACCAAAATAAAGCCTGCTAAGATTGCCCAGAACAGGAATTTGTTTCGCCAGACATCGTACATCCATTGGGTAAAGTATCTGGTCGAGGCAGGTTGCATACGGAAAAATGATCGGCGCATGTCAACCATCTCCCAGGCGAGAAATAAGGCAAACCAGGTGAGTGAGATAAACGTAGTTGCGCGTGCGCGGAACACAGGTTCGCACTGCGAGTTGAAGTCCCTGTTACAGTTGATACCAAGGTTGCCGTCGCCAAATCCCCATATGACTAGCGAAAAGGAGGAAAGGCACAGAGCGGCCATCCAAAGACCATACACGAGAATATCCACAAGCACCTCAAAAGTGAAAATACCCTTTTTCTGAGCTGTTTGTCAGTCATAAACTTGGATGGGTTATGGGAGAGCAACGGACGCTGTGCGGAGGTCGATCCATAATATCAGGCGCGGCAATTTCCATGCCGAGCCCCATATCTGGTAGACCCGAAGTGATCATGATCACCCAGAGAATTTCGACTGGGGATAAAGGAAAAACCGATTGCCTGGTTTCGTCCTTAAAAGCAAGACCGATTAATAATGTGCAGGCCTGGGCAACATTCTCAGAGAGTAGGTGTAGGACGAATCTCTGGATGTTATCAAAAATCCGGCGTCCTTCTTCAATTGCGTTCAGAATAGATGCAAAGTTGTCGTCGGTTAAAACAATGTCTGAAGCATCTTTAGCCACATCAGAGCCACTCTGTCCCATAGCGATTCCGACGTCTGCGATCTTCAGAGACGGAGAATCGTTGACACCATCCCCTGTCATTGCCACAAAGCGCCCCCGTCTGTGCAGTGCGTTGATCATATTAACTTTTGTCTGAGGAGCACAACGGGCGATGACTCGGGGCAAATCAGGAAGGCCATCAATCTCTTCCTCAGATAAGCTATCGAATTGCCCACCGGTGATAACCATAGACTCTGCAACGTCGGCTGCGATGTGTTGAGGGTCTGCCTCCAATATCCCCACTTGCTGGGCTATTTTTTCTGCCGTTCCAGGGTGGTCGCCAGTCAACATATGTACTGATATACCAGCGTGGTGACATAACTCGACGGCTCTGGCGGACTCAGGTCTGGGTGGGTCGTAGATGCCGACCAGACCCAAGAAGCAAAGGTCTTTCTCCACCTCTTCCCGGGTATCAGTATTCAGGACAGAGTCTCTCTTTGCTAGGGCGAGGACACGTAGACCCATATGCGTAAGGGCTTCCATGTTCTCCATCACCTGTCCACGAAGGGCGTCGGAGAAAGGGCGTGGCGATGAGTCTTGGTCAGACCGGATTTCCGAGCATCTCTCCAAGATGCGCTCGACAGCGCCTTTTGCGAAGGCCACTGTCCTTTCATCGACGTTATTCTTGTAGACAATCGACATCCGCTTGACATCAGAATCGAAGGGAAATTCCACTTTCTGAGTCCATTCTGCATTCTCGCCTTTGGTCCAGCGGTAATTATCCCATGAGAATCGAGCTGCAAAGACCTGGATTGCAATTTCAGTTGGCTCCCCACGGGCATGCCACTCGTCAACTTCATCGTCCTTGGGCAGTTTTTTATAAACATGCGCTATGTTCGCTAGCGAACAGGCGTTGAGATAGTCCTTGAGTTGCTCGTTGTTTTCCAGTAGTTGATCAGGTTTCGTGGTCTCGGCAACCACCTTCTCGTCAATGTTTATTGGAGCCACTCTGTGGAAACTGATCTCCCCCACTGTGGGATTAAACGGTTCACTGGTCCCCTCTAAGGAATAAGTCCCCCGGGAAGGAACCCACGCTTGCTTCACGATCATCTTGCCTTGGGTCAGTGTCCCTGTCTTATCGGAACAAATATTGGTCACAGCACCAAGTGCCTCGAGAGAGCTTAGTTTCCGAACTATCACATGGCGCTGAACCATCCGTTTTGTTCCAACTGCCATCGTGATTGTGAGGACTACCACGAGACAAGCGGGGATCATACTGAGCCCTGTCGCCACGGCGTAGAGGATCACCTCATTATTATCCCTCCAGTAGTTCGCACTCATCACAACTATAGCGAAGACAACAGCAATTCCAAACAACGCAACGGCCAATCTTGACAACTTTTTCTGCAGAGGCGTCCCGATATTGACTCCGAGAAACCGGCCGATTGTGTCAAAGCCCGTCAAGGTCCATGCCTGGATGTACCACCGTTTCTTGGTCTCCCCGCTAGGTCCACGCTTCACAGGCCGGCGTTTGCGTTGGCCTGCACGGAGTGCTGAAGCTATCTTCCCGATTTCTGTTGTCATGCCTGTCGCAACAGCAACACCCCTTGCTCGGCCCCTAGTCACAGTGCTCGAGCTGTATGCGATATTCAGTCGATCACCAGGTCCGGTGTTTTCGTCAAATGTCTCATCGGAGACCTTCTGAACCGGTAGGGACTCGCCGGTTAAAAGTGCCTCATCTGTCTCGAAATTGGTGACCTCAATCAACCTGTTTGTTTATGTGTCAGACGAAGACCATTACTCTGCCACCAGAAGTAAGGAAACAGCACCTCAGGTCAGCCGGAATCATTTCTCCAGTCTTCACCTCAACAATATCTCCGGGGACGATCTCCATGGCAGGAATGACTGCGGTATTGCCATCCCTAGACACGGTCCCGCTTGGCGTTGTCAATGATCGTAGAGAAGCCATAGTTTTCTCCGCCGCGTACTCCTGAAAGAACCCCACAATGATATTTAAACCGATGATCGCGGCGATGACGCCGCCCTCAATCCAGGACTGAATGCCGAAGCTGACGGCCATGGCTAGAATCAGCACCTGCCAGCGGTATTAGACGCCATATGGATCTCCAAAGTATAAGACGCAGCGGAGTGAACACAACCATGCGCCTGACACTCACCAGCATCATCGCATTTGCTATCTGTCGAAGCAAAATTTTCCAGATCGACAGGCCTTCTTCTTCGTCCAAGCGATTATGTCCGAAGGTTTCAAGACGTGCACGGGCTTCAGTGCTAGCCAACCCATCGTCTGCATCTGTTGAAAGTTCTTCGAGGACTGCGGTGTATGCCAAGGAGTGAGCGGGCTGGCTCAGTCCTGGTCCTTCGTGTTTTTCGACTTTGTGGTGTGAACTCGCCATCGATAGCCACACGGAATGCGTGATTTGAGGCTATGTTTGTTCCAGAATGGACTTCTTTAGATGACGCAGCGCGGCGAGGTAGGTCAGAGAGAGGATAGAGTATTGGTAGTATGTGCGCCATGAAAATGCGTCAAGATGATCTGATTAAACGATCTTAGCACGCTTGGGTGTTGACATCATGGGCATTTGAACAGTCACTGGGGACGAGGTCTCAAACAACACTCCCGACCGCAGTCAAGCCAAGTATGTTTTCCACTAGCCCCGCGGCAGATGCTTCCCAGCACTGCTATTAGTTCAGTTTCTTAACTAAAGGAGCATCGAGGATTCATTGTTTTATTCAGGAGTCGGTAACGCCTTGAGTAACTTCGTGTAGGTTCAGGGTGTACCATTGTTCTCAAACGTGCGGATATCTCGGCAGCGTCAGCGGGCGGTAATCGCTGACGTCAGTGACGCTAGCATGTTTTCTGAGGGTTTTATGAGCTACCTAGATTTAGAATCAACAATTGGAGGGGGGAACATAGGGTAATGGGAATTTAGATTTTATTCCTGCTCCATGGGCAGAAAGGGAAGCAATATGCCAACTGCTTGTTCCTTCATCCTCCCATAGCACTGATGGAAGATGAAACCTCTCAGTCCGGTATACCTCTCCAATGCTCGTTAAAAGGCTCGTGATAACAGTTTCCTTAGGGAAAATTATCGGCTACTGCGTCATAGGTGTCATTATCTCCCTCTTGCTCCTGGTATTCGTCACTTTGAGGTTACATGCAGCACGGCGAGCTCGCCGTGAATCCAGCGATCCAAACGATAGGGGTCTCGGTGTTCCAGGCTACTGTCAAGAACGTCGCCGGAAAACCCTTTCAAGAAGTGCTATAGAAAGAATACCCATGTATCAGACCAGGGGCGTCCTCAGGAGAGGAATGGCGATCGATAACCCTAACGTTGAAAGAGGCATCGTGGGCGAAAGCAGCCAACCAAGCATCATCAGAGCATCCAGTGTCGGGACGGTTGATCAGAATTCTGCAGAATGGAACCTTAATAAGACAGTTGAGGGGTCTAATAAGAGGGCAAAAACCTACACTAACTTTCAATGGCCTTGCCTATCCGAGAACAGCACGACTTGCACTATCTGTGCCGAGGAATTTGTGGAAGGGCAGTTCGTAAGAGGCCTTCCCTGCTATCACCAGTATCATGTAGGGTGTATAGATCGCTGGCTGGTCAACGTTTCTGGATCTTGTCCGCTCTGGTACGTTATGTATATCAAAATTTCACAAATTGGTTCTGACTATACAATCCCAGCCGCATGGACCTATCCAGATATCAAAGCCAAGTGGCTAACACCCACCCTACTTGCAACCAACTCAACCGTCCAATTCGACCTCCTCAAGCAGTTATCGCGCAGCATCTGCGTTCAGGATAGATACTCTGTTTGGAGACCTCGTTTTAGAGGATTCGCAAGCATGGCAGAAGGTGTGGTGTGCCAGTACTGGCGGGGTAGATTGGATAAACCTGCAAGGAGTTGAAACTTTGAGAAAAAGTATTTTTCATTAGCAAATGGGGAAGAGCGCCCACTATAATGGTTCGAACTATATAAACTGCCAGGCTCATCGGTTCACTATATGTCACTGGAAGAGCCAAGTAATCAGTGTCTCTATTGTCGCCTGCTATTGCTGCTGCGAAACCGAAAATCCCGCGGACTAGTTCGTGATGACTATGGCTGCCACCTCACACTTCTATTCAAAGAACTATGCATCAAGAAGATATCGTTCACGTTGCGCATCCTTATACATGCTTCGACCAAACTCTAGTCTTTACATATAGGCTGGTTTCTTTTTTTGAAAGGCGCATACGGCACCTGGTAGCAAAGGATGAGTCCATGTACGATGATATTGATCAGCTTCATCTCGGGAGAACCACAACGTTCGCGAGAGCGCTTTCGGGGCAGGAACTATTTGCAATAGTTTGCAGGTATTGAATTATTTTCATTGAATCCAGACAGTGTGCTCAAACCGGTTGGTTGGTTGTTCAACAAAAGACCCCTACAGCGTCCGGCAGTAGATCGACCACCTCAGCGGCCCAAAACAAACATACTTCGTTAAGCAACAATAGAAACAGCCATCCCTACGAGGATCTTCATGAAGTACTGGCTCCTCCATCTTCGCTAAGGGACGGTTCGGCAAACGTTCTAAAAGGGGTATCAATAACTTAATGAGCCTTGTTCTTGCTCGTGAAGGATTTATGTATTACGCGCGGATAATGAAGGGTGGTGAAAACGCGGAAGCGCTCTAATATGGGGTTAGCAACTGCGGACTCCAGACCCATCCCAGCGCAACATGAGGCCCAGGAAACTAAAGATAATACTCTCCCCATGGACCCAGCACCTTTCTGCAGTTGGACCGCACTAGGGCGTACCACCTCCCACTCCAACCGTCATATTCCCGGACGTACCACCTAATCCGTTTAATAGCTCAACTTCGTACAGAAATCCGAATATTGATAATATTGATTTCATCATTAAAGGTTTCGTATATCATTCCGCACCCCGGCAAGTATCTGGGGATTGATGGGACGACCCCGTGTGTAGGGAACACCGGTACAAATAAAGTACATTGCCTCATAATGACAGCGACAACGCAATTCTTGTGCAGCACCTATGCCTTTTTGCCACTTCGCGTTCAATGATATTTATTAAGCTTCAGGCTTGGCACAACGGACACTTGAAGGATACACCCTGTTTTCCTGCAAAGGTTTTGCAAGTGCGTTCGTGTTAACACTTCTTTCAGCGCACCATATTACTACAGGTGAGCTGACGCTCATAGAGCCTTACCCGCTATGTGTTCGCCCAGCTAGCGAGCTGACTTATTTATAGCCATGCGTAGAACTCTCTACTAGCAGTGTGTCTGTTGTAAAGCAAGTCAATCCTATAACCGCGAGCTTACATTCGTCCCACATGGCCCGGGGGCGTCGGTGGAGTCAGCTATGGCCTATATACCGAGAGCTAAGCATCGAGTCAAGATACATACTTTGTGTGAAGAATGCTCTGACGGGCTCTCCGACGAGAGGCAAATGGATCTCATCTTTCAGTCAGTGGGCGCGCTAAGACATGATGCATTTGGGACTCTATGGAAGTATCAGGAATGGATGCAGTGTTGTACATTGTCCCAATGTGAGAACATCATGTCGACCCAAGGAGAGCTTCAGCTTCACGTCTCCTGTTCTGCTTCCTTGTTCTATTGAACATGAATCTTCCAATGTAGAATGCCAATCGTTTGGGCTATCTCACTGAAACTATATATTTAGCATGACGTTACATTCGTCAGATGGCGGTAATAGAGTGGGACTATCAAAGTAGAATAGAGGCCCTTCGAGCCTTCTCAAGTGACGTAGTACCCGAAGGGGCAGCTTCTGAGGACGCACCAAGCATTATGAACAGGCTCGAACAATCGTCATTGCCGGGTCATTCTATCACCGAAACCATCGCCTATAAAACCGACATCATCATTATCCCGCTTCAACTGCAGACGAAGCCGTCCAAGCTCTCGCAATGGCCTCAGCAGTGGGTCGTGTCATATCCTCACGCATACGGAGAATTTCTCTATATGAAGTCAAGTCGACCCAGCCATCGGCTGACACGAACCTGCAACAAGCTTGTGGATCCTACGTCGGAGGCAAAGCGGGTCGCGATAAGCTTCCCGCGCCTGTAAGCTGCATGCTACGTGATTTAGCATGTCTTCCCGTCTTTGACGTCCTGTCGACGTCTTCTATTTCATCTTATGGTTGCAGTAAGTCCGATGACGGTTCGCCGGTTCTAGATTGGTGCCTACTCCCTCCGGGCCCATATAAAGCGATAAGTGTTGGCTCCCGGTTGCCCGATACACCCAACTCCCGTCGAACTGTAGCCGATCTCCAACCGCTGCTGCCTCTCCAGGCCTAGGGAGCAACAGAATTCCGTCGCGACTTGTGCAACCCCTGAATCTACGTTTTCTTGTTCATCATCAAAGCCCCAACCATGCGTGTCTTCTGGGCCCTGAGCAGCGCTCTTCTTGTCAGCGGCGCCGCCGCCCAGAGCTGCTCCCCCAGCACCAGCGACGTCCAAGTCGTGCAGTTCGGCTGGGCCCTCCAGTATCTCCTGGAGCGATACTACTCGTCGCAGCCCCTGAACTCGACTTTTCTCAACAGCGTCGACAACAGCTCAACCGCCAACTACTACACCAATTTTCAGGGCATTCAGCGTCAGAACCGTCTCGGCGTGCGCGCCGTGCAACAGCTCGGCTCCAAGGTGCCCGGCTTCAGTGCTCCCCGCTGCAACTTCACCTTTCCCGAGGCCCAGGATGGTGAGGCCTGGGTGAAGAACGCCCAAAAGCTCGAACAGAGCGTCTGCGGCGCCTACATCGGCCTTGCTGCCTTCACACAGTCTCCCCAGGTCTCCTTTCTGATGGCCCGGCTCGCCGCCGAGCACTCCGGCCACGCCTACTACATCACCAGCAATACCCAGCAGCCCGTCTTCCCCACCAATTCCTCTTCCCTGGTTCCCCCCTACAGTCCGGACTACGTCCTGCAGTCAGGCAACCAGCCTGGTAGGCTCGGTGATTACCTCAATGGCTGCGTCTCCGCTCCCTCTCCATCCTGCGGCCAGAACCTCACCTTCGGCCCGCTCATCGCCACCACTGACGCTGCTAACGCCTCCGCCTCCGCTTCCGCTTCGGCTTTTGCCAAGCGCCTCTTCTACCAAGGCTGATGGCAGGGCTTTGCGGAATGCACATCTCCCATTACCAATGATCGGGATAGCACCCTGGGAGGTTTGCATATCACAGTATAAAGACATCCCGTTCCATGGCAACTTTGATTCCATTGCTCCAACCATCTCCTGCAATCATTGTTTATTGGCCGAATGCTTAGTAACCTTATTTCATGCTTTTGAACACCTGCAAAATATCACGGAAGTCTACCCACTCTCCGCCTTCTCTATCCTATAACGGAGTTTGAACCCGACATAGCCCGAACTGCATCCGAATATCAAACGCCCGTTTTGTTGGGAGAACCTTTTGCTGGGGCGTACATCGGTGACGGTCGTAGCACCTAGACTTACTACCGCATGGTGGAACGACGACAAATTGAACTCGGACAACTCAGTCCCCATTGTAGATTGACCGAGGACTCTGCACTGCAACTTGCACCCTACTTTTCAACCCGATATCGGCTATGAGTAGTGTGGAATGACCCCGATCCTCTATACACCAATTTGCAGGAACAATGCGCACATACTGTATGAGTATCTAACTCACAATCTGGCATGCCCTTGTAAAGTTTGTATAAAATCCTACTCTGTTCACTGATGGAGCTTGCAATTCATAGCAACTCCCTTAGTGGGACCCGTGGAAAGGATACTTCCCCCTTTCCTAGCGAGCGACACCGGTATAGTGGAAATCGTATAATGGACTGCTAAATTCCGCAATTGCACCACCGCCATTGAGTTCTTCTTTAATTGAGATATCCTTGCCATATTTGCTTTCCATTGCATAGGAGTCCAACTCGTCCTGCAAAGTAACTCCTAAAACAACCTGCTGCGTTCGAATGATTTGACCGGGCGAAACTCAAGGGTGGACCAACCCTCGAAGGACGGAACTGTGCGTGTCATAAAGAACAACTGCTCGGTTCCTAGAGGGCCGAACAAAGAACATAAAGGCCCGGCGCCTTTGCCTTCTTGCCATAGCCGAGAACAATGCCCACACGGGCAGACCGTAGGATAAAGCGGATTGAAACCGGTCCAGCTCTCTATAATCGGCTCGAAATGTACTCCAAAGTTCGCCTACATCTGGTCCTTCAGGGCCGACAGTTTTTCTTCTAAACGGGGAAGTAGTGTAATGTTGTCTTACATATTGTCGGCAACGGCTTGCCCCACGTTTTTTGCTTCTGGTTACGATGGTATAAGTATTCTCTCCGGCAAGTATAAGCAGCTTCAGTTACACATTTTGTGTCCATTAGAATCCGAGTCTACCTCGCGACAGGGTTGTCTGCCGAGCAATCTAAAATAAAGTACTTTTGTAACGAGGCGGCTTTCCAGAGCAATTATCTCGTAGCGTATTATTCCACGGATTTGCTCAGCTGGAATTCGATGAGATAAAGTATAATATGGAGACGGCCTGGATCCCGTGCCTGCATGGGAAAAATTGAGTTCCACGCACCCTCCACCTCTCCCGGCTGCATTGAGCGTCACTGGGTTGCTTCTACGTTTACCCTCCCATGGCTCTCACAGCGAGTACCCCTGAATGTCAGTCACACAGACCGCTAGCGAAGCTACGGGGTTCATCGTTGCCCAGTCACAGAAATTCCTCTTGACAGCATTTTCGAGCATAGCATTGTTCATCGCCATTGAGGTCATTATTCTTTGGTTCGCCACCTTCAAGCGCTACCGAGGCATCTGCTTCTGGAGTCTCCTCGTAGCCTCTTGCGGCCTCATCGTCAACTGCGTAGGATTCATCCTATTTTTCTTTGTTACGACATATCCCTATGTCTCTGACACCCTCAATCTCATAGGCTGGTACTGTATGGTGACTGGCCACTCGATCGTGCTCTGGTCTCGACTTCATCTTGTCTTCCATCGGCCGAATTATCTGAGGATTATCCTCTATCTCATCGTTATTGATGCTATTTGCCTACATATCCCGATAACGGTGCTCCTATATGGAGCTGCTACGCTGACAAACCTTTGTTCTTTCAGAAAGGATAAAACATCATGGAGCGAATCCAGTTGATCGGATTTGTCTCCAGGAGTTTCTTCTCTCGGGGATATATATATGGGAGACCAGCAAGCTGCTGCGACTGCGGCCGCAACGCTCTGCCTATCGAGTGATTCTCGCGCGGTTGCTGGTTATTATGTTGTAATCCTCGTGCTGGACACCACTGTTGTGGTCTTTGAGTATGCCGGCTTGTTTTCTTTGCAGGTTTTCTTCAAACTGGTGGCGTATGGACTCAAGCTGAGACTCGAATATGCCATCCTCGGCAGCCTGGTACAACTTGTAACGAGTAGCGGTTATAGTGGACAGGTACCGTCGAGTGAGGGGATACATAGTAGTTACCAGTACGTTGTCTGACTAAGTCTCGTCGATGAAGATTACGTTTTCCCAGTCCTCTAAGGTCGAGGATTAGTTCAACACTCAATTATGAGTTCTGGAAATTAGTTACCTTCTTCCTGGACGGATGTGCTCACATTGGTCAGCCCTGACGACATTTGACCTGGACCTGGTTACCATCTAGACTGGTCAGCGACCGTTCGTAACGACTGTCCTCGATTATGGCCATGAACACAGTTCCGAAGCCCAGTTGCTGTGAAGTGGAAAATATTTCATAATCAATGATGGGGTCCGGCAAAGGCAGTGACGGTAGGGCCGCCATGCTGGAGTATAACACTCATTTATTTACGTGTTGATACATAGTATTTCAGCGATCTTTCGTCAATGTGATGTAGGTACAGTAGAGCTGGTACTGTACAACATGGCCAGGGCCAGAGTCTCTTTCAGGCTTTCACGGGTACAAGGTTATATCCACCGGCCCCAGATATCCAGCTGTGGTCCACCATGTCCATCACGATATACAAAATTATCATGTTCTCAAAACATCATGATATGGGACCAATCAAAATCGAAAAGGGAAGGACTGGAACTGCAGCACTAGGATGGAGCTCAAGGGACCAATGCCATCATCCATCACCCCGGTTTCCCGGCTATTACGCGGGTCAAACTGCATGTAGTCGTGCCTGCTCCCAAGCCAAATCCGCATTTTCCGCTACCGGCGGCGGTACGAACCACAGGCTGCCTGGTGAGTGTCAACCATCCTCCATCCGTGGGCATATAGTCATCAATGCCCTGCTGGTTTGAGACTAAGTTTCGTGGGAGCACCCTAGCTCCTGGAAGACGCCCAAGGTGGATGGTTGCACGTCCTTATGGCATCCCCTATAATGATCTTGTTACGGAGGCGCCAAAGCGGGAGTGCCAGCTGGAACATGCCAGAAGTCGACAACAAGCCTTGGATCAAGTGGGTCAACCAGGCAGTGAAGAGTAACGATGCTTTTGCGCGAGATAGAGGGATCCTGGCTCTGGTCATACCCAGCCAATCCCTGCGGCAGCCAAAAGAAAAAAAAGCGACGATGGCCGAAGGGATAGTCCCCGGTGGTGTTCGCTTCAAGGCGCCCGTGGATTAATGCATCATTTGTTGGGTAAAAGGGATATTAGCGAAATCTGTCCTTCTTTCGTGGGGAAGACGCTTTTTAGGATCGTGCAGCCTGGATATGGTCTATTTTCTTTTAGATGATGGATGGACTGATGCCCAGCCGACGTTACAGTAAGAGGGCAGATAGTAGATAGCGGAGTGAAGGTGACTCTGGATTCCGCCGGTCAATAAACCGTAGAGACAAAGCTCAGAGTATGTTAACCTTAGAGAGTACTGTACCAACGAAAGGGACGGGATCTCTTGACTATGGCGTAAGTTGTTTTGTTCAGGGCCCTCAGTGTCTTGCCTGTCACTTACCCAGCCATCATGTTGTTGGTGAAGGTCCGTAGATAAAGTAAGATTGGCTAAACCGCCCACATTACTACTCGCCGTGTTTATTCATCCAACATTCTGCTGCAAGCATCTAGATGAGGGCGCAGAAGACGACCCCACGAGATACAAATACTCCTTCGCTCCCTAGCTACGTCCCCATACCTGCAGGATGCCCCCAACGACATCCCTTGGTACGACCGAATCTCCCACATATCCCAGACCGACTGGTATGGGATATGCGCCGCGATCTCCTTCGCCAATTGGCTCCTATTGCGTAGTGCGTCCCGTGGTCGCCGGTGGCTGCTTCGATAGCACGGAGTGCACATACGGCGACTCCTTGGCTACGCCCTCCCGAGACCCTTCGGCCACCTCGACATGGCCACTGTCCAACAGGGTCCAATGGTCGCGTCGCTGCTGCCAGTGAACATCCTGCCAGTGGTCGCGCGCGCTAATCCTGGGCCACCGTGCACCGACGCGCCGCCAACCTCACGGTTATCAATCTCGTTCCGTTATGGACGGGGTGGACGTTTGGGTTTCCGGCGCAACTTCTAGACATTGATTGGTCGGCGGTGGCATGGATGCATCGATGGATCGGCCGGATGGTCATCATTCACTCCGTGCTTCACGGGGCGATTACCATCCTCAGTGACGGCCAACCGGTGCAAACCATACGACAGCATTACGCTCCATTTATGGTGAGGCCCTCGCTCTTCTTCTTGGAGGCCTCAATGTGCAGTCCCCCGAATATCGATCGTCCGCTAACCAGAAACAGGCAGCATGTTTGATGATCTTGATCGTTCCCGTGACGCTGCATGCGGTGGTTCGCCGATACCCGCAGCTGGCCATGAAGTGTCACTATCTCTTGGGAGCACCGGACTGGCTGCAATGTCCTACCATGTCTGGATGCGCCGGTCAAAGAGCCTCTGGTGTTTGGTGGCGGCCGCGGCTCTGTGGATCATCTTGAGTATGGCCTCCTTGGCTGTTCCCCTACGAAGGCGCTGGCGGTACGCCTGGCCTTCTGTTGTCATATCCCGGCTCGACGAACTTCTCAGTATGGACATCACTGTCCCCTCTGCGTGGAAAGTCGAGCCTGGTCAATATGCGTACCTCTGGCTGCCACAGGCAGGCCTGCGCATTGCTAGCCAACTGGCTCTTTTTTATGTCTCATCCTGGGAAGATACGCTGGGGGGCCAACGACACTGGGGCACGGGCGCCTGGACTAGGACACCGGCCCGGTCAGCACGCACAGATCGATGCACCTGCACACTCTGCCGGTCACCAGGACACGTTGAGTGAGGCAGAGACATCAGTGCCAGACAATGCATCGCTGCGCTCTGCCGAACAAGGGGAATAATAGAGACAGGTGGGGACAGCGGCAGAACGCGATGCAGCCATACACCCTATCAGTCAACGGCATGGATCGAGACGGAGGACTGCGTGGAATACCGCGAGGGGCTGCCGCACGCTACGTATGCTGGCCCGCCCGCAGTATTCGGCACCGGCGACAGCGCTCTATAATGCTGAGCACCTCCACAATATTCGACACAGTGCGCTCTTGCTAGGACCGTACGGGCGACCGCCGGATCTGGCCCCCTTCGGCGTTGTGCTACTCGTCGTAGAGGATATCGGGACTGCCCGCGTCTTCTCGCTTATCCAGACCCTGGTCTAAGCAAGTGAACGACACCGCGCCATGGTACGGAAGCTCATCGCGGTCTGGCAAATGGAGGACCTAGGTGCCGTGCGTCATCCTTCGATTCCTCCTTTACTACCGTCGAAATCGCAACAATGAGCCCTCTCGGAACCCCGATACGAGGATTATATACTTGAAAGGGGCTGTGGGTGTGGCACGGACGATAAGGAGATACCTGAATACCCGCCGGGGAAGTATGTTGGTAGGCGGTATGAACCCTCTTCGCAGCCGGGGGAAGGCCGATGCTTCCGATAAAGCCATACTAACGAATCATCATCTCCAGTCTGTGCTTGACAGTTGGTCCGCAATCAGGTCAAAGCGATCATTCAGCCCAAGCTGAGCCATGACCTCCGGCTACTGGATCTTGACGTTGAGCCGTATCATCAGTGGTCGAACACTGACACAACGGTGGCAGACACTACCGGATCACCAGAAACCACGTCCGGTGGGTCGCCTCCAGAATCGCTGAAGGCCGTGTCCAGCCCAGATGACCGACCAAGCGGGCCCTTGTTTAAGAGCACCCGCGCAAGTTCGATTAATCAACTAGGTCTTCCCCGCATGTCTTTACCCAACGGACGTTCTAATGTTATAATCGACATCGATGTCTCGCACTGCAACGCTCACTTCGGGTCCAAGGCATGCCCCCAGCCAGGTAATTCTGCAGTCGAATGTTCCATAGTACCCTTGTCCACAGTACTCCGCTCCTTCGGCATCTTCATGTGTGCGCAGCACGTCCGACGGCGAGAGCAGACTCCTATTGCGGGATACGCTATGGATCGCGGTAGTTCCGGCAATGGTAGGACCGCGACCGCCTGCCACCGCAACATTGGCACCGTAACCGGTCAGACGGTGCAGCCGACGAGACTGGCTCGGTGCGTCTGCGTGGGAGAAGTTGGGACTGACCGACCCTGAAATCAGGGGCCCGTGAGGCGTATGTGACACTTTGATGCTTGATAGACTCATCTTGGTCCTGGACGCTAGGCACTGGTTGTCAGCGAGTGCTCTGACCTCTGCTTCAGAAAGCGCACATGCCTCGAGGCCAGGGAAACATGCACTCCAAGTTCGTACAAGACCCAGGACCAAGTACCATCTAACCAATTCATGTTGCTCTTGCGACGGAGGAGTGGACGCAACCAACGGTCCAGAATTACGACGGCGGGCCATTTTATGTCGGACAGCCGGCCGAGGGTGATCTGACCAACAACATAGCGTTACTCAAGTCTGAGTGAAACGGTCTTCATCGGACAAACGGTTCGCGCGGATGACAGCCCGGTGTCACACCCCGTTGTGCCGGCATGTGACACCTGGCACCCAACTACCAGTGTTCAGGGCATTTCCAACAATGATCTCCAGCGGGTGTCGACATGGCTGCCACATATCGGGAAATCATGCAACCTGAGTCCGCGCCGGATCGATCTCCAAGGGCCCTGTGAAGCACGGGGTATCCTAACATGAACCCTTTGCCATCCAATCGCACCGGCCTTATGGTGGACCGTCTCAGGTGTAGCTGCGGTCAATTCAGAGCGTAAGTCGCTAGATTGGGATCTAGAAAGCGATTGCAGGGCCGGGAGTTGCCGGTGGAAGACAACTAACAATAGCAATATTGAAAGATATCTGGCGGTTGAGGCAGCTGTGTTCAAACGCCGTCTATCACCATTCGGCCTCTTCCTGATGGTCCAGTGGTCCGTGTGCCTTGGGACAGCATCCTCTGGTCACTAGCTTTGTTCTCTGCCTTGTTTAACGCGAAGTGAGTCGTTGGGACGCGCCAGCCAGTGCCGAACAGAAAGCCACCTTACATAATACATTTCTTGGCAGGGGCACGAACCACCTAACCGATTTAGGTGAGATGGAGAGGGATGGCAACAACCGTCACAAAATGAATGCAACCGCCCGTCGGTCAGTCCCCTGGGCTGCTGTTCGCTGATGTGGGAGATCTCCGGGCAAGTCGCACCGTGCGGACTTATGGTATCTATGTTTCGGATAGCTTGGATGGATACATCGCCGACGGAAGATTTACCCTGCCGGTCTGTTCAAGCCCGTTGCACACGAGATTTTACATCTGGAGCACGAGATGCGAATTAATACGATGACGGTTTCCGTCCCCCACCTTACCCTGTGATGGACTGCGAACTCTATTCCCGGTCTTCAGGCAGGTGAATGATTCCCGGGTTGACCTGTCAAGCGAAGTCATTCGCGCATATGTACATGTAATGTCAGGTGCTGAACACGGGCTTTATAGAGAGGTGTGGGATAACTTAGAATCTATGTGCAAGTCGATGGAATGCGTATTTGCTCTCTGGGCATTACATTGAGGGGAAGAGTACAGCACACATGGTGTGTGAGTCGATCCTGACGACGGTCATTGTATACATATCTTGCTTTCCATCTACGGGAGGAAGTACTTTAGTTAGTTGCATCCCACTGACTGCCGATTACCCACCTAGGGAAACGTCACATGATGCTGTAGTGAATTGCACTAATGAAAGATCATGCATGTGGCTGCTCAGATCGGAAAGACACGATGTATAAGCCCCCAGGGACACCTCCCAAAGGGAATTTGGAGATACTTAAATGAATAGAGTGACATCCGTACTCTGCCTCCGTAGTGACACAGTGGCTATGCCAGTCTCCGATGTACGCAGTATGCTGGCTAAAAATGCTCAGCCCGCTACGTATCCAGTGATGGAGGTACTACTTAAAGTGGGAATTGGAAAGGAAGAATCGGGAACGTACTGATAACGTGTTGTTTTTAATGATGTCATGAGACTCCATGGAATATGTAGCTAAGGTGTGATTTTCCATAGTGTAGGACTTATTCCATCGCCGACTTTGCGCAACGACCTGTCTAAGACTGCTAGGAGTCCAGGGTACGAAATTACACCACCAATTCCACCTTATCTGTCTCGAATACACCTCAGTTGGTCCCATGATAGTGTATTTGCAGTCTAATTAGACTCTCCTATGTATATTTGAACTTTGCTCAAGATTTTAGTTGCTATTTTAGCATTCAACAGATCCTTGTAAAGAAAGCTTCATACATATATGACTATGTCCGCAACTTGGCGAGAGATTCTACCAGCCCGCCATTCTCCCGCAGACCACGTATGCAGCGTCGGTCTGGTTTGCACTGGCCGAAGCAGGAGACGGATATCGAACAAAGGCCATTCGAAAACTCGAGACCATTCAGAACAGGGCGGCCCGGATCATCACTAGAGCATTCCGCAACGTGTCCCGGCCAGCAATAGATATCGAGGCACACCTCCTACCCCTCCGACTACGCCTCGAGAAGGTCACCGCCGAGACATACTTCCGGATCCGAACGTCACCCCTCCACAGCACCCTCTAGCAAATTCGGGACGAAGACCTCTGGACCGAGTACCGCGGCAATTGGAAGGACCTTCCGAGCCGATGGAGACCGCTAGAACGGCACAAACAGCGATGCGAGGGACTATTGGGAACAGAGACACTTCACCAGTTGGAAGGCCGACAGCCCTTCCTCGGCCGACATGGTGGGCGTCAGGGCGTCACCAGAAACGCACATCCTAGAAGATGCAGAAGCCGCCCGTAGGGCCTATAAGCACATTCTCCAACGCAACCCCGGACTCGGGTGTCACACAGACGGGAGTTCTATTAATGACAGAGTCAATACGGCGGTCGTCCAACATGAGCCGAGACAGATTAAGCAGATATTTCTAGGCCGGAAGTCGGCGGCCACGGTTTTCACTGCGGAACTTGTGGGGATCTAAATGGCGTTGCAGCTCGTACTACAAGACGACAGCACCGACGTGGTGATCTTTTCAGACAGCCAGGCAGTCATTAAGGCTATCACAGGAGTACATAATGCCAGACAACAAGTCCTCCAAATAATTATCACCGAAAAAAACAGGCTCCGTGACTGAGGGGCCTACGTCGCCATCCACTGGTTCCCCGCACACCAAGGGATCGAGGGCAACGAACTGGCGGACCAGGCTGCCAAGGTAGCCACGTGATGGAGGCAGGTGACGGATTTCCGAGGACGGACGACCGAAACCGATACTGATAAGACGGCTCCCGTCTCGCCGACCTCAAACACCACTCTCAGCATTGAAGCGAAAGCTATAAAAGCAAGCACAAGGATAATGGGAGCGCCAGTGGCAAGCGAACACCAGGAACCGATCACTGTTCCGGACCGAGGACACCTCCACTAAGAAAACGTTGGAACTCCACGCTAATCTGACCAAGCCCCTCTCAACAGTAGCTACCCAGATGCGAACCGGATATATTGGATTGCGACACTTCCTCTATAGCCGAACAATCCCGGATATCGATAGCGGATAGTGCCAATGCGGGCGTGGCGAGCAGACCGTGGCCCACATCCTCTTCGCGTGTCCGACGTTCCGCGAGGAACGACGCGACTGGAGATGAGAGTGTCAACTAGGACGCTAGCGGAGTTTTGAGTCCTCGATCGTAGATGGAAACAAAGGGGGAAAAAAAGAAGCAAGTCAGAAGCGATGTAGACAAGCCTGAGAAGGCCAGTCTAGTTAGGACACCTGCCGCATAGCTGCCTCAGGGGCTGGGACGGTGAATGCTGACGTAACCCGAACCTGATCCTGAACCTGAGCTTGCGACCAGCCTTTCAGCGACTTGGAATGCATTTCACGTGGCCTGAAAAGCAACGCACGATCCACGGACGGAATCAATGCATCCTTCAAAGGACATCCAGGCGAACGGGGTGTCCTCGTCGGCTGGCAAAATGTCAGGAGAAACCAATTACCTATCCAGCCCGAGTCCGGAAAGCCTTGAGCCCCTCAGCATCTTAGAAAAGTCTGTCCATCAAGTTCTAGCTGAGTTGCAAAAGCACATCTCAGTGATGGAACGCAGGGAGAGCCTAGCGCTTAACCTTGGAATGCCACTGAGGGGTCCTGTTCTATGTGATCAACTGAGCAAGCTCTTCACGGCCGCCAGACCGAACACTGTTGACGGTCCAGAGGTATCTTGGGCTAAAGTCGTGTTGACTCTGGGGCCGTCTCCTGAGCAGTTTGATCCAAGCTCAATATGCAAAATAGGTGATTCTTCAGTCAAGCTTGCGGAAGAAGACCGCCTATTGATTAGTTCTGGTCGGCCCTGGAGATTTCTGTCCCCCTGGCCGGATCGTCAGGATTGCGAACTGGAACTGAGAGTAACAAACACAAGCTTACAACACGTCACCAAGTTGGAAAAGGATATGGCAGCAGGTACAGTGTCCTGAAGGCATGCGGATAGGCCCTTCTCATGCTAACTCATTGTCCCCACAGTTCTCCAGGCGAGGCAAAGCCTTGAGAAGTTATTACTCTCCCGGAGGGAATATTTGACATCCCCAGGGAATGATAGGCTGCTCTTGATGGATTCTGACCAGGCGGCTAGAACAGGATCAACCGAGCCAGCCTTACACCCACAAAGTACTTCAATCCAGAGTGTCGTGGACTGCCCAGAACTGGACAGAGTTCGACCGTGCACTTTGCCTGAGACGCGTTGCGACGGTACCAATACATCTGCTGTCAGCCTGGCTACCCCAGCTCCTGTTGTCGGCCGTGGTGGACCTGGAGAGCATCATCCGCTATCTCCTAACGTACAGTCTGAGGCCTGCGCTTCCTATGCTGCAGCATTCATGAGAGGCGGTCCCGGTGAGAAGCAAATCCCGTCCGAAGGCGAAAAACAGAACAGTAGGCAAATTGCGGGGGCTGCGAGCCCACGACCACCGCCATCGAAGGTTATCACACTCAGCTACTCAACAGGACATGTCACGTCAGATGATGGGTCTGCCGGCGGATCAATTGTTGGCGGCCCTGGGCCTAATGAAGCCTCGCAGCCGTTCACACCTAGCATTAACAAAAATTCCTTGCGACAGTCGGCTATGACTCACACCGATGTCAGCTCCAAGGGTGTCAAGTCGGCATCCCCCTCCTTTTTAGGCCAACCGAACGAGCATGGTGATGTTATGGAGCCTCGCGGCGGCAATACAGTGCCACAAAAAAGGGGCCCCCGAGTCAAGTATTTTGGAAGGAAGAAGAAAAAGGACGCGCAAGGATAGTCTTTGGGAACCAATGATCTGGATGTTCTTTCTCCTGCGTGCCGGACAATGAGATCTTCGGTGGTTGTTAACTCTGACTCTCTTTAACTGTTTGTGCTCGACTGTTTGGGGTTGAGATCGTATGTTGGAATATATTGCCTATAGCGATGTACACTAGCAGTAGGTAACTTATAATTATCAATTGATGCAGGATTCCTGTTATCTCTAGAAACAAGATCAGTGTATGGCTTCCTTCCGATGTGAGATTGTACTCAGCTGGCTCCCCGCGATTCAAGACTCCATCGTATTATTTTGTTGCTGCTGAACTTATCAACCGATGCCAAAACGGTAGATGTGACAAACAAGCTCTTCGTAAGCTTTAATAGTATTACATCTCTTCCTAAGAAACTAGCAGCCCACATTAAGTCCTTCATTGCTTTTATGCGGTATGTGGAAAGAGCAACTAGAAAGAGATGTAAGCAGTTATGACCTCCATAGTAACCAAAGCACAAAATTAACGCGAATCAAATCATTGTAGCATTCTCTGGAGAGGACCTTTTCACGAGCTTGTTGTAATTCGACCCAAGAATGGGACATTACTGGCTAGAGAATACATCCCACTTGATAAATTCTCCTTTATGTATACCCGACCGACTCATTCAAAGCTACACCTTCATCTGGCATGGGGAAGAGTCGGCCGCTCATCGTACCATACGGGTGGAGAAGTACACATTCGATATGATCTTTCCCTTGCGCTATATTACCCCGGAAATCTTTTTTGTATGCCAATACTGAAGACCATGCTCCCTCATCGGGAACGTTTTGAGGATTGCTAGCCCTCGTGAGGTAACTATGTTCCTTGGCCGGCAAGGTATGACAGGAAGCGATGCCAGGAGTCCTCACATATGCGAAGCACCTGTGGTAAGCTCGTTTGAGCCTTACTATAAGAAGCGAAATTTTCACTCACCTCAACCAAACTTTAGTATTTGCTGAAATTCGCGAGGCACATTAAATTCTTCGCAGATGCGTCGGGTCGGAAGCTCTTCCTGGTGATGTCTCATCAAATCATATTATTCAAACTCAACCTCGCTCGCTGCTGTCCTGCCTGAGTTTATCTTGAATAGAGCCATGCGCTAAATGTGGCTCGCCAACAACGAATCCAATGTCGACAGGCTCCTAAATAAACTCTTTAGCTGGTGCTTTGACGACACTTTCTCTAATTGCTTTGACAACATCAAGCGAGTCCTCAAGAGGCACTTCAATGCGCAGGTGACGGCAGTCGCTATATCCATGAGGCAAGCACCTCGCGGACAAATTGACTGGATATTAAGTTCATAAACTGTGCTTACTGGGCCTCTCGTCGCACGCCGATTGGCCTTCCTTTCAGATCAATTGCTAGGCTTTCCAACAAGTAAAGTATCCCGCTGCGGATCTTTAAAAGTTCTATTGATCTTAGAAAGAAGGATATGTCAATTTGAAGTCCACAATATAGGAAAGTCTGGCTGTGGCATGTCGACTTGCTACAGACCCACCCGTCTTTTGCACTACTTCCTCTTCCAATTGATGTCGCAGAAATACTGAAGAACGAGACGCTCCTAACTTACCGCATGCTGACGCCCAGCGTAACGGACAGTGTAAGCACAACCTGAACTAATGCCTTTAGAGCACAGCCGCAACGCCTTATGATTTATGAAAACTGTTCCTTTGGTCTAAATCGCCCTTCAGTTCTTCGAGTCTTGGAAAACTTTTCATCTAGGACGCCCGCTGGGCTTCGGGCATCTTGGGATAGGAATATCGGAGATAAGCGTGCTCCGCACTCTCCAGCACTGCTTACTTCAGAACACTGTAAGTCTTAGATTATCTACAAAACCACATACGGCCTGCGAGACGGGACCAGGCAGGTTTACTACAAATTCTTGAGCCCAAGAAAGCACATTATGGTGGACCATTGGCCATGACAAGATGAGGGACTGTGTTAATAGCACCAATCTCCATGTGAAAGCCAGCCCAAGTTCCGGCGTTGGTCTCGTGGATGTACAGGAAGAAGCTGTCGATTGCCGAATGCGGAACCAGCATGCGAGGTGTGAATCCAAGGGACTCGGATAGAACCAGCTCGGGGCATATCCCACTAGTGGCAAAAGATATCGCCTTGTTGTGACTTGTCTAGATTGGCTCTCAGTGAGCTTGCTCGGAATGAATAGGAAAGCGAAAGGCAGAAGAGATCTACTAGGCAGCGAGCTATAGAAGAGGGTTCGTCTCTTCAAGAAGTCCCGAGGCGATTCCAGGGCGAGGATGAAGATGAAGGAGCCCAGGATACTATTCCTTCATAGATCCAGCGCTTTCTGCAGTTGGCCGCGCCTACGAATGCCACCGCAGGGTTCTGAATGTCATGGTAGATGGCCATTTTTGAACTCAGCCTGCTGCGTGCTAGCAGACAGCAGGCAGCTACTGTGTTTATGCGGTTGGTGTGCACGGTATCCGTTACGGCTGGCGGCGAGGGTGACGGCCACAGCTGTTGTTGGTATGTGGGATGCAGCGACGGGTGCGGCCCTGCGACTGGGCGGACGAGGATTGCCTCGTGCGCCGCTGGCCAAATATGCTCTAGTCCAGTAGATGCCCCGACTTGGACTAGAAAAGGGCTGCAAGTGACTGTCATCCTGCATGGGCCCCAAGTTACCGTGCAGTGGTCATTTAACGTGGGAAAGGCGGCGGAGCGGGCCCTCGGTTGGAAAAGTGGTGGGACAGGTCGGTGAACGGTGGGCCGACCACGAGACTTGTCTCTGATGGTATGAGGAGATCGTCGCTGTAGGGAAGGCGAGGCCCGATCAGAAGGGGGTAGTTGGCTCATGTTCCAGGGTGAAAGATGCCTTCCGCGCCAGGACGGGACGTCGTGAGGTTGGTGGAGAGTGAGGTCAGCGAGAGGGATAGTGGGTGGGCATCATTAGCATCATTACGTAGGGTCCACAAAATCTTCGGAAGACAAAGACCCAAGAGCTGGATGCTTTATCGACGCTGCGATGTTGCCTTTGCACCGGAACACTCGCGGCCAGGTAACGGAGTAGCTCTCGGAATCTTCCTCGCAACTGGATGGCGTGTAAATAATGGGGCATAAATGTGCGGGGCCCTTCTTCAAACTGAGGAAAATTAGATAAAAAATCACAAGCAAAGGGAAGAATTAATTAGAAATGAATGATGGGCGATATGTCTCGCTCACTTATCCATCGAATCCTTTTGACTCCGACAGCGCTAGATCCTTGACGCACCGCAAAAAGCATGTAAGGATGCAAACGAACCACACGTACATGACCCCCGTCCCCAGCTGGGCTTGGGGCCACGAAACCAATCATTGTGAAGTGCCCCCAGCTGTTGATCGGTACTGCTCCATATTTGAGCAGGCACCGTGTCCGGGATATGCCAGAGCTGTGGTAGCTTCTGGAGGATAGTTTAGCTGGTCTTCATTTATACCTCCTACGGAAGTCGCTCCAGACGTCCTTCGAGTCCGGACTGCCGCGCAGGAGTCTGGGAAAGGATGGTACGGCTCAGGGAATATTCACAGGCAGGATAATTAACCTAAGGGTAGTATTCAGATAATAGGGAAGGAGACCAGACGAGACGAATCGTCGGAGCAGCTGGCGGGGCGAAACTTTTATTCGCTCACGGAAGCTCCACTAGTGGATGTGTTCAATGCATCATGATTCATTAAGGTCTAGCCACACCTTCCGTACCATGATTAAGCCGCTCGCATTTTCTCCATGTCCAACCTCCTGCCAAGGTATGCATGTCTCAGCCGACCTCACACCCAGTCCCCGCTGTTAGTTATCCTGCTCAGCGAATGGCGCTCCCTTTTCTATGACCGCTAATGGGAGTGCTGTAAACTAGCCATACGATCGATTTAGCCAGCCTTACGTCATCTGACCTTCACCAACAACACTACGGCTGGGTGGTGAGTGAGTCACAGGCAAGAAACTGGGCCCTCTGAAGAAAACAACGAGACCAGCGGGCTCCAGGGGCTGACTTGCGTGAGCGGTGAAGCGTCGGTGTGGATTACCACGCCGCCCGTTTGATAAAAAGTCGCTCGACTTCCAGGATATGCATCTATTGTCTGGTCTCAATGACCGTCAGTCCTATGAATGTCCCTCCAAATATCCTATCAAAATGTTCCGCTGAGATGGGCATTGCATTAGTTCAGCGTACCCGCACCGGGACGGTGTTCCGCTTAGCACTGATATTTCGGAGACAACTCCGTCCCTGACGAGGTGTGAAAATGTCTACTGCTAAATCTGGACGGTTGCAAAGACTTGAATTCATCTAAAACTGCTGCCAAATGATGGCTCTATTTAGGATCGATTTTGACCGCCGTTTCGGTGTTCGGAGGTTGAAATCCGCGTCGTCCAGAGGGGTGCGGGAGCTGCTCGCTCTACCTAATTTGTATGGGCGGTGAAGCCCAGGCAAGATACGAGACGGCTAGGTCTGACACGAGGTAACACCTCGAGCCGCAATACATGCCGTTGAACAGGGTTGTACCCACTCTCCGTCCTAGTGATATGTGCTCAATCACCACCCGCATGAGCGGGTGCCCTATGATAACACTTGAGTTGACGTAGTTAACAATACAAGGAGGGATCGGTCAGTAAAAACACAGGTCTAGAAGGAAAATCGGGTAACGTTCCTCCTGGGGTGCGTCAACGGTCATCGCTAGGTACATGCATGTATTGAAACCGGTCAAAAGTAGACGGCGCGGTCGGTAACCTGTCTGAAGCATTCTGGCTTAAAACAAATATAAAGAAATCACATAAAAGGAGCAGCATAACTGGGCCATCACACTCACAGCCCCATCCGACTCCGTCATGTCTTGGAGGCCTTTGCTTGTGTGCCGCCAGGTTTCCTCCGCCCTATTCACTAGCATCGGTGGCAACAAATTTTCGGAAGAAGCGTAGTATTTACCCATGTCACCAAAATAGGCACCGGGAAAACAGCGTATAGAAAGAGGAGGGCTTTCGCTTTTCTCGACCGAAACCGGAATTGCTGGTTCAGGACGGTGCATTGAACCCGGACAAGAGAAACCGCGATAATCAGCTGGAGAGCAAACACATAGACCGGACCGAGGGAAAGGCGATCGAGAGTCCGAGGCACTGGAGTGAGGTTCGATACTAGTATGTGTATATTTAGTGCCATCACGCCACAGAAAATGGCAATGATTGCTTCTGTTTGAGAAAGCATCGTGAAAAGGATGGATGGCTCAGGACGCTGAGGTTTGAAATGGGGACGGATTCTTCGGATATGGGAGAATGTTAGAATCAGCCACCTAGCGGTTGCCCGGTTCCTTTTAGGCATACAGGGAACGTGACTTTGGGTGCATGATCCGCTCGCTCTACTTACCAAAACGGACGTGGTCGACTGTGCGGAACCTGTGAGATTCGACTACCCGACATATGTACATGTGGTATTGACCAGTTAGCAACGGGCTAGAGTGCACAGTCTACTAGTTGGATATATATTACCCATGTGCTGCGTGCACGTCAGTTGGGATTGATGCGAGATAGCTGCCAGTTCCTTCGACTTATTCTTCTGATATAGTTGACGACAGAACTAGGCCTTGTTCAGAAAGACACTACCCTGTCTAGTACAGCACCATGAGTAACTTTCAGCTTTAACCAAAACTAATTTGGAAGCACCTCGACAAACATTCTTTCCCGACCTGCATTCTGCGATATTGACTAGTGCTTCGGTTAATGTAGCTCCTAAATGATTTAGGGTGGAAAGCAATACTACGCAAGTGAGACACTGGCAGGGGGTAGAATCCATCCGAATGTATCTCGACTTGACTCTCCTACGTTCAGGTCCTTGTCCAAAACGTGCTCTAGCATACGGGTATGGTAGAAAAGTGACATGCACAGTATAGTATACCGGTGATACCTGTGCAGCGCACAAATATAGTTTGAGGCAATTGCAGTTTTCGGTAACAAAATCAAGGATCAAAGAAAAATTAGTGCAGGTAGAACCTGACCCTAATTGTGTCTCAAGGGCATAGTTCAGTCACTGCGCCAGGGATAAGGAAGGCAACTCCACATCTTCGCTATACCTTCAGCAGAGTGAGTATGGCAAATATCGAATACGGCTAAACAAGGATTATAATTACCTTTACTCAGTTTACTCATTCCATTACCCAACATAGTGCGACAAATCATCTATAAATACGCTACTCCCCCTCTTCCATTAGAGCTCATCAGGACTCATTCTCCCAAGGCAGCGGAAATGATGGTCTCGGCACCTATCCAACTCTTTTTTACCCTTTTTTCTGCGTTCACTGTGTGTGTGGAATCTTATCGGATCTTTGAATATCTGGGAGACCAATGTAACGGCGCACAAGTCAACGTGCATCGACTTGCGGGCCCCAGCCCTTGCACGAGCCTGAGTGTAGGTGTGACGCAGTCAGTGTTCGTGAAGATCGACAACGTCCACGACGATCAGTATGACGTCGTCCTCTATTCCTCTGAATCATGCGATGGCCAAATTGTAGGCCTGATTCATAATACGAACGGATGTCTGCCTGTGGACGTACCAGGTTTTGGAAAGGCCCAGTCAATCCGCGTGATCCCAACAAATAGCCAGACAAAGATGCTCCGCCGCGCCGACGACGAATTGGAGTCAGCTATCGAATACAATATGGACAGGCTCCGAGAAGGAACCATCCAGAGCCCTATCTCGCCCGGAGTATTTGTTACCATCAAGGAAGAAGATCATGACGACGATGGATTCTTTACCAATGAGCTCGCTGCGGAGTATAACGTCCCTGACCCCGAGCTAGCCCATGTCAATAGTGCCTTGCTGGCATACGAAGGTAGCGCAGTTGTCCCCTTAGATCTGCGGTATCAGTATTGTCGGTGGATGGCAACCTGTCGTTCCGTTTTCTCGCCGCTAGCAAACGTTGACCCATCGTTATGGATCGATATCTTAGGTCAGCGCGTTGGCAGTAATCCATGGCGAAGTTTTCGCGAGGGAGCAAGCATTTTGATTGGAGCCTACAACACTGGAGCCTCAACTGTCACATACTATGTGTCCTTTATGACTTCGGGAACTCAGCAGAAGGGATGCGATACTACGTACACATCTGGAGCTGTGGTTAAGGACAGCTTGCAGGCCCAACTGGATGCCGGGAAGAAGTTCACCGATATCGTGATGGATTTCTGCACCCATGACCAGGAATGTTTTGCTTTCGCAGCTCACCTTTATACACTGCATAACATGCGCGAAGGGAACTGCCCGGATCCTTGATTCTTGTCCCCACAACGAAAGGCTGTTCGGCGTTCCGAGGACTGTTGACAGCGCCCGACGGGATTGGGAGAAAGAATCGTGGAGCCCTTTTACCACGGGTTAACTATCTCGAGTAGCCCGACGGAGCGGCCGGCAATATAAACGTACATTCCGATAACACCGACTATAGGGCTGGCTGTTTAACTTGTGTGTGGACTCAGCCAGACCTTGAACGAGAACTGCTTAAGCTATAGCCGGCGAGGGTGGGGGTGGGGGTGGAACCACCAACTCACCTAGTTCTCCGAAGCGAGCGAAAGCTACCCGCCGGCCTCACGATTATCTTCTCCATAACAAGCCAGCACTCAAGCGCAGATCTCGGAACGGATCCCGGATTACATGGACGCCCGGTGGCTTACTCCGCTGATACCCCCGCCGGCTAGCCGCGCGCTATAGGCCCGTGGAGAGATGTTCGAATTTGTATGCTACTTCAGGGCCTGCGATTGGAAGGAACAAAGATCCCGTTGGGCGGCATTTCGCCATTCCCGACATCCGGTCGGAACGGACAACGCCATGCATGTCCAGCCGAAAAGTGGGACTTATGGATTATCTTGCAACTTTAGCCCGGCTGACCCGACAGAGGTATAGCAGCAATCATATTTGGGCAATAAGGGCTAACTATTTCCGCTGGCAATATATATATACCAGGTCCAGGTGCAATTCCACTGATAACTCCTGAATACCCTAGATACCTGTGCCTACGTGTTTGTTGTATTCGCTAAGCTATTTCGTCGCAGGTACAATGCCGATTTCCGTAATATTAAATTTCATATACCTTGGTTCACTGCTTGTCCTTGGCACTTGGGCAGTTTGGAAAATCGTCGCAAATATTAGATTTAACATAAAATATTACCTTCCTACCTTCTAAGGATACGTGCCTTTATTTTGAGGAGTTGGCTAAAAAATATGGGGAGATGTAAGGAGAAACAAGAGAACCCCTATGGATGTCTACAGCAGCGTTTATAGCTAACAGGCCAATGCTTTCGTCTCTAGGTTCACAGTATAAATAGACGGGACCTATTGGTTATTTCCAAATTCAAGACGACTTGCATCAGAGCTTCTGGAAAAACAAGCAGCCAAATATTCCCCGAGGATAAACCTCCCCATGGGTTATAACCTAGCATCAAACAAGAAGCGCGCTCTTCTGATGCCGTACAGGGATTTATGGCGACAGGAACGAAAGATCATGCACCAGATACTAAATATTAGCCAGCAGAGAAGCTTCGAGCCATTTCAGGATATTGAGTCTAGAGCTCTCTTATATAACTATCTAAAAAGCCCTGATAAATGGTGGAAAGCCCATGGCACCTTTTCTGGTTCCATTATCCTGAGTGTCGTGTTTGGCAGACGGACTGACCTCGAGGATCCTGTTACGGCACCCTTGTCAGCCAACTAGTTGAGGGCGGCCATGCCAGGCAGAATCGCTGGACAACGACAACCAACCGAACCCCGCAACAAAGAGATGCCCGCGACTTGCCCGTCGCTCAGCCCGCGGCTCAGTGATCATAGCCTAAGCGCTAAACCAGATCAGGAAAGGCCACAAGAAATCAAGTACGTATGGCGGGATTACGCCGGTTATAAAGAAAGAAATAAGATAGTCCGATAATTCGGATTTAATTTAGCGCCTCGGGAGGCACTATACCTAATTAGAATTATCGGACTATCTCCCAACAGATTTTAAACGCTTATAATAAATCAACAAAAATAGGTAAAAATAATCAGAAAGATATTTAATATTTAGTAAAGTACGCTCTATCGGATACCAGAGTTTAGAGATCTAAGAGCTAATTTTAGGTGATTACTATTGCCTCTGTTGTACTATATAGACAGGTTGTCTCCTCTCCAAGTAAAAACCACCCCACCATTGATCACAGGCAAACCATTCCTGGACTGACATCTAGGATTGACCCCACACGGTGACCTCCGAGATATGGCTGAGATCAGGAATGCCGCTATCCTCCGTACCGGCCGAGAAAGTACCAACAGTCGCCCCCTGGGCAACGACTCGGTTCTCCTCATCAGACCAGCAAGGTCCATCTTCGGAATCGTCGCAGAACGGGTAAAGCGTCTTCGATGGCATATAGCAGAATAGCCTCTCAGCGTAGGAGACAAAGCTCTGCCCGGCCGTGTTCTTGGTCTGGTCGCAGAGTTCGCTGGCTTTGTGCTTCGCGTAGTAACTCTTGATGATGCGGGGGTCATTCTCAAAGCGTGGTGCGATACGTTTCTTTCCACTGGCGATCTTGTTTGCGGAGTCTCCGGAGGGGGCCGAGATCTTGGTCGCCGTGAGCGAGGAGTTGCCGTCCTCGGTGTCGAAGAGACGAGCAGTCTGACTCCAAACCCAGACTGTACTGGGGTCGTCGGATGTATAATACTCAACAGGGGGCTTCTCCCTACAATAGTAATCCAAGTTCTGCTGGGAAGCGCTATCGCCATCGAACTCGGGCCAGTGGACTTGGAAAGCGGTGGTTGGGAGGTCTCCGTCTGCGTCGAGCCAGGCGCATTTTACGTCGTCGACTGTGTCAAGGCCTGGGACTGCTTGGCCGGCGTAGTACCTACATCATGTCAGTTGTTGGCTTATGGGAAATGAGGTCGCGGAGGCGAAGACGTACCAGTAGCCATTGTTGTAGTTGGTAAAGGCATCACAGGAGTACGCCCAATTCCCAGGATGGAAACCATACTTCCTCTGCCCCCCCGCCCAAGCGATACCCGTCCACGCGATACATATAGCATCGTTATTGGCCGTGAACAGGGTATAGGTAGGCGCCTCCTGGGTATCGACGTCCGTCGTGCACGTCGTGTACCCCTCGGGGCAGTTGCCAGGGTCATAGGTCCCGGCAAGGAACTCGCCCGTCTCGTCGAACAAGCGGACGTCAGGCATACCACCGCCTGCATTCATAAGGTCGCCGTGTGCCCCGTCATTGGCGACGACATACTGAATTTTCGCCTGCGACGGAGCCTCTGGCATGTTGCTGTCTATGAATGAGACAGTGGTGATCAGAGTTCCGATCACGGAAATGATGAGGGAGGCGGCCATTTTGACAGTGGTGACAGCCCGCTCAGAAATGAGGGAAATAAAGAGAAGACGATGGCGATGCGAGTCTACTTTCTTGCTCGAGTCTGAGGGTCTGAAGCAGCATCTCGAGGCCGTGAGGTAGGGCCTATTTATCTTCGACAATGACATGACGCAGTCAGGTTGATGACTCGCGACCAGAGAGAGACCTGCTTGTATTCAACCTCGTCGGCTCCATGCGAATGTCACGATGCATCGTGAAGACCTTTCATCACGTTGTTTGGGGCCGGAAGGAAGTCGAACCTTGCGAAAGGTGATCAATAAAACGCTGAAGGATTCCCGCTTGATAAAAGGTCTCTCCACAGTTAATCTGTATTTCTTGGCTGCTGAGCGATGCCGGACTGTTCAGAGTCAGTGGTTGTTGTGATGTTGCAACGCTAGCCGGCCTTGCAGAAGTTGATACTTCATCTAGTGCACTTTGCGTGGCAAATTCCCCCCTGGAAACAAGGAACCATGGCGGGGGATTGTGATAAGACAGACTTAGCTACTTCACAAGAGAGCCATATGTGTTGCTTCATGAACCTCCACTGGCGGGTGGCGCATCCTTGCAGGGCGTCGGGTTACATTGGCCCCCATTCACGTCCCTGAGGTTCGTCGGGGCAACAGTTAGTTCCACTGTAGCTGCAGCCAGAACTTGGAAATGTGTCTTGGCGTGGCAAACCCTAAATGCACCGCCGTTCCTTTGACATCAGCCAAGCAAAGACCGGACTTGGCGGCCAACTGTGTATGAACTGCGCCCAACTCATTCGTCCCTGCTGATCTCAGCCCAGCTGTACCCTCGTCAGTCTGAATTGGTCATTCAAAGCTGGGGGTCTATTTAAACTGTTCCATGTTTTGGTTGCTGGTTGAGTTCCACCTCTCCCATAAGCACCATTCCTTCTAGCCTCAGCATGGAGAAACTTGTACCTCTCGCTTTACTTCTCCTCGCAGCCGCTCAAGGAGCTCAAATCAAGTTCCCCAACCCCCCCAATCCTGTGGTCGACATATCCTCATGCCAAGAACTCCCATGTAACCCCCCAAATGGCAGCATCTGCGCCTTAGGAAAACAGCCAGGACCGGAGGTCGGGGTGGGTATCGCCGCAAACGCCGTCAACACATCGGGAACCAACCTCTCTTTGACCCTGATTGACGGCCTAGGCGCAAATGGCTTCACGGGGTATATCTACGAGGGTCTTGAATATTCCGACCAGTCGTTGTTCGTCGGAGCGGACCCCGAGCTCAGTGATGAGGATTATCCCGAGGGCTGCGCTCTGATGATGCAGTACCGTGGACAGACGTTCCCGAAGCAGTGGTCGATCAAGGACGACCACCGAGACGAGAAGCTGATGAATACGACATCCTGCACAGGAGTTCTTGATGTTTCATGTCAGTCGGCGATTATCGAGATTATCCAGAGCTTCGACGATTCCAGCGCCAACTCCAACTCGAGCAACAGCTCCAGCCCGTCAAATATGTCGTCAGGGGACAGGTGCTCCCGCCTCACAGAACACGTCAACAGCCAGCTCCGAAACAATGAGAACACATGCGGTCAAAGCTCTTGGATCGCAAATTTCATGAACGCCACTGGCGGTACCTTACCTCGTCCAAACACCAATACTGCAAGCAGTGAGCGCCTTGGAAACGATCAATGTCGCCCTGTCCTCTTGGAGAGTGAAAGCCTGTACAAAGTGGCGGAAATGCGTTCGTACTATTTCGTGGATCCGCCAAAGGAAGGAAGCGACTTCTATGCTCCTGTTTTCGGCGGGCGTGCTGGATACACGCCTGTCATGGCTGTGCTTTACGGTGGAAGGGCTCAGAGTTCTTCGGATCCAGAGGTCCAATTTACATGTATGAAGACGTTCCAGCGGGACGGACAGGCTCGGCAGGACTCGTTTGAGAGTGCTGCCGATAATCTCAGGGCTGGATTTGGAGGGGCAACTTCTGTTCTGGTGACCGTTCTCTCCCTTATCAGTTTTTCATTTATTGTTTAACCTAGACAAAGTCTGCCCGTGTTTAGGTTCAATTTCTGCGAATCGATTGAGTAGACGCTAGTAGGTACATGTGTATTCTTACTGCTGTCGAATGGCAGGTTCACTGATTGACAGCGTGACGATTGCCCTGTTATTCTCTAGAACAGCTTTCAGAGCAATCGCCAATATTCCAACTCTAGTCCGCAGTCGTCTTAGAAGCGTTTCGGCATCGCGAGTGATAACACTGGGCTCCAGGGGCTAGTTATAAGCGTCTTCCCGCGCCGTATGATCAGAAAGTTTTCGAGCTTCATGGAAAAGACATAGAATTCTGGAGCGCTAGTATCCGTCACCTATGCATACCTTCATTGCCCTCTGGACTTCTGCAACGTCCGCGGAAGGAAGTAGATCTACTAGCACGCGTAGGACTTCTCGACGGAGGAATTCAACAAGGACCGTGTCTTGGATCTTGGGCTGTCGATCATCAGAGAATCTTCCATTCTTTTTTCTCCTGTGCCGACGAGCTCACCCTCCATGAATCATATTCTGTGCGATGTGACTTCGGAAAGGATCTCAACCCGGGAACACTTCGTTAATGTCAACCGTATGTAATTAAACTTAGCCTTAAAATACGGAATAAGCGGGGTCTTGTCTCACAGTTTGTGATTGGTGCGGCGACTCGGGTGTCCCTGACGGCATATCCACAAAAGGCGGTGAAGTATATAGTCATAGTAAATATGTCCTGCCTGCATCTGCCGGCATCCAACATAGATACTCTGGAACTTGGTCCACATCCACATAGGATACTGGAGGGGTCTAACTGAGAGGCGGTGGTGGCGACAATAATTAGATCTACGAGGCATTGGAAGCTCTTTGTTTTCAAATCAAACATGCATTAGTGCACATGGACTACACTTGACCGCCAAATTTACAGAAAGGTCAGGCACAGTCACCTTCAAAAGGCCGACACTAGGCCAGGGCAATGACTAAACATCCGCTCATCTCCCCATGCCTCTTCGACGTCTACTCCCTAAACTAGCAATGCTGACACTGTCAGACAAGCTGAATTAGCGTGCGCCTATGCATCCGGTCAGGAAGCCTTGTCCTACCTCCTCCCGCATTAATTGATTATGTGACTTATCATTTACCATACTCTTTTGCGGTTTACAGCTCTGGTTCTAGCGCGGTAATTTCTACTTGGTCCGCCTCCAAATACTAGATTTCTTACTTCGTAGAATTGGTTCAGACGTTGACGGCCCTGGGTTCTTAGATAGAACTTGGAAATGCACAAGTTAACAATTTAGATGACATGATACTGAGGCCTCTTAAGTGACGTAATACCAGGCTGTTTCCGTTATTTGGTTCCCTGAGACCATGGTTTCAGTATGAAAGTACGGGTGGTGATGAGACAGAGACGGGCAAGCCCGACCAATGCTCCTGCAGCGCAGCGATGCTTGGTGATAAGGGAGTGCTATTGACCCGTAAGATTTTTACTTAACGGCTCCGAATTCAGTAGGGTAAGAAACCTTTCTCAGTTCTTGGATTGTCGCCACGGATGCCGTAGCGGACAGAAATCCTAGGGGATCTGACTGCCACCTCGTACTGTCGATCCCAACCACACCATCCGGCTTCAAATACTTCTGCATGAGAAGCGTGGTGATGTTGGTCAGAGCGCGGAGAGGCCTCGCTTGGGATTAATTCGGCTGGCGCTCAATGCAGTGCTCCAAGGCCGCTGTCCGGGATCGTGAGCAAGATGTATCCAAAAGATTGGCGCACATACCAATTTGAATGACCCCGTCTTGGCCCAGAAGAATATTGGAACACGTCAAGGATCCATGTTCAAAGCCGCATTCCAGCAAATGTGCTACCCCATCAAGGACCTTCCGGGGATGATGTCAGTATCGGCTATGATTTGACTTGTGTACCCATACCTGTATGAGGATAGAAGCCAGCTGAAGCTCAGACGGGAAGATATCGCAGGCGACTACATGCTCCAAAGTCAGAGGGAGGTCATCAACGATGAAGTAGGTCGTCCCATGATCCTTGAAAATCTCCCTTGCAGAGATAGCATTGGGATGCTTGGTCTTCCGAAGGACTTGCAGCCAGATTTCTGCTTTGTCCCTGGAGAAAGAACGAACAGCAATCACTTCGCGAGGGTCCTCTTTGTCGATGGCAAGAGATACGGGGCCGGCAAGATCGCAGGTAAATAGATCTTTCAATGTGTCCCAGGGACAGCCTCTCTGGATGGTCAGCGAATGCACCGCCAGACCCTCACCTCGACGGTTGTCTCGCCCATGGTCGCGCAGGACATTCTTGGACAGGTCTTGCTGCGATCGTGGTTTCACCCCCTTCGTTAGTTTATGGGTGCCTAAAGGCTGAGACTCCGTCTGTCTAGGCACTGGGGTGGGCGCCGAAGGACCGGGCGCTGCAATTTCCTCGGTGAATATCTGGGTGACGCGCTTAGCCATGATGTAGGATGTCTAGACCTAAGGTCAGACGAGACATCCATGGGGGAGATTGGGGGACGTCGGTTTTATGAAAATGAGGAGTCGACGGTACTGGGTAGAGCGCTGAAGGGCTGAAGTTGTTCTAAATCCGTGGCAGTTCAGCGCTGAACTTTATCCACCGCAACCAGCTTAAATACCTCCATTTCCACGCAAGACTTCCGACCAGGAGCATCAAAGCCACTTCTCTCCTTAGCTATGGAGTTGATGTTGACGGATGCCGAACACCGACTAACCACAGAGCGGCAGCTTAAATACCAAGGGACCGCCAAAGTCAATCTCGACCAGATCTCTCTCCAGCCTCTGAGTAGCCGGGAGATCGACCACCAAAATGTGGAGCGATTACGAGAGATCTTTGCCAAGGACGGGTTAGTCATAGTCCTGGTGGCCTGTGTCCTGTCCAATACCCTCGCCCAAGGTTCTAGGTTTTGGGGAAGAATGGCTGAGATGATGAAACGTCCATGCAGCCGAATTTGAAAGGTGCTGTAAGGTGCTGTAGCGACCATTCTAGGGGCAGCTTGATTAATTTGTTGGGCTGAAATACGCATACTCAGAGCGATCATACGATCCATTGCTAGATTGGTTGTTTTTGCAGCTTTTGGGCCGGATCGACAACTGCTACATTTCATGTCTTACTGAGTGATTGAATGCGAGGATCTTATACGGCGGGTGCATTAGCTAATCTAACTCAAGTTTTGAATTGCGTAATGGATATATATTAGGCCACAAGATCAAACTGCCTTTAAACTTGCCTGAAACTGCCTCAATAGCTCTCTACCATAGTCATTCCCGTTCGGGGTCCTGATGACCGTGTGGATGTGGTACTTGGCCGGCTCCTTATTCAAAAGCCAAACCCCGCGATGATGGTCTAATTCCACGAGTATGACAGGACTCTGGATGCGGTAGTAGAACGGATCTTCGTCGCCAAACCCCTGATCCAGGAGAAGAATGTTTCGTCTAGTCTTTGACTGATTTGGCACATACGCGCTGCAAGTGGCCCGGGCGGGAGAAGCACCAGGAAGCCTCAACCGTCTTGAGGAGGAGCTGCTGGTGCTCCGCTGGCAGGCTTGCGGCTTTGATCCCTTCTGTCGGCACCACTCGGTTGTCCTGGAATGCCCCACACAAGTGTCTCTGCTTCAGTATCAGTATCGGTGTGGAGTGTGGCTGGAGGCGTGTTTACCTCGTCCGCGGGGTGCCATCGGCCGGGAGGCATGGCCTCATCTTCCATCTTGGCGTAGATCTGCGCTTGCCGCTGGAGCTCTGCGGGGAGCGTCTGCATGAGTTTCAAGCCAAGCGCCTCCTCTTTCCTGCAAAGGGTCAGGCCCAGCTTCGGACAGGCATCGATGATGTTTGGTTCCGCGCCGACAAACACCGGACTGATGACCATCTGCCTATGCAAAATGAAGATATTGAGGCAGAGGTGATGGCCGTACAGTGAGTATCCCCAGGGCTCGTGCTCCGAGGCTATGCCGAAGGAGGCAATCCTGCTCATTAGTATCGTCAAATGCATAAACAGGACAGCTGTACCTACTGGTAGCTGTGTCGGTTGAGGATTGGCCTAGAGTTGCATAGCTCTCCCAGAAACTCGTTCATCTCCATGGCCGCAATAGCCTTGGTAAAGCCCTCGGGGCCCAGACTCGCGCGGAGTAAGTCAATTGCAAGCTCGATCTGAGTCTGCTGCAGGTTCTCCAGTCTCAATCCAGTCGTGCAGATCAGCAGCTCGGGGTTGGACCACTTTCTCCTTTAGGACAATACAGTTAGCCGGCGATCACGGGAGTATCAACTCAATAACAGCTGTTTCTATGTACCACGCATCAGAATCGACCTCATGGGTGCACGCAGCGACTTCGGTGGGTGAGAGGGACTCCCAAAATCGAGTGGCCGCAGCGACCTATAGCTGCGAATCAGCCAGAGAACAGATGCTGGATATCGCGTTGGGCTAGACCATTTCTTCTACCGGCGCGTCTTCATCGGTCAGCTCAAATAGGCCTTCCCTCTTTTTGCCGTTCACCGTCACGCCGAAGAAGGGCTCCTCGAGTTTGGCAAGCCACTTCTTAAAATGCGATCCCATCTGAGTGCCATGGACCACGACATCGGAGTATGCCTTGACATCGACCCTGTCGAGACCTTTGACTCGCGGGTGGCCTGCTCGGATTAGCTCGACGGTTCGACTTCTACGAGGGGTGTGGTGGGATGGTACCAGGGGGCGGGACCACATCCCGGAAGGACAACCGGAGTTTGTCCTGGCTCGATAAAATAGTCATTGTCTGCGGTGAGCTTGACGTGTACTCTTCTCAAAACACCAAGGGTTCAGTGCTACTGTATATACCTGCATCTCCGCACCGTACGTGTGTCAGACCATGAGCGAGACATGGCCCACAGCGCACAACGATCCCCGGAACCTCATTCGCAATCTTGCCACATGCAGCATCCCCTTCCGAGGAGGCCAGTCCACTTCCGAGGGCTGCACATATTGATCATCAATGAAATCGCCCTTCCTTTCTGAAGTATGTGGGTATTTGCCAGGATCGTGGTCAGGGAGGGCAGGATGACCAAGTGAAGATGGCGCGACATGTGTCTCGGTATCTAAGATGGCTTAACCTTCTGAAGAAAAATCATACAGTGACTGAACTTGGCCGGACGGATATTTCTGGTAAAAGAGTCGAACCTCAAGGCTGCAGAGCACAAGCAGCTGCAATTCACGCCTTTCCCACAACTGCGCGGAGTCGGGTGCCGTAACACGCGGTGAATATCGGCGACTTCAACACTGTCACGATGGATCTCAGCCAGTGAGCTCCGGCCATCTTTTTCGTCCGAGCACCGTGTCTGATGAAACCAGACATGCCAGCGATCAATTCCGGCGAGCAGACCCACACATAAGGGCGTGCCGGGCGTTGATAGCACTAGACCGATTGATCACATGCATTTAATGGCATAGACAATGACACAAGAGAAGAAAAGCGATCATTTATAAATCAGTAAGTAGTATATAATATTCCGTTTACTGGATATTTAGTGATTGCTTTAGACTGTTTAACAAATACGCCTTTAACTTCCAGATTACCCTGAAGAAGAAATAAGATTAGCAGAATAATCCCCCAGCGAGCTGTAATATAAATAGCTAAGATATCTATATCTAAGTTGTTCTAAGTTCCTCTTTTTAAATATTACATCGGTCTAACTACCAGTACGCCCCACGGCGATCTTTAGAGAAATTCTCTTGCTTATTTAGTAGAATAAATTTCCCTTAATCTAATACTATATACTGTTCTGATTTTACTGCCCTAAAACTTTCGTCTCATGGTCATTGCTCTGTTCCTCAATCGATGGAAGAAACGGATATCTGCCTCTTTCGACAGATGCTCCTTCAGAAAATAATACGCAGGGCAAATTGGCAAGATAGGACCCTGAATTTGGGAGCTATTACTCTGGGCATCCTGCCAGCCGAGTGAGGTCGTAATCATCACTGTCAACCCGCCGGAGATTGACTTCGACTGCTACGACCATCACTACCTGTCCCAAGGCGACGTGCAACCCCAGTGAGCTGGTCACAATCACGACTGAGGTGCCGTGCCCGGTTACAGATACTGTCTGGCGGACCGAGTACCGGTGTGCCACTGGTGCACACCAGACATTGGGGTTGTCAAGACTCTGTGGACTACGGAGATTGAGTGGATGACCTTGTATGCCGCTGTGTCTACTTGTTAGATCCTTAGGTCACAGTCAGCACACACTCTTGAAAGAAGCCGACAAGAAGTGATACGATGGAGCCAAGGGTGAAGCAAGAGCGCCGGCTTATTTTTCTTCCTTTAATTTCGCCGACGCTATGTTGATAGAGTATGTAGCTAGACTAAACCGTCATACTATCATTCGCTTCTTATTGAATTCTGAGGTTCAAACGTATTCTGAAATGATATTACCATTAAAGACCGGCAGCGCTGACCAACATCGCGTACTACTCTCCAGAGTCCATCACGAAGACTTCCGTAGTTTGACATAGCACTTGAACTTCTGCTTGACAAACCAGTCTTCATACGTCACCATCTCCCCAGGGGGCGCAAGCTTGAATTCGAACTTGCGGTACAATTTCGGAAGGACCTTGGACATCTCCAGCAGACTGATATTCTTGCCTAGACAGGTGCGAGAGCCCGCACCGAACTGCATATAGTCAGTACGTATGTAAGGTACTAGGGGTAGATACTGCACGAACAGTCAGGAAGTTCTGTTCCATGCAGGCGAGCCTTTCCGCATCTCCCTCCAACCATCTCTCTGGTCGGAATTTCTCTGGCTCGGCCCCGAAGATCTCCTCATTGCGATGGAGCACCCAGGGATTAACCCCCACAGCTACCTGCGACAGTAACGTCAGACAAGCCAACCTCTCCACGGGCGACGACGACGACGACGACTCACTCCAGCCGGAAAATACTGCCCAGCCAACGTAGCTCCACCAGACGGCACTTCGCGAAGCAACGGCCGGCCGGTGGCAGGATGAATGCGGAGCCCTTCCTTGATACAAGCCTGCAAATACGGCATCCGACGCGCCTGCTCAAAGGTAACCGGATCCGACAGCTTTCCCGTCGCCGCGAGAGAATCGATCTCGTCTCGCAGCCTCCTCTCCGCGCCCGGGTTCTTGCACAGCCCGTAGATCACACTGCTGAGCGAGATAGAAGTGGTGTCTGATCCGGCACCGATATTCGCGCTGACCGCATGAGTTACGTCCCAGTCAGAGGCCTTACCGGCCTTCTTCAGCCCGAGCATCTTCGTTAGGAAATCAGGCTGTTTCCCGGGCATTACTTCTCCTCCGGCTCTGGCCGCAATCTGGGCATCGATCCAGGCCTGCACGACCTGAATGGGAAGCGACATCCGGGTCAACCGACTCAACCACCCGATCCAGGCGTGCAACTCGGGGAGCACCCCCACCCGCGCCGCATACACGTTCGATACGTGAATGCTCCGCAAAATCTTGTTGAAGTCCCATCCCTGCTCCATGAACCCGAAGGCTTGGCTGGTCTAGCAGCGGCTCGTTAGTAGTTCTCCACGCGCACACCCCAGCTCGACGCAACACGCACCGTGATCTCGCCGATGACATCAAACGCATAGAACTGCATCCAGTCGGGGACCTCGACGGGCGCCTTTGTCTGTGCGAACTCGGTCAGCCGTCTGCACAGCGTCGCGTTGCACCGGTCGACGGACGGTTCGTAGGTGACCAGGGCCGACATTGAGTACACGCCTGCCATGCGCCGGCGCATCTGAGAATGGCTCTGGATGTTGAGTTCTGAGAACACGTTTGCATTGTGCGGGTCGCCGAAGGGGAAGTAGAAGGCGGACTTGGGGAACTTTGACCCGGCGCCGTAGAGGACTTTGACAGCGGCTGGGTCGTTGATGCTGAACTTGGACGGGCCGATGCGGACGATGTGACCTGGTGCTAGTTGTAAGAACCGGATTGAGAGGAGACTGTGTCTATGGGATTGGCCTTACCGTGCTTTTTGTGGAGTGCAATGTTTGTCTGTTCGAAACGTCTTTTTCTGACCTCCAGTACCTCCCACAGACGGGTAAAGCGGGCAAGCAGTGGTCCAGGGATGCCGCCTACCGGGCTAAGGTATGCATCGTAGAAGCTGTATAAGAGGAAGCCCGTTATCGCAAGTAGAGCAGCATTGACAAGATATGGCTGGATCTCGGAAGGCATGCGGACGGCCTGGCCGTCAAGAGCGGTGAAGACACCCATTTCCGAAGTGTATAGATCCGAAAGCTCTCGATCGTAGTCTGTTTTGATCGATACAGTACTTCCTTTAAGTAGTCTTGTGAGAACGACATCAACTAGAGATCCCAGTCCCGGCCTAAGACGGGATAATGTAAGCGGAACTCGGAGTTAGCTCTATGCCACAGCGATACGGTCGACAAATGAATGTGGGACTAGTACTTCCGCACGGCAACATGATGTAGATCTATTCTAGTATGTACTCTTAGACCGGGGTATTGTGGCATAACTATGTTCCTCGTTCGTTACCACAGTCAGATACGGAACGTCGAATCCCGAGATCTTCCTCCCATGCATACGCACTCGAAAGACATTGAGTCACCGCTTCACGTAACCCCCAAACACCATATTCAGGAGTGGCATGAACCACACCCGCTGCGGCTGTGGCCTTCTGAGACTGTCAGTCCTTGGCCACGTCACCGACTTGTAATCCCCCAGGACACTTTCCCATTGCTGAAATAGACCCACATTTCAAGGTCATGCTCATCCTTTATCTCGTGTGGAGTCGCTGCGCTGACCCACATGTCTGCTGTTGTCGTCTTCCCTACCATTAATGACACGCAAGAGAAGAAAAGCGATCATTTATAAATCAGTAAGTAGTATATATATTCCGTTTACTGGATTTAGCAAATACTAAGTTTATTTCATAAATAAATTTACTACGCTTAGATCCTACGATTAATTACTTGAGCCTTAGAAGTTATCCCGCTTCTAGGTGGACTCTAGTTAACCTTGTGCTATAGCTACTACACTAGCAGGTCGCGCAGCTAAAGGCAGATCCAGGGTTTGGCACCTGATCCATGCAGAAGTCCCCTTGTTGCATAGGCCTATAGTGTGCATGAATACGAACGCCCGCTTATGTTTAAGTACACTAATGAGGCATTCCATCCATTCACTTTCATCTAGAACGAAAGAGCTGAAAGTCCAGTCTAATCTACCATTTAATCTTACTGGAATACAATTTTTCCTTGGTTACTGAACTAGTCATCTATAATATATCACATCGGCCAACACCTCGCCACACGCAGAAAAGTTTGATCCGAGTGTCTGCGTCTATAATAAACACCGGATCTTGTTTGTCTAATCTCACCGTCCTGTGCCGCTAAATAGGATCTATCCGGCTACTGTCCACATTCAAGTCTTCATCTTCCATGTAAACTCCACACGACACACTCCGATAAAAATCTAGCGTTGCAGCTACGCCTTTTCTGTAAAACTCTGGCAAGCCTTAATCCCTTACTGAGATTCCCAGCGAATGAAGGCAAAATCCAATGTTGCACTTTCGTCAGTAATATATCTCTTTATATATCGTCACACGTCCTGCCCATAGATGCGGTATCTGTAACGGCTGAAGATCCCTTACGAGTCTATCTCAAAGGGTGAAGTAATAGATATCGACCCTTTCTGGACGATAATGTGTGCCTGTAAGAAGGCTTCTCATATGTGATTCATGGGCATAAGCTCTGCATACTAGTTGGATGCATGGAACACATCGTACCGCCGAATAAGAAAAACCATGTCTATAATTCCCAGAATTGCAGACGATAAGTCAGTACACCAATCTCTTCCGTCCCCATAATCCTCAGTCCGGAATAAGGTAACCTCATTCGAACAAATGGCCGCGACTCAAGTACATAATCCTTGGTCTGTGGCGCTTCCCAGGGATCAGTCGAATTCCGCCGTATCCTCGGCAGAGATTGCCACATAGGAACAGAATGGTGTGCGCATGCTAGTTATTGTAGCTCTATTGGGCGTTAAAGGATCTTGGCACATGCAAGTGATCATTTCGGTTGAACCGTGGCTACGGAAAATACCGACAGAGCTGAATAGAGCGTCGATGAGTGGCAACGTGGACGGCCAGGCGAGCTGAATTTGGGTCGTACAGATATGATAGGGAAAGCTAAAAAGGCTACAGAGTCGCACTGGTCTGCAAGTTTGCAATGTCCTTACCCAACTTAGTTCAGCACACAAACAACTGTTTATGCAAGACAAACCAGAAATCATAGTACAACCTCAGCAAAGCATTCATTATGGCCTCATGGGATGTGATTGATTTCCAAATCCACTCAGTTGCCCGTGAATCCGAATCACCCTCTGCCGGTGATAAGGTGCATGTGTTCATCTATGTCTCTTTCAAGGCGAACGTAAAGGGTACTAGTGATCGCTACTACCTTACTGAAGATGAGCTTCAGGCAATTGAGCTGATTGATTTACACGCCAATCATCAGCTTTCAGATGGCTGGTCCTATTCGGAGGCCGATCTATCCGACGTCCCAACAAAAATAATCGTCCATTCTGTTATCGACAAAGGCCAGTTGAAATGCTATCGAGTTACTTCGACAATATTTGGACCAAGAAGATTGCTGCACGCATCAGGCAACCTGACGGCAGAACGGTGACCACCCAGATTGGTACTGAGATATCTTTCGCCACAACCGCGGTTACGACTACAACTACCCTCCGTGTTTCGCCCAATGTTATAGTGTGCCAACCCGCAGATATAACTAAGCCATAACTCAATATGTGGGTCGTCATGGAGATGATTCACTAAATGGCTTTAGGAGGCATATCCCGGACTGTCTAGGCTGGCAACGCTCAATATGTATACCGCAAACATGTACATCAGTATCCATGGGATGCCACCGAAGCAAGCAGGAAATTCAGACCCTACTTCAGCAGTATTTGATTGAGACGTACCAGAGCGGGTTTCACCCAAATAGACCTTGCTTTTAGTAATAGATGTGTACACCAATCCAGAACAGTAAGTTCCGTAATTCACGGGATGAATTTATTAAGGGCACGGAAAGAGGTGCAATGCCAGATAGATTCTGTTAAGGAAGAGACCGATTAATAAGTGCCCTCGGGTATTATCCTTGTATACCAGAAGCCATTAACGGTGTCTGGTCATTGCTGGGACCGGAAATGTTCGAGCAGGGTGCATGCATGGAAGAAGGCACAGTGAGGATCTACTGAAACTCGAAATGCGCTCGCTCAACTCATTATGTACCACACCTAACAAGAAGTTCATTCTACTATAATTGAGGTGACCGTTTTCGGCTGACTGGCACATAGCGGCCCTCTTGAGTGATAAACTTAGGGACTTGGGATGTGCACACCGTCCGGTTATCTTAGAGTTAAAGAATTCTTAGAACAATAAACTGCGCCAGCTAAGTATGATATCTCTAGCTTCTAATTATGAATAACTACTAGATAGAATAATATAGCTAACATATCTCTGTTAAAACATGTAGTACTGACGATTACTTCTTAAGGAATGAGGATTGGAAACGCTGTATTCAATTAGTAGGAATTGATGACAGATACATGGAATAGAAGGGGGTGTAAAGGGAATTTACAATTCTCTTTATGATTAGGTCAAAGTTTTAATCTCCGCTAGATTTATATAGCCGGTTATTATAGAGCTCTCTGGGATATCAGTCGCCACGCTTGCTAAAAAGTCGGATTTTCCATAATATTATAAACTCATTAACTGCTAAGTATCCTCTTTCTCCTACCAGCATGTGCTGTAGGAATAAACAGTAACTTGGCTGGCTAATATCACGGACCCAACACCTCCGTCAAGATAGGCAATTCACAGGCAAGAGACTCAGGCGAGCCATCTTTAACATGTAGAATACAGTTTAAAGCCTATATACAATTTTTGTAATCCGCCAGGAGCTTATTCTATAACAAAGCCTATCCTGCCTCAATAGCGGGCCACTTAAGCGACACCGACGTAGTTGTCACCATATTCAAGAGCAGTGGTGTCAACGCCCAGGGTGACGTATCCAATCATACCCTTGGTGACATCCTTGCCATCAACGGGAACAACATCAACAATGGGACTGTAGCCACCAGCGGTGTCGTAAGGGAAGACGGAGTCCTCGGCGTTGGTGGTGCGGTTGATTGCGGTGTGGGAAGCATAGGGCTCCAGAGCCATGATCTTCTCCTCGAGAGCTTCATCAAAGTAGAGCTGGCCGGTGCTGACCTTGTTACCGGTGATGATAGTGCCGTTCTCACGGAGAGTCCAGTCAGTGTACACCTGGACATGGATGTGAATGGAACGTTGAACGTAGAAGCCTGGTGTGTGTTAGTTGTTCACCCAAGAATGATTGAGTGGGTATGTATTGATCTTACCAGGGAAAATGGTCTTCATCTCCATCATGCCGTTCTTGTCGGTGGGCCACATGCCACGCAAGAAAGTTGTCTCGTCGGTGTGCAGATCAGTAACACCGACCTGGAAGTCGGACTCGTTGATGTGCAGCTGCTTGAGAAGCTCCGGGAAGGGGGTGTCGGGTGAAAGACCTGTGAAACTGGAGTAAGATCCTGTAGCGTTACAGTGCCACATATTGATCAGGACATCTTCCAGAGGCTCGCAGGTGGCCATGTTAAGGACACCAATATCCAACCACAGAGGAACACCCTCCTGGCCCTCGGTCATGTCCTGGCGCAGAGTCTGCGAGGGAGGGTAGACATAAGGTCCCTGAGTGACCTCGGGAGTCAGAACACAGGTGTCGTTTTGAATGGTCTCGTAGAAAGGGGCTTCAGTGTGAATAGACCAGGTGGTGTTGTGTCCATGCCAGCGACGTTCAACGTTACGCTTGATGCGTCGTTCGTGGAACTTCGCAACGTTGTCACGGCACTGAAGGCCCATGAGTGAGCGACGACTGATCTCGCGACGGCTGATGTGTCCGCCGGCGTGCGCCAGAACAGAAGTACCCAGAGCCAGAAATGACAAAACTGCAGAAGAGAAACGCATTGCGGGTAACCGATGCAATTAAGATATACCTTTTCAACAGACAATGACGGTGTAATAAAGGCATTGACATGTAACAGAGGGATAGCAATATTTATAGACCATTCTTCAGAATTCCGGAGTAGTTCTTTAGCGGAGACCCAGACGAGCCCGATAAATCCACATCACCCAGCGGTTAAGCCAAGAACACGAAGTCAGGACCAGCAAACCTAAGGGAACGGGTATTGAGGCTATATCCACTATACTCACTAGTACTACGCCTGGCCCGGAATTGCTATCTTTGGGGGGTAGGACAAGCTTCAAGCGGGCTTCTCGGTTGCCAGCCTATCAATGGGTCGGATTCTCAAACACGTTTTGCCCCGATATCGACATGCGCGACCATTGAACCGAAGCCAAGCGTTGTAATTCCGATTATTGTGGAACTTGGCCTATGATATCTGCCATAAAAGTGCTTACGACGCGGGAGTACGTGGCTACTGTGGGTGTCACTATCTAGGTTACTTTCGAACATTTCAAGAAAAACTCCCCTAGTCCACTTATATGGAGATGTTATTGTGCGGAGGTCCGAGGACTGGACTCTTGACGAAGCACTCAAGTACACACCAGCAGTGGCTTTGGAATGGGGCTTATTAACTAGCTAGATTGATAATTACAGTACATGAGAGCGTCAAACACTCGCTCCCTCTTGTCTCTTTGAAATGGCCAATTTTCCTTCGGATCCTTTCGAATTCTTTCTAAAGTTACTTAGCCTACTTGTTTTGAACCCACTTCCTCTAACTAGTGGGGGCGTCTTCCGCTGACTCAACGGATGTCGGGGGGCGTCTTCCGCTGACTTAACGGGTGTGTCGGGTTGGCAGGGTGCGTAAATATGTCAAGTTTTCCCACATGCTATGGCAAGCCATTGCGGCCACTCCGCAATAATTCACAACGCATTTTTTCTGCCAACAATATTTATTCAGAGATTTTATAGAAAATTTTTCTAAAAGCTATATTAAAGCTATACAACTCACTTGTCATGGGGGATCGACCGGGCCGACAGCCACGTCAGCCTCCCGATCCCTTATCAATGCCTTATCGGGGCGTTCACGTAGAAATCACGTGACATTCCCGCTCCCACCTCCCAGCACCCCCTCCTCTGCATAAGTCTTTGACGGTATGCAAATTGATTTCCCCTCATAGGGCCCATTATAAATATCATTAGAATTCAGAAGGCTTGACTTATCTATAGAGTGCATTGACTGCGTGCACCTAATTCCGTGAATCAGGGGCTAGACAATCTAATAATGGCGATTCCTCTGCCGGCAGCTGAAAGTATGTCGCTGTACGTATTAACTTGTGTTCTAGCGTCGTAGCCTGAAGATAATCGTGAAATTCAACCCCCAAAATCATACTCAAACCACCCACTCTCCATATTCTCCAGCCCCCATCCTTCGTGTGATATGCAGCAATAATTACGTCCCCACTATGCCCCGGGTCGATCCCTACCGAGATCCATGCAAAAATCCCATCCTCAACTTTTTCGCCGAGATAGACGTCTTCCGCGACAGGATCGACGACCGCTGCCTCCTCCTGGAAACTTTCGTCGTCCGCATTCAAGGTCACAGGCCAAGGGTTTGGTACGTAGGCAGCGGTCTTTCGGACCGCGGTGAGGAGATCTTGATCAAAGAAGTTGGAGTGGGCCGAAGGCCAATATGCTGGAGTAACCTACCGCTGCTGTCTAATGCTGTCCCGGCCCCATATCGCAAGCTGTATGGACGCGTGACTTGCGGAAAGCCGGTGATCACGCCTATCTTCTTTACCCAAGGTTCAATCGTTGTATAAGGAAGTGGCTTATCAGGAGATATAGAGATGCCTTGCAGATTTCGTTCTGACATTCGGAATATAGGTACATCATCCAGTGCCGGATCGATGAGCAGCGGGAGCTTATTGCATCCATCATGGATCCCAAGCCGTGGGATCTGGCTTGCAGAAACAAGTACTTCCTCGCCTTCAACACAGTCAAAAGCACGGTCTGCGAAGATCAAGCCCGGGAGGAAAACGTGAGGGCTGAGAATGAGGAAAGGATTGAAGATAATCTCGGTTGGAAAGAATGTATGTGTTGCTGGACAGGTCAGAGACGAAAATAGAGTGGCCACTGAGAACTTACGCATCCTTCGCACCGAGCCATCCTTTGGTGAACTCAAAAGTAAATTCGATAATCATGCGATGAAGCCCGCCTTGAGTGTCACGTAGCAGACTGACTTGAATGTGTCGATACCGTAAGTTCAGAATGGCTCGAGGACGGTTGGTTCTTAGGCTGGCAAACTGCAGGAAGAGTGCCAGCTCGATACGGTGACGGCCATGGCCAAACTTCTTCTTTGCTGTACTGGCCGTGGCCTCTACAAGCTTGGTTAAGTCCTCGACATCCATAGGAGGCTTGTCGCGCCCCTTCATGGACAGTTTGTGACTCTTGGCAAGCCGTCGAATCACCTAGACACCATGGTGTATCAGCTCCAGGTCAGGTACGAGACAACGAAGAATCGTCTGTTATATAGCTCTGTGCATCTCGACGGGCTTGTTTGGACATACACGGCGCATCTGGCGGTTCATTTGTTTTGTGATCTTATTCGACGTTTCTCTTTCATACACCAGGCGAAACACCTTCCAAATGGTGTCAAGTGAACTCTTATACTTTGTACCCGGAAGCCGCCTTCCATCTTTTCCACGCCGTGGATTGAGGACCCAATCCAGGAAGGTGTACATAATCGAAATCGACAGGCGTGGCGTGCGAATTCCCTTCGGGGGTTCTTCCGAAGAAGGCACAGAATCTGATGCGACCGTAGTCAGACAAACATGTATTAGGGATGGAAAGGATGCGCCATACTGTGACCGCTTCTCTTCCACCTGATTGAGTAGGGCAGTGGTACCCTTTCCATAGTCCTCCTTGGTGTAGTCGGTCTCATCGAAGTTCGCAAGCTGCTGGATATAATACTCCGGTGGATGCTCATTGTCCGCAAAGAGAAGTGCCACATCGCTCACATCCTTGTCTTGGGAACCGTCATCTTCAGGCTCCGTCAGGTGAGTCTCATATTGACTGTCTTCGGTGCTCTCTCGTTCAAAGGAATCGCTGTCGTCGGACGACCGGGGAAGACTGCAATGGCGGCGAGTCATAATGTGAAGATGCAGCGCAATCAACAAAAAAAGATCATGGGACGTGAAACCTTTCGCTGAACGTCTCTATAGTACTTGATGACCCGCCGAGGGTAGGGATTCAAAAGAGCGAGTTGGGAGATGCAAATGGGATGTAGGACTTAAGGATAGCCGAGGGAACGGTCATTGTTTACAAGAGCACTTCCAGGGGAGGCCATATTTAGAGCGTCTGAGAGACCGCAGCGAAGGGCGTGGGATGTTGGCATTGGCTGGCCTCCGGAACAGTGTGCTCGTAGGTATACCAGTATAGATGCACGGGCATAAAGTCTGAACTAACAAAAATTATGACAGAAAAAGCCCTTCGGCCTGTATATTGTGAGCTACGGTATCAGCCAAGCATTCCCTAGCTGAACGGAGCATCGGTCTAATATCAGCGTGCAATCCATAGCTGAGAGTACTGTACCCAAGGTTGCAGCTCTCAGAACCCATGTTGACTAAATGTGCGCTAGAGGTAGGAGAGGCCTGCTATATAGCCGACAGGACGAAAAGAAAGCCCACTATTCGTTACATAGTCTTAGGATTCTGCTGATCAAGTACATTTTGACCACTGGGATTGCCAATCGATGCTGCCGAAGGGCCTCGAGTCAGGCCCACCAGGGCGAAACGAGGGCGAAGTGAGCATGATAGATATAATCGGATGGTTAGGGAGGCGGCTACAGTGATTCACCTGACCTGGAAATCCCCAATCGATCAATCGTTAAGCTGTCATTCTCGACAACGATCGGTAGGTGCATGGTTGGCAGTTTCCCAGCCTGATTTATAATCGGAAGACATTAGCCATACACCCGTAGTCCCGCCTCTTGTCCTACCAGCTGGGCAATAGATAACCAATTCATATGGGCAGTTAGGGATTTGATACGAACGCCCTCTTCAAACAGCTAGATGCGGCTTTGATTTAGATATCAATGCCCCCGCGGGCTAGGGCGTTGAATAGACCCATCACGATGATTTTGGAGACATTTCGACCAGGGGATTCTATTGATGAGTACCTACCGGTGTTAATCAATCCAATGCAATGAACGCTTGACTCAAAATTTGTCGACTGGGTCTTGTTCACATTACTGGATACTCTGCCCAACATGCGACCCCATTCACGGGTCGTCCACAATCCCGTAGGTCCTCAAGGATGGGCCATCCTGTCATTAGGGAATGATCTCGGGCAGCGGGTAAAACAAGCATATGGATAGAAGGTCAAAAGCACGGCTGGGCTGGAACGGCCCGCTTATCCACTTTGAATATCGACCTCCGTCTCATATAGGCCAGATAGAGTGGTGTTCAATTGAGACCTCATCTGGCCTGTGGGATCAGTGAAGACACCCGGCCATTTGTATGCATTGTTACCCCGAGTGTCTTGAAAAGCTCCCGCTGTGCTCTGTCTTTGATGAGCGTCGTGGCTCGGCTCCACGCATAAGAGAGATTAGTCAGGTTGGCTGGGACATTGTTTCGGAATATGGTGGTAGCTCTGCAAGGTGCCTGACCAACGGGCTCAGACGAGTTCCAGCCCAGTATTTGGATGGCCTCGGGGCCAGATAGAGCAAGTGAAGCTGGTGAAAGGTAGGGAAGCGGAGACAGATGGGGAAAGGATGGTGAAGGCATGGTGAAGGATTCACTAGCACGTTTGCTCACATCATTCCTAAACTATCGTCTAAGGAAAAGAACAGGAGGACCTCAGCATTACACTGTACAAAGGATGCAAGTCACAGGAGTGGACACGTACTTTTTTGCCATGGGGTCGGTCACATTGGTCGTTTACATAGCCTTGAGGCACGCATCCTGTGTGGTTGGTGGTTCTGGCCGGGTCTAGTCCTTTTTAGGAAGCGGCTCGCGAATTCGGTTTAATGCCCACCTGCCGATCCGCACGCGCATGGAAGTTTACGCCCTCGAGTCTCCAAGGCTCAAACATACTGTAACGAGGCCAACGCAAAGGCTTCTGGCTTTGGACGTCTAAGTATCGTAGATGGCCAGTTCAGCGCGCCTCATCGCTGGTGTGGAAGGTATGGAAAAGGTGAGTAACGGGCGGTTACACAGAATGGTCATGATATATATTGATGGAGGTCCACACCAGCAGCGGCAGCAACACTTATGGTTTTCCACCATTCAGGGAACACGTAAGCTAGTATGTGCGCTGGCCTTCAGCATATCCCTCCATTCGAAGACGTTGTGATTATGCCGGTTTAGATGCTGGATATGATTTGCCCCACCCGCCACTTTCTAACGACCTCAATGTCTAGCGGAACCGGGTTGCGCATCAAAGTTGCTCCGGGCAGTCATAACCAACGAGGTACAAGAAACTCAGTCGGATTGGACCCCGACGAAAGATATGGGTGACCACAATCAATTTGACCAGGTTGCCGAAAGTCGGACATTTGAATTGCATCCCGATGATCCTGGAGGTGCTAGCCTAAAATGACGGGTGAGGTTAATCGCGTATTTGCCCCACGTGTAGTTCTCGATATTTACATATGCAGAGCATCGGCCCTTTGCTCCGTCGGCCGATCGCCATCTCTGGCACCTGTTGGTGAAAGTCTACCGGATTCTCCCGCTAAACACAGCCATGCTGCTCGTCATAACCTTGACCTGGTGGACATTGGTCACCGCCATGGTGAGCTCACACCCTCAAATACGTACGTGGTGGTCAACGCTGACAGGCCATAGATATGGGGACTTGCTATGGTAGTATGGCAATGGAAGAGAATAGCTAATGGTAGTTGCCACGGGCTAAGCGACGCTAGAAACCCTACCCGGGTGCATCAACCGGACCATGTTGCGAACCTACCGAACTGGCTATGAATGGTGAGTGGGTTATCTGTTACCCAGACGGGGCGATTCGGATTTGGTGCCAGTGAATTGAGCAGCCTACTAGACCGACGAAGTCATAGACCAAACCATACGCACCGTACACGCCATGCTCACCGATCCAACTAGAGGTGGCGGTGATTTCTCCGGACATCAACGGACTACGATACTCCGAAGGCCTGGTGAATATACGCCTAGTTGGGCTTGCCCTGACAGGGCTGGATGTCTTGAGGCTCGGCATGTTCGCTCTCTAGAAGTGATGTTCGTTCCCCAGTGTGGCTATGGACTCTCCACGATTCATGGTCCTGTAGGATAACGGTTTGAAAGGACGGCATCCTCTACTATGGTCTTGTTGCAACCTGGACAGATAGAAATCAGTCAGACTACGGTTAGTTATTTTAGCTGCTGGTGGTAGGAGAAAGCAACGGTGGTTAAAATTGAGTGGTTTGTGGAGAACGTCAGTCTATCAAAGAAATGGGCCCGGCTAATGCAGTAGATATATGATTGCAGCGCTTTCTTGCGTTCCAGAATATACCGAATGCACTGATAGAATCAACCTAGCCGGTATAAAGCGGATTCCTAATTTAAGGATCTACAACAGTTGCTTCGGCTTGAAGTTGGGCAGTAATGCCTGCCGCAAAACGAGACGTTCGTGGCACCGTTTGGCTCGGGAGAAGACGACTGCCGGTGGTGTCCACGCCACATGCACCTGCCCGCAATGCTTCAGATGATGCCCCAACCGAGCAGTTGGTCCGTCGTGCTCCCTCTGTGCCGAGTCGTCCACCACCCCAGCGGTCCGCGCCCGATCCGGCTCCGCGCGAAATTCACACCCGTAGTCCCTGGGATATCTATGAGGCGTGTGCCAGCATCAACTATGGTCGGGCCATGGTGCTGGCGAGGCATCGAGAGAACAAGGCCGACTTGGTCCACATCCAGATGCAGGCCGTGGAGCGATCGACGATCGAGCTCTGTGTTCGGACGATTGATCGCCTCGCTCATGGCTGCATTCCTCGACTCCGAGACGTCTTCCACTATGCAGAACGCTACCTGCTTCTGTGGGAACCCTTTGAATTCACTCTCTTTGAGGCCCAGGGAATCATGCGCCACATCCCCGAAAGGGAAGTGGCCCAGATTCTGTGGCCGGTATGCGCCGCTTCTCCTAGCCGGGATGACCGTGGCTGATTCCCTCTTTCCAGGTGTTCGAGTGCCTTCGGTTCCTGCGTGATCAATCCCGGGAACTGGCCAGCCTGACCCCGCGCGACATTCTGTTTACCGAGGAGGGCGATATTAAAATCGGTACGCCAGTCCCACCTTCGATGCTACCATACTGACACCCCGCGACGGATAGCTGGGATCGAGAACAGCCGCCAAGTCGATAGCGCCCAAGCGGACGGGCTGAATTCTACGCTTAAGGCTCTCCGGACGCTCGTCGACGAGGTGGTGGAGGCTCACGGGTCCGGATTCGCCTGGAGCGAGGAATTCCACGCCTTCCAGTCAGCCCTCGCAAGAAGCACCTCTGCGCGATGCTTGGATGACCTCATGCAGGTATGTTGGAGCGCATGCTCGTCGTCGTACGGATGGAGCGGCTGACCGGAAAGCACGCGTTTTTTGGACAAGTGGCCGGGGCGGGAAGCTTGAAGCTGCTGGTAGACCTGGTGAACGAAACGGTCTTTCACGGAGTCATCGTTCGGCGCGAGGGTGCTTTGGCTTCGGCCAGAGCTGAGGCACTGGGGAAACCTGCAGGAGTGCCAACGACATAGCGGGCGCTGATACCATTTCGGTGCAGGCCGTTGGTGGCACAGATGTTGGATAGGGGTGACTCGGTGCGTCTCATTTGCTGCCGTGATGCCAGAGGATGCCTCCCTAGTAGCCAATGCACATTTACTCTCAATCCTCTACGTAGATCGCCGTATCTGAAGGATAATATTACGCTACTCAAGCCTTATTGCAATCACCACTTCGTGCTGAACGTTCCCTAGGCATTGGTTGTGAAGAACGCCAATCAAGATTCGCCAAAATAATGATCGATGCCTTGGACCAGCGCCAGTTAGAGTAGGACGAGATCGTTTTGGGCCTTTTTCTTCACCACATGGACGCACAGCCGTAGCTCTCGTTCGTCCGTCGCTATTTCGAGGAAGGGATCCTAGACGTCCGTTATTATCTGCTGTTCATCTTCAGTCACCCACTTACCTGCATCACCTCATCTAAAGACTGGGTGGTCAAATGTTCGAGGAAGGCTCGGGCCGTAGAGCTCCATCTGCCCTGTGCTGCACCCGTGGCCATGGGTTTGCTCATAATTGTGCTCATGATTGTTGCCAGTGCGGTTAACTTCAGCGTCTCGGCATTGATGTCGGATGCAGGGAGTTGGTAGTTCTGTTCGACCCCAGCTGGTGCGCCAGGTTAGTTGACCATATTCGTGGTGGTGGCCAAAGGGTCATAATTACCAAGGCGGACATGCCCCGTTCGGTCCACGAGGATCGTCTCCGCCTCTAGGGTGGCCAATACTCTTCCCTGATCCCGAAGGAATCGGATTCCGTCCAGGGTCTGCTTGATTAGCGTCCACAGCCGTTCCGTTGCGCAATCACCACCCGTGACACTCACCGATCGAAGAATGCATGCCAGCTCGGTCTCGCGGACCGGCCACCGAGCGGTCAAGATGTAGTTCACGGTGATCTCTGCGGGCTCCCAAACCAGGTGCAGCTCGCCCATGTGGTAGTACGACTCCCGAAGGTGGGGGAATCTTGGGTGAGACAGCCGTCCGATGGTCTCTAACAGGTTCTGGACTTGGGATCGGTCTATGGACAGGCATCGAATGTAGACAAGCTGGTGTCGGTGCGTGCGATGCTGGGCCAGCGTGATGGGTTGCTTGCGATGAATTCGGGCGCGTGGTTCGTACACGCGCCACGGGTCTTCTTCGTAGCAGTTGTAATCTGTGAGATTATCCCGATTCCTGACGAAGAGGATTGGTTTTGGCGTCTCGTCCGTGTTCGGTGCTGGCAATGCTCGAGATGTTTCCGGCTGAGTAGATGCATCCCTGCCCAACCAGAGAGTCCGCGGGCGTTTTGGGCGGAGGTCTGTCATCATGAAGATATATGTAGAAGCTTGACCAAGCTGCTGCGGCTGCGGCTGCGGCTGCAAGGTGGCAAGGCGAAGGCACTTTCTTATATCCTAGGGTCGAGGAGGTCGAGGAGGTTCTGCCATTACCCACCGTCAGAACCTCGGTCAAATCCTGACAAAGCATCATCCAGGAAACAGGGTTGATGATCATGGACCGGGTTCCAAACAGCCACAGCAGGACGACGTTTCTTTCGACGCTGGTGAAATCCACATCCGCCATCGACATACAGGGTTGTGGGATGGGGGAATTCGACGGGCGGCAGGGCGACCCTCTTCCTTTGAGATGTACGAAGCTCACCCATACCGGTTGTAGAGGGCATCCCTGCATTGCAGCCATATTCACCCCGCCATACTACCTGGCTCTGAAGGCAAAAGAAGCAGACCTCCGTGCCTCAGGTACGATAACACGTTGCTCCACCCAACTACGATATCGGGCATTTGGAAGCAGACTACGGATTCGTTACCACGTGCGTAGACATGCGTAGACCTATCGTGTATTGATGGTGTTCTCCTGCTGAGGGCGGTACATATGCATGGATCGTGACCTCGATGTGTGACGTAAGGCAGGCTGCCTGCTTTCCCTGTTATCCAACAAAACAGAAACCTCCAAGGACCAGCCGGTCCAGTCCAATACATCGCATGGAAAGCGAGATTGACGTCCACGGACGTATTAATAACGTGTTGAGCTGCGCTGGGGGATGGGGCGAGTCCCCATAGAAACAAACGCGATATCTCCTTCGTAGCGCAAGGAGTATCTCGGCCAGCTGGGTTGTGTGATGATGCCTGGCTGACAAGTCGAGCTTTGGCCCGGGGGAGAAATAGGTACGGTAGCCTGGGTGAATGGGCCATGCCCACTGTCTCTAACGCGACTAGTACTCCTCCTCGGACACGTCCCCCGTGTACGGAGTGGATAGGCGATGGGCCTGTTCATCCACCCAGGCTGCGATCTCATCAATTGCCTCGGCCAGTCCCTTCCTTCTCCGTTTTTGTCGATTCTCGTCCGACGCCGTATAGTCCTGCACATCGCCTTCGGTCAATTTGGCGTGGACGGTTTCCCATGGGCATTCCTGGTGCCAGAGATAAACATTGGGCACGCGGGACATGGAGTGGTTGCAGGAGTCGTAGAGACTGAACCGGCGCAGTTTCAGCCCATCGAAAAAGTGGTTGATGAGCGGTTCGTCATTCGGCAGCGACATCCGTCGTGGCTCGCGATGAGGGAGAGTGACAGTCACCGCGAGATGGCTCGCGGGCGTGTCCAGTGGCCCCAGACCGCACTCCCAAAATGCCATCGACCAACTGGCTGGGCTGCTGATCTGGAGCCACTGGGAGAAGCTTGGCGATCGCGTGCGACGGTCCGACCCACGATCCCACATCTCCTGATCGACCGTCGCTGCGGCAGGCGTTGCTGCCGCCCCGTCCGTGGCGGGCCCCGACTGATTCTTGATGTCGCCATCCCACAGGTAGCGGAAGAAGGTCCGGAATTGGGTCTGTCGAATAAACCCGGCCGTGATCCGTCGCGTCTCGGCGGGGTGCCACAGGCGGTCTCCCTCCAGGGCGCATCGATCCGCATCGATCGTGTCCGTGAATGGGATCCCGCAGCGCCGGCTGACTGGTTCGTCCTCCGCCCTCTCCGGGTCATCGGACACGTGACTGATCGGCAGCGACATTCGCATGGGCGCTAGTCCTGCGGGGGCCACGATCTGGAATCCGTGCTGGTCGGCCAGCCAGAGGAGGTGGCGCCACAACGCCGTTCGGTCTACCCCTGGCGAGCCATTCTGGAGTGGATCGAAGCTGGAGTGTTTCGCATTCTTACGCGGCTGGCGACGCGCGACGCCGGTCATCTCCAGCCCGTATTGAAAGCTGAACCGCCAGAGTTCAAGCAGTCCCTGCCGCAGGTGGCGTCTCTCCTCCTGCAGGGACGTGCTCGCGTCGATCCGGTGCCGCTCGCTGAGTTCACCATCGATCGTGGCTTTGCGGGCCTTCGAGCCCCGTTCTCCGGAAGGAAGAAGCAGCGTCTTCAGCACTTTGCTGGCGACACCCAAGAACCGGAGATCCTGGAAGAACGTGCCCAAGGTGGGGATAGGTACGTCGATCTGCTTGAGCCGCTCCCATAGATCCTTTCGCTCCCGGGGGTCCCGGAGGGATGGGAACAATGTCCGGTCGTCCTCGATGAGCGGTCGCAGAGATTCCGCGTCCTCTTCCGAGCGCTTGGGGGCGCGGGATTCCAAGGCGAGAACGGTCTCGGCATTGGCGTGGACGGCGAGGGCGTCGGACCCGCCCAGAATGCGGTCCACCCAGATGTGGCGGATCGTTTCGAGGTAGGCCAGGATGGGCTAGGGCACGCGGGTCCGTTAGAACGACCTCCTGTGCGCATGTCTACACGTGCCACTCACCTCGTCACAGCGCAAGGCGGTCATGGTATGAAGCACGCCCAATTGCATCTTCGCCCAGAGCCCGGGGATGGGGAGAAGAGCATCGAATGCGGCAGGGAAGCTGCGGTGTTGGAGGAATGCCCGGAGATAGACGTGCTTCTTACTTTTGGGGTCGTGCCGGAGCACGGCCCACCACGCCGCCTCCGCTGTTGCATCGGGCGGATGGCCCAGCTTTCCCTGATAGAACCGGATCCTCTCGTAGATCAATCCATCCGGCGGTCGACGTTGATTGGGAAAATGCTCCCGGAGCGAGCGGACGAAATGCGACTGCAGCGATTGTCGGTGGGGCTGGCCGTCTACGGCGTCGACACTTAGCCGGTGAATAGAACGGCACCATGCTCAAACCGTCACCACACTTACCGCCGTCGTCCTCCACGTATACATCGACCACCCACCATCGATTCTCCCCGTAGAGCTTCTTTCGCGCGGCCGCGATGAGGTTCTCGTGGTCCAAGGCGCGCAGCGACGTATGTAAAGGCACCGTCAACTCGGGGAACGGCTCTGTCTCGCATGGCAATAGCCTGATGTGAGAGCCCCAGTCCGCAGCCGGCACGAGGACGGGGACATGGTAATCGCGATTGATTCGGAGACAGCCTTGGATCTCGAGAATCTGCTCCAGTCGCATGGCATTGCGGCCATCGTCTATCAAGTGACCAAAGCCCCTGTCAAAGGTCAGACAATCCAAACGGACTCGCGCGCTGCCCTGGTATCGCTCCTGGCGGTAGGCTTCCAATGCTTTCTCCTCCGATTGGACCCGGTCTTGGTGTGCTGATGGCATGTCTCATGGTGATCCTGGGAATGATGACAACCGGGATGTTTATATCCATGCCACAAAAGCGCATTAGACGCATGTAGATGGCAAATCGTAGCTCCATGTCTTTGGTTGTAATTGAGACACGAAAATAAGGACAGTCCTGCGTCCAATGACCCATCCACCGACCTCCCATTGTTGATGCGTTGAACGACATGGTGGTCAATGGGAGCTATATAACTGATGTCACAGCAAGGCGATACCTTTGATCGACGTCTGGTATGATGGTCAAACATGGGTTTCCAACCTGGCTGCTGTCCTGATAAGTCCGGTAGAAGTTGAGGGTGGTGGTCAGAAACCCCACAGCGAACCGGAACTGGCACGGGGCAGATGAGCGGCTGCCATAGGATCATTACCCGGACGCATAGCGTTGACCAGACCCGCGACAGACGCGTGGATAGAGGATGCAAGGCATGACTTAATTCGAAGGGCACATCTCGATTACCCAGCCGGAACTGCAGCGATGGTCGCCTTCAAGAATGATACCCTGGCGAACCACGTCCAAGCCCCGTGGGTTGCGTCCTACATAACTACAAACCGACTAGAACCTCGCCGGGAGCTCCTTTCTGGCACACAACCACCAAGACACGGTCCGGTTGCGACTGACCCAGAGGAGATGATTTCGTCATCTAGCGGATCGGAAAGCGAAGAGTCCTGGCCCGGGTCAGAGTCAACTAGTGGCTATCTTTCTTCTGAAGACACCGAGGACCGTGGCTTTATTGTGTCAGATTCGGACATTGTATCCTGCGATGGCAGTGACCCCGCAGCAGAGGCTTCTATCTCGGTAGGTGCGGTGCGGTGCGGTGCGGTGCAAGGATGGTGCCGCAGATTTAGTTCTGGCGTTCGATAGGTGACTAACAGGATCGGAACAGAGCTCGCCGAACGCTCGGATCAAGCCGATCAAGGCCATCGCCAGAAGACGAGTGGCCTCTGGTGGTGGGCTCTCTTATGAGTATCTGGTGTTGTGGCATTCTTGGGAAGCTGGAGACGCGGTGTTGGAGTTGCTGGGAGGGCTGGACTAGTCGGCGATATCGTCTGCTCACGTGCAGATACTGTCCTCTATGTGGGACCCTTGGTGTATTTACAAGCCTACCATCCGAGCGCCTGCATGGATGAACGGTAGAGTTTCTATACACCGTAGTCTGCGGTGACGGCGAAGTACTGCATCCGGTATAGCGTGCCTGATCGGGGAAAGCGTGTCACTGCCGCTTGGCATCGTGGTGCGTGGTCTATGTAGATGGCCTCCTCGCCCGCCTGCCTCTCCTCGTTGCTTTCCCATCCTTTGCCGCCGTGTCGACTCAAACAATCATTTTACCGCTCACAAGGTTGGATGGTATCCTATACACAGTATACCTTGGTGGAACCTTCACTTGCAATATTCTAGGTGTTTCAAACTTTGCAGAAGCGAGTCTCAGAGCCGGGTCGCTCGCAGTTCTACATCTGCTTTCCGTGATTTTTGTCCCGCAGCTAAGTATAGCTGCTGAGATATTTGGCCTTTCCTTATCGATATATCGCCGCTTGCATCGTGTGCTTGGATTTATGAGCATCTTCCAAAGTACCTTGCATGTGGTATTTGCACTGCAAAATTGGGCCTTTGATCTGGCCAATAAGTTTCATCGCTATGGCCCAATGGTCAGTTCCCTGCTCCGAGGAAATGGACACTGCTGACGAAAAACAAAGTCAGCCGCCGCTCTCTCGGCGTTGCTTGTCTTGGCCCTCCCATGGATCCGCCGGTTATCATATGAGGTCTTCCTGAAAGGCCATGCGGTCCTTAGCATCCTAGTAGTTGTTGGGACATGGCTACATCTACGCCGCCGACGTGGCTTTGAGGCCTTCAGCCTCGCCGGTGGGCTGGCAGCATTTCTGTTGAACACGGTTATCCATGCGATTTATCAGATTTTTCGCAACAGTGCTGCAGGACAGTCACTGGCATTAGCTGATGTTGTCAAGCACCAAGATGCTGTTGAGCTTACGTTTCGACCTACCCGGCCCTGGAAAGTCCGCGAAGGGCAATATGTCTACGTGAGAGCCCCGGGTATTAGGTCGCTCTCATTTGCAGAATCCCACCCGTTCTATATCGCGTGGTGGGAGGCCGGACCAGACGGCAAGGCAGTCAGTATATCCTTGCTAGCACAGGTTCGATCGGGGTTTACTCGAGCTTTCTGTGGAACCCTACATACCCGTGTTCGTATTTTTGTTGACGGATCATACGGCGAGCATTATAAGACAGAGAGATACAGCTCTATTATTATTATTATAACGGATATTGGAATTGCCGGACAGTTATCGTACGTGAAAATATCTGTCGAAAGTACCTTGTAAGCGTAAGATAAGGATCTGCTAGTTCGCAATATAAAAAAGATAATACTGATATAGTAGATAGAAAAAGAGTGTAGGGATTTAGATCATTCTTGATTTAAGGCTGAACTAATAGAGAACAGACTATGAAGACTGGATTTGTGATTGGATAGACAAACTTCTCAATAAAGATAAAGTAATGGTAGGTCAAACCAGCCTGTTAAAATAAACTAGCTCACAAATCCCAGGCGCTCAGATACTCGCTCTTTATTTTTTGTAGCAAGAAGACTGTATCTCGCGATTCTGGAAAAGTTTACATTAGCCGTCGGGGGACTGTCTACTACGGGAAGCCTGATTTTAAATCAATTTTTAAGGCGGGAAGGTCATCTTACACCGGTCGATTACTGATTAGTGGTATGTAGCTATTCCTGGTTATGAGTGAGTCTTACTATCATCTACTCTAGTGTCCGCTAATCCGGAGACGCGTGATGAAGTGAGAAGCTTAATTCTAGCTTCAGACGACGATGTGGATCTAAAGGAATCTGAGTATCAACCTCCACACAAAACAGACGGTTTCTGGGCGCCGCAAGGCGAAGCTCGTCGTGCCCAGATTACTTAGTTAGGGCGTATTCATTATGCAGCTGTGTTTTACGTTACATCTGGACTGTAACATGTGACTTACTTTCTCGGTGTATCTGTAACTAGCTTGCGCCCTTCACTGATGCTGGGCCAATGTTACGGATGTACACTTGCTCGTGAAGTGATTAGCTGCCGACCAAAGCTCTCTTCTATTACAATGACTATAATCTATTGTCGCTGTCCCGCAGCTATCATCACTGTGATAGATCCTTGCCGTCTGGTATGTCAAGGCAGAGAGAGAGCGCGTTGAGGCTGTGCTATCAACGTCTACAACTTACATTAGATGTGGTTAATTCTCGTTTTCGCGCCAGTAGGGTCAGATTATGTCTTGTCAGTTACCCTCATTTATTTCCCCCCATAGCTCGAGCCTCTCAGCATCTGCCCACTGTACCTTCCGTTCATTTCTTCCAGTTCCTTCAGCCTCTATAAGCCTCAAGTCATAAGTACATTCCCAATCGTCCCTTAGCTTATTTGGAGAAATCGTTGATAATGTTGCCCAGCCGTCGAGGAATATAGCACCGCTCTTGAACCATCGTTGGGCACGCATAGCCCAAATGGACTACGACTAATACATATTAGACGTTAGCCAGCTTATCAAAACGGTTCTACCGCACCAACGGAGCCAACAGATGTCGTTTCACGTCCACAGCGTGACTGATACACTCACAACGAAACTGTACTATTAACTGAGCAAACAAGCCAAATGGCAGGGCAGTATGATGCTAACGCTAGGACTAGGGCCCTCCTGAGTAGACTTAGGTGAGATGGGCGCCTTTCTCCGCGAGCAGCTGTACGATCTCCTGGTGGCCTTGTTTGGATGCAGCCTTGAGAGCATTGTCATAATACCCGCCCTGCGCATTGACATCGGCTCCTTTCACGATGAGTAGCTGTACGATCTCCCGGTGGCCTTGTGCGGATGCAGCCTGGAGAGCATTGCTATACCCTCCGCCCTGCGCATTGATGTTGGCTCCCTTCTCGACGAGTAGCTGTACGATCTCCCGGTCGCCTTGATAGGAAGCAGCCTGGAGAGCATTGCCATAACAACCGCCCTGCGCATTGACATCGGCTCCTTTCACGATGAGTAGCTGTACAATCTCCCGGTGGCCTTGTGCGGATGCAGCCTGGAGAGCATTGCCATAACAACCGCCCTGCGCATTGACGTTGGCTCCCTTCTCGACGAGTAGCTGTACGATCTCCCGGTCGCCTTGATAGGAAGCAGCCTGGAGAGCGCTGCCATGAAACCCGCCCTGCGCATTGATATTAGCTCCCTTCTCGATGAGCAGCTGTAAAATTTCCTGGTGGCCCTGTTCGGACGCAGCATAGAGAGCGTTGCCATACTCCCCGCCCTGCGCATTGACATCAGCTCCCTTCTCGATAAGCAGCTGTACAATTCCCTGGTGGCCCTGTTCGGATGCAGCATAGAGAGTGTTGCCATACTCCCCGCCCTGCGCATTGACATCAGCTCCTTTCTCGATGAGCAGCTGTACAATCTCCTGGTGGCCTTGTTCGGATGCAGCGTGGAGAGCATTGCCATACCAAACGCCCCGCGCATTGACATTAGCTCCCTTCTCGAGGAGTAGCTGTACGATCTCCGGATGGCCACTAATAGAAGTAGCCTGGAGAGCATTGCTATACTGCCCGCCCTGCGCATTGACATCGGCTCCTTTCTCGACGAGCAGCTGTACGATCTCCCGGTCGCCTTGATAGGAAGCAGCCTGAAGAGCGTTACCATAATACCCGCCCTGCGCATTGACATTAGCTCCCTTCTCGATGAGCAGCTGCACAATTTCCTGGTGGCCTTGTTTGGATGCAGCCTGGAGAGCATTGTTATACTCCCCGCCCTGCGCGTTGACATCAGCTCCCTTCTCGATGAGCAGCTGTACAATTCCCTGGTGGCCTCGTTCGGATGCAGCATAGAGAGCATTGCTATACCCTCCGCCTTGCGCGTTGACATCAGCTCCCTTCTCGATGAGCAGCTGTACAATTCCCTGGTGGCCTCGTTCGGATGCAGCATAGAGAGCATTGCTATAGTCTCCGTCCTGCGCGTTGACATCAGCTCCCTTCTCGATGAGCAGCTGTACAATCTCCTGGTGGCCCTGTTCGGATGCAGCATAGAGAGCGTTGCCATACTCCCCGCCCTGCGCGTTGACATTAGCTCCCTTCTCGATGAGCAGCTGTACAATCTCCTGGTGGCCTTGTTCGGATGCAGCGTGGAGAGCATTGTTATAATACCCGCCCTGCGCATTGACATTAGCTCCCTTCTCAATGAGCAGCTGCACGATCTCCTGGTGGCCTTGTGCGGATGCAGCCTGGAGAGCATTGCCATGCCCTCCGCCCTGCGCATTGACGTCGGCTCCTTTCTCGACCAGAAGTCCAACCGTGAGTTGGAGACCCCTTAAAGATGCGTAGTACAATGGAGTTGCCATATTTACATACTCACGTGGGTGTTCAAGCCAAGGCCGATCTGGATCAAAAAGATCACCCCAGTTTGCATACGCATGTCTCCGCTGGAGGAAGAAGGCTAGGGTGCTTTCCTGGACGTCGTGCTCGGTCTCTGCTGGCCTTGCATGGTCCATCCAATACTGAGCGGAATACTGCGCGAGTGGAAAATTTGCCTTGACTTCCCTGAGGGCACTCTCCTCATTCAGACATGAAAGGTATGCAAGGCAGACTTGTGCCATCTTATGGTGTGACTGAGACATATTCAGCCGTCCTTTCCACTTCCCTTCTCGTTCAGTATGTATGAGGAACTCTCTGGCTGTCTGATGGATAAACGACAACTTCGAGTCATAGACGCTGATAAAGAGGCCGCACAGATTCGTCACAGTGCTCTTGAAACGACTTTTGGGCCACAATTTTGCCACTAGGGCCGCATGAGAACGGGGCTTTTCCTTTTGCAAAGCTAGTGTCAAGGCTATGTTAGCTTCATCAAGAGTGAGAGGCCGTGCTGCAGCTAGTACGATCTGAAGGAGAATCTCTGTGTGGATCTGGTTTCTACTTCGGTCAAGGATCTTCTCGTACGCTTCCGATACCTTAGAGGGCACGTTAGAGAGGAGTGCTTCGATATCGGTCCGCCTGCCGTATTCACTGGGACTCTGCTCCATGGTGTCGAATGTCAGGTGTAGCCAGAGGTATGTGCGATGTTCCATGCTCTTTAGTTTCTCAGCAATCTTTCGACGGTCGTCCTCATCAAAATCGCGCGCAAATTCAGCCACCCTGACGTCTATGACTAGATCGATCTCATTGCTGATATGAGCCGACTTTTCGTCCCCATCAAACCGCAGATACGCGGCATTGTTAGAAAAGCTGCTGAAAGATGCCTCAAGTTTATCATATGGGCGGCTGGTAATCAGGAACTTGAGCTTAGAGAGCAATTCAGCTGGACGCCGAGGCTCACAATAGAACTCATTCAGCTTGTTGAATAACTGCTGCCTGCTTTCTTCACTGCATTCGTCGAGAGCATCAAGAACGCAAGTAATTTCTCCAGCGTTCGGTGAGCTGGCGCATTTCATAAGGATTCTCCACAGCTCGGAAAAGTTTTGGGCAAGACCTTGACCGTACTTCTTATGACTGGGAAGCGCACATCTAATAAGACCACTAGTAGGGTCATGGGCGAAAAGCTGGTGCAGTATTGCACACAGAGCATTCGCAGCGGACATGCGGCGCTCATCTCCATCCTTGAGAAAGAAATAACAGACTGTTGACGTGGTGACGTTCGTAGACAGTCTCTGTTCGTCGATCAAAGCTCGTGACAAGACTGACTTCCCACAACCGGGGCCAGCGGACACCCAGAGGAGGCTGGAAGTATCGCTATCCCGCCATCTGCGAAATCTTTCGTCCGCAAAGAACCATTCACATGTGCCTTGGACTCTCGGCGGATTGAAATCTTTATAATCTTCATAGTCGGATGCAAGAACTTGGAGGAGGTCCCTCTCCCTCTGGTCCTCATAGTTTGTCTGAATTTGCTTCTTATTAGCATCCAGAATTGTCCGGATTTCATCAAGAATAGTCCGTGACTCGTGCATTTCTTGCAGTTGCCGATCGCGATTGCTTCGGATTTCCGCTGCTTCAAGTGGAGGGATAAGGCTGCTGCACCGTGTGCTCAAGTCACGAATCTCTGCTGCTTTCCCATTCCAATCGTTCCAGCCGTCCACGTTCTGCCATGCGCGCGAGAGCTGACCCCTGGAGAGGTGGCATATCGCACGCGCTTGATATTCAATGACGTGGGAATAGAGCGTGGGCAAGCGTTGCCTAAGCTCTTGATATTCTTGTCTATGTGGGGAACGGACATACGTCTGTTCGCAGACTTCCCAGTAGATTTGGATGTCACCAATCAAACTAAAGCCTTTCAGCATGGCTTCAATATTTGTGGTACCGCTTGTGAGTAGCTGCCAAAATCAGCATTGTTACAGCTGTTGTACGTTCACTTCAATACTCACCGGGAGAAGCAATGATACACCGCACCATGCCAATGCTGCGTATGGCTGGGTACTCAGAGCGGACTTGACTAATGGGTCGGACCAGAGAAGGAATTTTGCCAACTTCTCAACCTGCGCTCGTATCTTTACCTCTTTCCCAATGAGTGACACTCGCCACTGCTTCTTCTCCCGATCATCCAACAGCTGCTGAACGATCGACTCGACCGACCGCGGCGTTAAGACGTCCACGTTGGTTCCGCCGTCCTGAACTGAGGCCAGATGCTTTTCGTAATCTTCCATCAGCTCGCGCTCCCTATCCTTCAATATTTCGTACGCCTGAGTCCACGGCTTGAAGTCTTCCCGTAATGGGTGAGGCGCCGCGTCAGGAACTGTTGGCTGGGCAGAGGGAACTAAAGGAGTCGAAGGCAGTCGTGAATCAGAAGGCTCGAGCTGCTCGGGAGACTGTGCGTTGGTCTTTTCTCTTGTGCAGGTTCCAGTAGGGCCGGACTCGGATGCCGGTGCGGCTGGAAGAGACGCCCGATCATCTTTCTTGGATTGGCGATGCTCTTTTCTGTTTCTCGAACGTTTGAGTTTGGAAAAGATACGCATTATCAGATTTTGGTGAAGAGAGATCACAGTAGGGATGCCGAGAGCTCCCACAATAAGGAGGTTGTCAGGCAAAGGTCCTTATTTAGTGAGTTGTGAACTCCCACAATATGGAGGTTGTCAGCTAAAGGTCGGGTGAACATGACGCACAGACACAAACATCAGATAGCCAATGAGCAAGTGGATGACAACTCAGACCACCGCGCCGCAGGGCATCCTCAACCTGGATGATGTTACATAGGCAGACTGGACGGATTCCACATAAGGTTACAACTCATTCCTCTGAGCGTAGCGATTTGGTCGACCATCGATTAGTATTCACGGCTACTGTGATACTTGCTCTTGCGGAATGTCGAAGGGTACTGGGTGGTAAACGCAACTAACATAATCCGACTGAAGAATCCTTTCATGTAGCCGAATTAACCTTTTCCCTTCATTAAGTGATTAATGAAGAATAAGTGGAGCATATGATGTTCCCGGATAAGTCGATATCGGGTGGGAAGTCTTAGCTGTCCAACTTGACGTTTTGCCCCCGCAAGTCAGGAACTCCCGGTTGAGACACCTTGTTCCTTGCAGTGAACTTTCATCTGTCTGTTACCCCTCGAAATGTTGCGCAATATATAAATCTTCACTCTCCTGTAGTTGTTCCCTAAGAAAACCTAGATTGATCCGGCCTTAAACTTCAGCGAGTCAGAGAGTACGCCACCATAACGCGACCTAAACCTGCGCCGCTCTCTCATTGGTTACCGCTCCCTGGGCCGAGTTTAAGAGTATGGTGTAGCCGCCTGCCTTTCGAGACAAAGCGGGAGCTCTGGTGTGATTCATTCTCCTGAGTCCCCTCTTTAGGGAATATATTTGAGCGAGGGGAACCAACTAATCTTCCAATTAGGCATGCCCACCATTTTTCCTTACACGTTCAAGAACGGTTGTTCTTTCCGCACCATTATCTGATCTGCATCTTTTGCTCGTAAAGCCTGCTGACTCGGACGCTCCGATAATCGTGTCTAACACGGACGGCCACAAAAGAGTATTTTCTGCGTATCCTCTCTAATTCGTTCGATATTCTTACCAACCGACCTAGGAATGCGCGACCAGATTAGGCTACACCATGCGCTTCTTCCAAGGTATCGGTCGCGTGGAAGAAAGCGGGAGTCAGACTTGACTCACAATCGCTTATTATGCGCTATGTTGTTGGACTACCTGAAGACAGCATCCGATTCAGATAGGGATGCGAGTGGAATTGCGTTACCCGACTCCAGTGGCATCCTCTCCCTGGTTGCCAACGTTTACAATAAGGAAGGGGCGGAGTTCCTAGCCAAGGACATACAGGGCGGCGCTCACCAGTTACGGACGGCAGTCCGAGAGAATGGTCGTATATATTAGGGACAAGGAACTGGAAGTAACATGCTACCATGCGATGAACCTGAGAAGGACCGCCTGGATTTTCTGCATACCATGGTGATGAAAGCGCTGCGTTCCGACCGACTGATTCACGTACTCCATTCCGAAACGGGTCGCTTCTTGGATCTAGGGTGTGGGACCGGCCTCTGGGCAATTGAAATGGCGAAAGCATATCCGAGTGCCTACGTCCTGGGGCTCCACGTGTCAGCAATCCAGCCAGATTCTCCTCCGTCAAACTGTGTTTTTCGGGTCCCCTTTGACTATGAACTTCCCTGGCTAATGGGAGAAGGAAAGTGGGATGTTATCCATATGCGAATGGGGTGCGGCAGCGTCACCAATTGGCCGAGACTTTACAAGAGGATATACGAACATCTACATCGCGGTGCTTGGTTCGAACAGCTGGAGATAAGCTTTGAGCCTCGTTGCTTCGGTCGACCGCTGGGACCAGGTCCACTCCGTTACTGGTACCAAAACCTGAAGGCTGCAACAGAACGATCCGAGAAGGGGATCGAGAATGACCCAGAACAGGTACGGCGGTGGCTGGGGGATGCTGGGTTTTGCCGGATCAGCTGTGAGGAATTGGTGCTGCCACTGAACCCGTCGATGCTGCCCATCGGCGAGAAGAGATCCGTCCGGTGGTACAGGACAGCCTTTGTGGGGAGTATCCTGCCACTCTGTATGGCGCCGTTCGGCCGTGTATATGGCTGGTCATATAAGGATATCCGGTCGCTTGCGACTGCGGCGGTGGCCGAAGCTCTTGATCCAAGCAAAAATCTTTTCTACACCTTGCGTGTATACAAGGCGCGGAGACCTTTGGACGAGGCGGCTGTTTTTGGTGGAGCCCCTCTTCGACTAGAACTACTGCTTCATCCGGGCTTCTGAGTATACTATCTAGCCGGAGATCTCGGCAGACTCATAATTCCGGTGCCATCCTTTCTGCCTCTCGTACCACCTCCAGCGAGGTAAATCTGGGGAGAGTACTATGGTTAGGAAGAGTGAATATTATATTATCAACCTAACCGGCGTGCGTTCACAATAATGTAGTTGCTAGCCGTAAATCTTAACTCGTACTGGCCTCCCCGTTTAGCGCCCACCGCTGTTCGACGCCGTTGAATTGTGGCAATAGAAGATGGCCTGTTGCGCCGACATCCCTATTGATGATTAATATATTTGAGCTGTAATCGGTCCCCCATGCCCCAAAGAAAAAGAGGCCTGGTCCTCGCGTCAGAAGGGACACAACATCCTCCACTAACAGAAGCTTCAGGGATGAGCCAGCTTCAGACACTTCGGTAGGCTTTGCGAACCAATACTTCCCTAATCCCGGGAGTAGATCGGGGAGTTTTGCCACACTTGAACATAAAAGGCAAAGGATCTCCCTCGTATCTACGTGGTAGAATATGCCGTAAGGAACAGTCTCTCGTGCTCGCCCGCGGAAGAGACTCTGAAATCCTCCCGGGGACAGCGTCGTCGAATAAGTACATGCATCAAGGGTCTGCCATTTCATAGTACCAAGCGCATAGCTCGTCAGAGATGTACTAACTTCGGTTTCGGCTTCCGTATTCCTGCGTGCTTTGTTGAATGGCACCAGTTCTTGATGGGGTGTCTCAGGCACCTGATTAACGGGCACCAGTGCATTCACGCTCCCGACTTCATTGATTGAGAATGGCAGGACGTGCAACTGGACAGGCGACACATCCTGAGTCTATTCCGTAGCAGAAACATCCCTAGTTAGCACCAGAGGGTCTTCGCTCATGTCTGTGTCTTCATGGACCGCTAAAGTCATTGTCCCGCTTCCAACCGTCTCCGGTAGAGGCGCTTCAACTTCAGGCCCTAGTTTGACCGAGCTGTCAGAAATGGGCTCTGTCATGCCATGGTCGTCTAGAAATTCAGGGAAAAAGGACATGAAGATGTCTCTCTTCCCAGCGAATGTTGACAAGTCTTGGCCTTGCATGGTGGTTTGGGGGTAGTATATATACTGCAGAAACAGATAGTCCTGGTCGGAGAAGAAACTCCCAGTATCCGTCATACAACAGCGCCTGTCCAGTGACCAGCGTTCCCGGACATCTGTGGCGAGATGTACCCATAAAGGCGGATTGAGTGTCATCCTGGATCTGAAGATAGTATGAGAATGTGTGGCTCCGGCTATGGCCCATAATAATGTTTCTGAAGTGTTCCTTCACAGACGTTAATACCCGCGTGGTTTCTCTTTCCATCGAAGGATAATTTACTGAGCTTTGAAGCAGCCCCCTTGCGATATTTATATAAAGAACCGGGCTCCTTGGACCCGTCTGACCTGCTTGTCGCAATCTCGTCTTCCTGGAGCCTTTTATAACGCAAGGCACTTGTTGAATGAGTGATCCACTGCCGCTCTGCATCCTTCACTGAGCGACGGAACACGGGAATCTCCTGGACTTCCTTCTTAAAATGGATAGGGGTGCTGAGTCTGTGGCTCGGTACGTGGGTGTAGCGCCAGATATCCCTCGGCTCTTGGATATACTTGCTAGCAAACGCGCCGTCGCGAAAGGCAAATTCTAGTATATCCTGAATGACACATAGGCCGAGGTTGTCATTTCTTTCAGTATATATGTAGACTGGGCTTGTAAGGCTTAGCAAGCTGTATGAGAACAGGGAAGGGGACCTACGGCTTGCCCTTGTTTCTTTTGCCTTTATTAAGCCGGTGCGTAGCCTTCATCACAAGCGTCTGACATGCTGGGTTTTCTGGGTGTTTTACCATGTAAAGCTCGATATCCTTCCATTTGAGGGAGTCAGGCCTTCTCATGTATCCCTCAGACTCAACCAAAGTCCCGGGCCATGCGGATGTCGACGAAATCATTTTCCTAAGGCAGCTGTGTTGATGTCGGCACCGAACAGTTGCGAATTGCAAGTTCGTCACTGCCATGATGTGGTACATCTTGTACAGGATTTCGTCAATATTGACAGGCGGCTGCGTCTTTGCGCCCAAATCAAGTTCGTACTCCTCAGTGAGAGTGGTGCATACCAGCTAATCAAGTCAGCTTCTAGCATTCATATTGGATGGGTAGTAACCTGCCTTTGTCATCCGGCGTTTAAGCTCGTAAGGGAAGAGGATGTCCATCTCTTCGCACCAGAAGATCCGGAAGTATCGGGCGAAGACCAGGAATCCAGACTGATACTCTATATTGTGCTCATTGAGATACCAGCGCAGGAAACCTTCGATTAGCCTCAGCGTGATGTTTTTGATCCAGTGTTCGTGGTTTGGCGGGTTCAAAAAATTGGACGAGAATCTGGAATAAACACGAAATCAGCGAAGGCATTTGCATAAAGAGAAGGGACAATACCTTTGGAAATTTTGCTTCACATGGAGGATGTGTTCTTTTGTTGGCTCCGCGAAAGTGCCCTCCGTTTTATTATCAGGCGGCTGGACAAAGGCGTTCCAATCGACGTCCTTGGACAACATCTTGCTTTGAGGCATCTTAATTAAATAGCGCACTTGAAAACGTTCCAAGAGACGGAAGTAGCAGAAACCTAGTATTGTACGATTTCTTATGAGCAAAGGCACATCATTTCGAATATCTACGAGGCTACACCCGGGCTTATATATTCTAGTCTACTCATCTGATGTACGCGCCTAGTGTAGGAAAGCACACCGATATCTGTAATCACAAAATGGTCCTAAAACAAACTGGGTATAGCCTGCACGGAGTGTTTTAAGGCACCAACCCGCAGCGTGGAAAGAATACGCTTTTGTGGCTAAAGACCACGCACAACCATGGCCTTTCCGCCGTCACCGGCAATTACTCCGTAGAGCTGTGACATAGTGGGTAGTAGCATCCCAAGTAGTACAAGCTATCTACCTTACGCCTTCCGCTTCTTATCGGATGCAGGTGGCTGGACAGACCGCCCCCGTTTGACGCCTCGTGGGCAATAACACGTCCGCTGCGGCGGCCATTGGTCGGTGCGGTGGTCGGATCGTCCAAACACCGCGTCCGCTTGTTGGTGGTGGAGCAGCTGCCGGACCGTGGCTGGAAACCCGCCGATTGGCTGCTGGCCGGATGCCCCCTGAAACCCAATCGACACGTCCTCATCCAGGCTGGCCACGAGGAATCGCACCGTCTTGCGGTAGTACCCACACATCCGGCATCCGTCGTCCTCGTCCGGCCGCCCCAGACCATCGCCCCGGTTCGTCTGCAGCTCGGCGCCGGCAAATTCCACCCCCACGCTCTCGATGATGCGCCGGGCCCCGCGGCGGGCGCAGAGGACCGATCCGCGACATAGATATTGACCCTGGAGCCGGGTCGGGGCTTCATCGAGCTCGAAGAAGAAACAGGTGGCCAGGATGGCCCGCACCAGCTGGTCGGGGACGCTGTAGGCTTCGTCTGCGAGCTCCGCGACCCTCGCCACCTCGTCCAGTCGGGGGAGCGTGGCCAGCGCGTGATCCAGCCGGACCGTCCGGCTCCGCAGGGGCGGGGGCACATGGGCGCGTCCCTCCTGGAAGGCTGCGACCCCATCCATGCCGGGGGAGGCGTTGAACGCGCGCCATAATCGGAACGGGGCCCTGTCTTGGAAGGAGCGGCGACGATGCTGCTCCACGGGTTCGGGTTCCGCCCCGGCTGATGGGACGTATCCCGTGCCCACGGATATGAGGAGATCGTGGGTCGGCGCGGACGGCCAGACGATCCGACATTCCTCCTGCGCAATTCCATGCGGGTTGTTCGCACGCACCCCGCCATCCTGCAGGACGCCAATGCCAGGCACATACTTGGGTCGGAAGAAGCTGCGTTGCGTCAGCCAGGCACGGCGGGAGGGAGGGGGAGGGGATCCTTACCAGGGAGCGGCCACGCTACACTCCAGGCTGGTTTCGTCAGCATTCACCCTGCTCCGAGATGTGGGATGGATGGGTGGCAGGGAGAAGGGGCCCGACTCACGCTTTCCGCAGCAACGGATTCGGGCGGCTGCCGTGCGAGACGGCCCGCTCGTACGCTGCATCGCGCCTGGCATGTCCCACACCGCGGTAGTTGGGGAAGACCACCGGCCGTCCGTCGGAGACCCGGCTGGCGACAAGGACGAGCCGCCGGCCGGCCGCCATCGGCGGCATCACGTCAAAGAGCCGGCGCCCGCGCTGACAGACATCCCGGATGGTGCGATCCAGATGGCGCGAGTCATAGGCGCCATCCCACACCACGCTGACGAGGTGCCGCCACCACGGCCAGATGCGGGCCAAGGAACCCGCCGACGAGAAGATGCGGTGCGCCAACGCGGGAAATCGTCGGCAGGCGTCGGCCGCCGAGGTGCTGTTGTAGACCAGGTCGGTTCCGATGATGGCGCCTACTCGCGGTCAGTGCGCTGCATGCGAGGTCCCGCAGGGAACCCGTTGGATGATCATCACTGGGACGGCGCCCGACTTACCCACACTGGTGCACGCGGTGAGGTCGGCGATCTCCGCCAGCGACACTGCCCCCGCCAGCCGGGCCTCCAGGGCCCGCAAGAGGCCCAGGGTGACCATTCCGCGGATCCCCCCGCCATCGAGCGCCATCACGACCGGTCCTTTCGTCGGCGGCAACTGACGGACCGTGAGCCGCAGGACGCTCTGACACAGGGGACACTGGGTCAGGTCTCGGTGGTACTCCACGCCACCCGTCCGCTCGCCAAAGATCGTCATGCAGGTGTCACACATGGCATGGTGACAGTGCGTCTGATGCTCGGCCCATCGACCAAGACAAAAGATACACACGGTGGGCAACGTCAGGGTCGACCATCGGCGACCAAAACGGATCAGGGCTTCCGTGCGGATAGCGCGCGAGGAGTGGACGGGGCTGATGTGGTCAAACTGGTTGGCGAAATCCCCCCGGATAGCGTCCGTGTGCCCCCCCGGGTCATGCGTCCCCGCCGTCCTCCAAGCGCTACAGCAACGATCTCGGTATAACGTATCGAAGACGTGTCCTGGCCGGAACCCTGCTCTCGTCAGCGGGGGGTGAGGGTGAGGCTGTCCGCCCAGGCCTACTTACGATGCATCCCAGGAGGATAGGCGTCCATTAAGAGCGCGGACGCAATGAATGAACGGATCTCGTCTACTGGACACCCTAATTGGCGTGATTGCACGAGCAGTTCCGTTACGCCTTTGCCGAATGTTTCACTCACCGGCAGCCGCTCCCGAGCGAGCCGGAGACAATCAATCTGAGGTTCAGCGGAGCGGAGAAGTCCCGGAAGTGACTGATGCCACAGGTACGTCTGATGGACCGCAGAGAAGAGCAAGCCCAGCCGAAGTCGCTCTGACCGGCTCTGTTGGAGCTCGTCGACGATGCGGCGTTGCAACGGGGCGAATAACGCGGGGCCGGAGAGCTGATGACGGCCGCGAAGGTCGACCACCGACAATGATCTTTGATCTGGGTCCGTTCCCCGTCGGCCAGACAGGAGCCTTTCCGCAGGGTCCGTTTGGTAGACGGCCGTTGGCTTCGTGAGGACCACGATCACCCGCACACGAGGGGGAGCCGATGACGTCCCGGCATGGATCCGGCTGTGGGGTGCTTCCAGCAAGCGCTTGACTGTCTCCCATTCTGCGAGCCCGTCCACGAAGACGCACACGACATGCATCCACGGGAATACGAGCCGCGTCAGGAGCGAGGCCTTCACGCCGGTTGTCGGAAACCCATTGCCGTCCAGGGGATACCGACGCACGTCCGCTTGGGCCCGGGGAGTGACGCCTTCACTGACCGCTGGCAGGTCCTGGAGGCTGCTCTCGGCGAACAGGATCGGGTATGAGGTATGGGCGGTGGTGGTACTGAGGTGTAGCCGGACGATGCCGCCGGAGCCCCGGCGCAGCACATTGTTCTGGGGGAAGAGCGAGCGCAGGGCCCGCATGCGATGGTGGTTGCCGACGAAGGCAATGAAGGAGGGGTATTGGGCAACCGGACGACTCATGCCCTGCACGAGTTCGTCCAGTCTCCCCGTATCGACCAGGGACCGGCCCATGGCGTCCTGTGTGAGATCCAGCCATGCCATGGCGAGCCATCCCGTCCGAACGGAGGTGTCGCGTCTTATACATATGCCGTCGCGGCTGGTGTCGCCGATGGCCCGCAGGAAAGGGAAGTGACCGAATATGCGGTGCCGCCGACTCCCTGGCAACGTCGGACGGCAATATGGACCCTTTACTGAACGAGGATTGAAGGATGGAGCGCCGAGTTCGGTCGTTTCTTTTCGATGGAACGATCAGACGACCATACTGTACCGTCCGAGTCGATCACATCCGATAAGAAGCCTTAGCAGCCCAATCTTGTGAGGTCCGGCGATATCCCATCGCGTTCCTTCGTCGGAGGCAGACTTGATGGCTATTGGATTAGACGGTTTGTTGCTGTCCGGATGGACTGGAGGCAGGACTTGGAACCGCCGAGTTTGAACGGCTTCCTCACTCGCAATGCAAATGTGCATGAGGAAATTGACCACATAACATCTGGTGACATTGACCCGGACACATAACCTTGGTTAATCGCGGCACCCGTGGTGCACCATTTTGACCAGCATTTGCCCTCGGTTGACTGATTGGATGTGGTAGGGACGCTTACATTCCCTGCCACCAAAAGTGATCGGGTCGTACCCTCGAGACGGCCTCATCTTTGCAACAATTTAAGAGGTTCTGAGAATGTCTATGCTAGGGCGATCCTCTACATCGCACAGTGCCGCGGATACAACACCTATTTACGGACAGGAGATCTATTGAAATTTTGTCTATTCAGTCTCTTTAATCAAGGGTATCCAGACGATGGACCTCGACGCCCAGATCCTTTACCATGATGGCCTGTTTGTCAGCCTCATCCATCTTTTTGGGATGTCTTACTTTGTCTTTTTTCTGGTTTCTTTCCTGCTCCACCGGTTCCCCCGATCCCCCGACGCTATCGCCAAGGCGCAGATCATCACATGCTACAGCGTGGGTGTGCTGCTCTGGGAATTGTCCAGTCTGACCTACCGATCATCCTGCCTCTTTTCCGGAGCAGGGGTGGCATTCTGGGAGCGCCTGGAAATGGCTGGCACGCTGGTCTTGATCTACACCCGGGCCATTCCGGGTATCGTTGCGGCATATCGGCGACAATGCGTCCTGCGCTCGGTCTACCTGTCCGGCCTGACGGCCCTGACCATCGGCAAGATCATCAACATCTTTATCCGGCTCTCGCGTTCGTCCATGACAGCCGGGGCTTTCCACTGGGATTGCCTCTGGCTGGGCTTGTGGGCGTTGGTACCCGCGTTTCATGCCCTACGGAACCAGGAACGGCCGCCACTAGTCGCACTTGAGCTGGTCCGGCTCACTGCATGGGATCTGTTGGTGGCCGTCGGCTGCCTCGCACAGATCCCCGAGCGGTTGGGGGTGGCAGGGAACTGGCATCCGAGCCTCTACCTGATGCATCTCGCGTTGGTCGGCAGCAACATTGCATATGCCCAGGGCCTCTGGCATATGATCCTGTAATCCGAATCGGTCGGCAATGCCCTGATGGTCACCCGAATTATCTCATCAATTTTGGATGGATGGCCATTTCTCCAGGCGGTCTTCGGTGGATTGCACTGGAGCAAGCGCGGTGTGTTTCCTTCAATGTTAGAACGTGCGATTGCAGCCACGTTCAGAAATTGGCTGTGGCCGAGGGCGCTTCGAGGATGAATACTATAGTCACACGAACTTGAATACTGTTCCTGTGTCCTCTGAATGTTGGCAGTGTATATGATATATATAGTTGTAGGGTAACGCGCACTGTTGATCAGACGGAGAATTTGTTACCAGTTTGTTACGCTTAAAGGCAAGTCCCTTGACGTTTGCCATGAAGATGAAGATGAGGAACAACGTCGTATGAGGATGGTTGGACCATGTTATTCACGCCGGAGTCTATCATGGATTTGCTACCTATAGGACAGATCCTCACCAGATCCTCTAAGCCCCGTGCCGCTGCCGAGACATGTTGACCATTGACAATATATCAGGGATGTTCCGTAGGCTGCTCCCTCCGATTGTGATCAAGTTGCGGTTTGTCCAAAACAACATGATAATATCCTGGAAAACAAAGGTTTCCGCTCTGTTTTGTGAACCCCTCGATGCCACTTTTCATTCAACAATCCGTATTTACGAATGGTCTGGGCTCCCAGCACGACGTGGACAGTAGGTTGCGCCCCCATCCCGAAATCCGCATATCTCGGTTTATCCACCACCTTGAATTTCGCAGTATAGGTCGGTCTATCGTCAGCCTCCCATTTTAGTTTGACGCTTCTTTTTCGGGAGCCAGGCTTAAGTCCCAGCTCCTCGGCCAATTTGCTGGATATCTGGTTGTCGTCTACCAGGGTAGAAAGAAATATTTGGGCCTTCGACGCGATGCCACCTTTTCCGTATACGCGCCCGGTAAGTCGGAGTGGATGCGCTTCGTCCATGCTGTCGGTGGTGGGTAAACTGGCCTGTCGTTCGATTCGTCGCGGGGCGAGAGTTTTTGTGCCTATGGAGATTTCCTGGACAGGTTGGTGAGCCTGACGTGTAATCTGAATCCACTATTTGTAACCTACTGTGTGTCTTGTTGCTCTAGGTCTCAGCTATCGCTGGAGGCAGTGAGCGTATCGACTGTCTCTCAAATGCGAGTTCGGAATACCAACGGCCTCAAATAGGATTGAACGATAACGGCACGGCAACAAAGGTGCACTAGAGGTGTGAAATATGAAGACGATGAAGGCATCTAGGGTCGGATTACAAGGGACTTTAAATGGGATGGTGCCCCGAGGAGAAAAAGAAAATAGATCGATTCTCGCTTAAGCCCCCTGAGCATCCACCCGACGCCGTCGCCTTCCTGATTTATCGGCCGATGTCTATTGATATGATGTTCCTGGTTGCGTTGGCGACGAGTAACAGGAGCATTGCACAGACTTCAGCTTGCTCAGAGTAGGCAAGAAAGAGCACACGATGACAATGTGTAGGTACGTGCTTGGCTGCCGTATTTCGACAGAAAGCAGTTCCGGAGCGGCTCTGGTACTACGACTGGCAAGACAGTCTGCCTGTGCCTAGACCGTAAGGACTAGTGTGGTCGACAATATGGAGAACCTTTTGCGGACTGCGCGAAAATCTGCGCGCCGCGGTTACACCGACTTTGCTTCGCTTATTTTGTTCCTTTGCGTCGTCGGCTGGCGAACGCGTTCGCTGTATTCTAAACTCTTTTTCCGGCCTCCCCGATAAACCCCCGGTGCTCACAGTGGTATGGACAGGGCATATATGCAGTTGAGTTCATAGTCTGGCTACCTCGTAACGGGGACACCATCGGGAGTATGCATTGCTCCCGCTTGATCGCATGTTCCCATGCCGGTGTCCGTCCATGCCGTGGAAACCAAAGCGTGAGGATGGTTTGCATTGGATTAGTGCAATTCAGCACGGGAGTGGTTTAAGGCTTTCCTAAGGACGTATTTACGCGTGGATGCATCGCGTGTTGCATCGCGCGTACCGCCCTAGCCCACCGGGGATCCGGCTGTCTGGGGCGAGAGATAACCTACCGGGTTATCACCGTCGAAACTCTTACCCTGCTGGGATTTGCCCTTGCAGGCATCAGTGCTCGCGTCGTCACTCGCTGGCCAACAGTGGCTCCAAAGGAACCTCAGCTGGATGACGACCTACTGCTGCTACCCGGACACGGACCAGAAAGCTTTGAAAATCGTCTGGCTCTGGCCACAGTCTCAGCGACGGACTTTTGCGGCATGCGATAGGTAGCCCCGTGGAACATGAGCTAGATGAGAAGGTGGGCAAACGCGGCGGCTGCCTTCAAACATGCGGTCAAACTATCCGTCACCAGGAGGTCTAGGAGGTAGCCTCAGGATCCTCAGATGTGGATGGCTCCCACGAGCGAACAAGCCAACTCCTCGGATGCTAACAGCCGATCCAACGAGTAACCTCTACTGTCCTACGACGCTACACGTTCCCGTAACTACATTTCGCCGTCCTGGGTTCTTCGCAGGATACTATGAACCCTTCCAGTGTCTCTAGTCCTTCCTTACGGACCACAGTTCCTGCAGCGCACACATATATTAACTGTGGCTCAGTCCGCAGTCTCTCCACCAATATCATATCACTTTCCACAGACTCCGCAGTCAGGCCGCTACCTACTTCGTCACTATATCTCCAGCCCACCAGCAACCAATCATGCAGCGTCCAGAATACGTTACCATCGACTACAACCCCCTTAACCGTACAGAGTGCGTTGGACTGTCCTGCAATGGAAGTCGCTGTCCACACTCAGTCGATCGATTGGCGCGTGAGATCGCGCACAGGGAACTGGAACTACTTCGCACTACGTCGAACTCGACAGCCCAGACAGCTCGCCTCAAGACGGTGACAAACCTTCTGTATGCGACTGCCACCGCCGTATGTGGAGTCGCTGGAGGACAAATAAGTCCGTATGTTATCGATGCTGATCTCCCACTAATGGATGCATTTACTGATTGCTCTTCAGATACCGCCACTCATAATCCAGAATGAAAGCCGGCCTTGTGGTCCGGAAAACGCCCCGTTGACGTGTGTCAGTTGAACGATGGGAGGGGTCGGAGTTAGTGGTTGAGCGATTGTGACATAATGATACCGGCCGCTTTATCCTGTTGGCCCAGGCGCAATGGATGAAAAAGTATAGAAGATATTCGTGCGATTGCTTCATATCTGCTAGTCTGTCGGTTCATTTCCGCGCGTAGAGTGCCCTCGGCTCACGTCATATGCAATGACGGGAAGCTCAGTCGTAGTATGTGCTCCACTTGCTTCATACAATCGTGGTTGATCTTCTCCGCAAGCCTCCCTGCCGCCTCACGCAAGGGTTGCTGGTGATGGCATCCCTCCGGCAGCGGGTTGCGTCCCGTGCGCGCCGCGAGGTTGCGTCGCAGACGATGGGTGCGTCCCTGCCATTCGCGGAAAAGAGAGTCCACCCGGCCTTGACACTGCTCAATTTCCCTGCCGCAGGGATCATCCCCCAGCCAGACAGTTACAAACTCTCGGGCCGAACGAAGCTGTTCCAGGAGGCGACGGTGATCCACCCACTGGCGGTGCACGGCGGCGTGACGGATCCCTTCAATGTCGGAGCGCAACCGATGGATCCTTTTCGTTGAGGCTGTTTTAACGCCCGACGGAGACGGTGTGCGGAAGATCCGGTCCAGCGCTCTGCACGCCAGGTGCAACTCCACTTTCTCGGCACAGTCCCATCCGTTCGACTGACCGAGTTGGGGGTGCCGTTGCCGGATCGCCTCGAATGCAGAGCGCTCCAAGCGCTGTTGTAGTACCCGCAGAATGCGGTGCTGGACAGGGAACGGCAGACTCGTCTGGTGAAGCTCGGTCAGCCGCTTAAGGGTCGTTGGGTCTGCCGATACTCTCTCCAGCCCATCGCCCATCGAGCATGGAGGTTGCCAGTTTTGTCCGGGGGAAGGAAACGCGGGAATGCGAAGAGGCTTGGCTTAAGGAAGATCGAATGGGGTTCGCAGAGGCACGAACGTCCTCATTAACGTCCCGTACATACACCGCTTTAATACGCATTGTTCCATTCGTTGTCACTTTCGCGGTGATTGACAGGGAATGGGCAAATGATTCAGCTTGACGTCGGGCGGGGGAACGTTGGCAAGGGTATCTCGGGATGGAGAATATCGGCCGACTGTGTGCCTAAGTTGTCCTCGGACGACTGTGTGTCCAGCTGCAGGTGTAGGATGCCCACCTAGATCATTCATCATAGGTCAAACGTCCAGCTTTTTCGCCTGGCCGAGCACTCGTTTACCCGCCCGAACAATCTGTCCAACCGGCTACCCAGGCTATGGAAGTGACGATCAACACATGGCGGACGAGTATATTTCTTGCCCACGGTTGCTGCGTGTTTCCGACACCTGGGGGTGACCTCGAATGCTTTTTCGAGCATGGCTTGAAGCTGCAAAATCCAGCTCCACGAGTATGGTTAACCCAATTCGCTTGCGCACTATCCAGTGCGTTAGAGTGGTTATGTAGGAGTTTTCCCACAGGAGGATACACCATGGGTTTTACATTGCTGCTTGTGGGGGTACTGCGTGCAGGTATACTGATGTAAAAGCACCGATGGGCAGGTCTATATCTGCTACACGCCTATGCCAGGGGCCAGACATAACTTGCCTTCAGAATCGATAATGAAGAATCACCAGCAGCTAAATATCTAGGACCATCAATATATCGTTTCACTGGTATGCCACATGCTCTTTTGTAGTTCATTTCTGGCAATAAGACTACCAAGTACCGATTCAAGTAGATCTGTCTCGGGTTTAAGGATAAGCGGAGCTTTTTGGTGCGATCGAACAGTCACCCCGAACTGAAGTTCAGTCCGAATCCACACAGAAAAAGGTTTGTCTGTCAACGTATGTCTTTGGCGCATGATTTTTGCCGAGTTCAAACTCGAGGTTCCAATTTTTGGAAAGTGTTGCAAGCCCTATCCGCACCTGTCAAAAATTGTTGTCAACCGCATTTTGTCGCATTTTATGCTTTTTGTAGCATTCCTCATCGGTTAGAAAATTCTGAACCGTTTGCGAACGCACGCCCTCAATTCCCATGCGCTTGACTTCTCCTTCCAGGCGATTTGACGAGCTGACTAGGCGGAGATGATACTCTTGATAAGCTGTGGACCGAACATTTTGTCTGCCACGTTTTGATATTGAGCGAGGATTTGCTGAGGCCACTGAATAGAGTAGTTCTCGATTAGTTCCTTTCGGTTGGAGTGTACACAAGGTTGTCCGGAAGAAAAAGGGGAGTGGCATATGCCGGTGATAATGAAGACTCGATGTTTATTGGACCATGAAGCTTGAGTGCTTCAGAACTGGAAGCAAAGACACGAGTAGACGAGCGGGTTATAAGCAGAGTGGGCCTTTTATAACTGTATTATATATAACAGACTGCTTCTACAAATGGATAAAGCATCGAATTCCGCAAACCCCGGCTACATTCACAACATGTACCGTTTTCAGTTTAGCGTGTTTGAGCAAAGACCTTTCTACAGCAACTTTACCCTCCAGGGCGGGAGTAGTTGCGATCAAACAGTCCTCGTCTTGATCAACCACTAATATTCATACAGACTATTTCTAGAGCTATGTCTCATTGTAGACCACGTTCCTCTGCATACTATATGCTGTCTATCCTATCAGGAAAGCTCCACTCGTTCAGCGGACATCAATTCACTTAGCGGGGATCCGTCTCATTCCCTGTCCGATAATGGCACTCACTCGACAATTTCGATGGCATTGGTTCCATTGACTCCGTCTGAGACAGGCGCATGCGATTTTTGTCTCTGTATTCAAATGCAGGAAGCGGCGCGAGTCCATCGCCAGATTGGATAGTCGCAGAATTTGCCCCCAAGATCTTTTCTTGCTGTCTTCGTCGCCGATATAGGATGAACGATCCCATAGCAATAGCTACCGATAGGGCGCCTAGTGGAATGCCGAGGCCGATACCGATTTTACTCGCAGTCGACACGCCAGTGTTAGCTCCGGAATTCGATGGAGCCATCGTCGTGGACTTCGGACTCTCTGAAGTGGCGATGGCAGCAAGCGTTGGTGTAGAAGCGACCGTCTCGAATGACGAGACCGAGGATGACGGGTGGTTGGCGAATGAAGTAACTTTGGCGGTGTGCTTCACAGCCAAGGGAAATATGAAGAGGCCGAAGCGATGTATCGATGGGCGTTAGAAACACGTCAAAAGACGGCTGAACGTCCGCGACGCAAAAGGGGACACCCGTCGTGACCGATCATGCCGGTATAGGGACACGTGAGGAACATGGTTTTGTCAGGGCAGCTACATGTCTCGCTTGGTCTCACGTCTATACTCTGAAGAAGACCAAAGCTTGTGATTATGGTTTCATATCCCTGCTTCTATGCCCAGGCCCGCATGACACGCATGCAATGAGGCGTATGCGTTGATCTCAGCCCTACTCCGTCCTCTAAACTCCTTGTAACGATATTGGCCCCAGTATGGCTATACCGTGTCCGACACAGCGACGTATCATAGGTTGATGCCTTGGATGTTTGGCCTAAGTTCCTCCTGCTTCTGTTCGATGCCTTCAGGTCTAGATGGTCGATGATGAGGTGGGTTCTGCGGATTCTGTGGAGGTAACGTCGCAATAACATACGACGCGCGTTCTCATGCCCAGAGCTACCCGAAAGATAGCACAATTTGTGTACTGTGAAATTGGGGTGGACACTATCACAGAACAGGAGAGACACTTTAGAACAATGCGAACAATTTTTAGAGTCGAGAATTGCTATTAGTTTTGTGTTTCTGGACAGCTTATCAACAGATCAAAGAATGCAAAAGTTGAGAAACCATTCCCATTTCGCTCATAGCATATCGTAGCATGATCATCCAACAGAATTTTGCAACAAGCTCAGACGCTACTCGTCGATCCTAGAAATTAAGCCTGTATACGTGCTCATCTGCAGAGTCGTCTCGTCCAGAGGAGCTGGTCTGCGAAATAACTTAAAATAGGCAATTGCTCTGTATGAAATAGCGTGTATAGCATTTAGGGTTCGAAAACAACTGCTTGTATATACAATAAGGAATCCCGTTCCGGGCTCCTCTGTGGCGGATGTATTTATGCGGTTGTTCATTGCAGTCTGACACTCTCTTCCCAGTAAATGGGAGGAATCCTAGTTGATCGGGCTGCAGGCTGAACTCCGGGGCGGGGCTGGAAAGATACAGGGCGGCAGGTGTACGACCAAAGCACAGTATATTTCCGTATAGAGCCAGTTCAGGCGTACTAACTCATACAAGGTTTAGAATCTTATCATATTCAGGCAGTGCCCATCTTACCATCCACTCTGACTTAAGAACTTGCTTAGTCGTAGGACGATGTTCTGGTCTAAATGAGAGCATCGGCCGTAGCATGTCAAAGACAGCATCCCTTTCATTTGCGTCAAAGGGTGGCATCCCGCTATCTCGTCTGGGTTGCTGCACGCTGTCCTCAAACCGATCCTCCCAGGATCGGTAGGGGTTCCGATTGATTGGCTCCCCATCCTCAGTGAACTTATATCGACGCGCCTCCCATCTCTTCCACCATTCCTGCGGCAAGATACCCAGGGCATCAACATGCTCGCAGGTCATGTCGTCCTCGGTAGCGAGAAATCCTTCAAACAATGGCCGCTGAGCAAAGATAGACCATATAGTACATGCCAGGCTCCATATATCGGATTGAAAAGATAAAGGACTTTCTGGTTCAAACCAAGCCTCGGGAGGACGGATGACGAGGGGGGTGCGAGAAGTGTATTTCAGCTCTTTCGGGTACGAAAAAGCTTCGCCAAAGTCGGAAAGCAAGATTCTGGCTTCTGCAAGCATGATTTTCTCACTTGCTTCTCCTAGCCATATGGGCGCAACGCCGTAGGATGGGACGCCAGGAGGAAGTGGATCACCATCCAGATGAATAACTGGCTCGAGTTCCGGTGCCCCATATTCTTCATATAATTGTTCGGGTGACAGCTGATCAAAGCTAGGCGGGACTTTGAGAAGAATGTTTCCCAGATGAAGGTCCCCGTGGACAATCCCCTGCGAATGTACATAATCCACAGCAAGAACCAGCTGCGCGGCCAATGCTCGGGCCACGTCAAGCTGGAATAAACGGACCCATGACCCGTCTTTCAGCGCAGATAGGCTAGCCCTCGCAGGTGGTGTGACATAGCAAGCATGCTCACCATTGGGACCTTGAACAGTGAACCTGTCCAGAATTGAAGGAACCATTGCCTCGGCTAGATCGTTGTCTGCGGAGCGATGTCGGCAGGTGAGGGACGATACGATGTCCGCTTCCTTTGGGTTTGAGTCCGCGGTAGAAATTTTTACTGCAACATATTTATTGGATTGTTCATCACGGGCCAGCCACGTCGTCGAATAGGTGCCATATCCCAGCTTATGAACAACGCGATACCGACCATGAAAGTGGTCTCCAATATGGACGGGGTGATAGCCCCCTGGTCGATAGTTCTCAAGTCGTTCGACACCTTCCAGGGGTTCATATAAGCAGGGAGCGCTGGACTCGTCCTTGGTCGCCATTGAGCTGGATGGGGTGGTTGTCCACGCGAGGCGGCGTTGGTTGCGCAGAAGTGGCGTTCGCAGCTTGCGGGGGACAGAAAAACTAAGTTTGATATGTAAACCGTGCGGGCGCAACGATAGTCTCGTTAAAGACAACCACCTGGTCATGATCTATCATGCGGCGTCGCTAGACAGAAGAAGTACGGTAAAGACATGGAAATATATCAGATGCTGAGTTGGGTAAAGGGGGTTCGATGAGTGACAAGTTACGCAAGGCGCCCCAACCAATTTCGGCAGAGACGTGGACGATGATTGGGTGGAGCGGTGTGTGAGAAAGTCCGTCCCGGGACACAGCGCTTATGCATTGCGTGACGAGCAAGCATTCAACAGATACTCAAGCGGCAGGTATCGGTCCGGGATTGGACGCACGGGCACATTCCTTGTCAACAGTAGCCGCCAGGAATCGACTTCGACCATGTGATATGCATGGTGCTCATTCTACTGCGGGGACTTAGTTTTATCTATCTGATCATTTCGAAGTTGTCTGAATCTTTACTCGATAGATTTACGCGCCCTTAGGATTGCGTGTTTTAGGAGAAAAGCTGACTATTTGACAGCATGCTATAAAGAGGGACGATCCAAAATAAAGAACGGATCTCCATCCTACAGTTTATCTCTCATTCCTACAAAAAGTTAAGATAACAATCATCCCTTCCTTGAGAACCCCCGTTGGCGATCTTTCCCAAGCAGACATGTCTACGATCAACATGGTGAAATATTACTTTTACAAGGGCATGGTCCCCAAAGACCAGGATCGACTGCGCCAGCTTGTGGCTTTAGCGTATCAGACAGCAAGAGACAGAAAGCTCTATCCAAAGGCGGTGCTTATTAGGTATGTACTCAGTTTGCATTCGACTAGCGTCTCTCCCACGGGCGTTCTTGTTTCCTCATGTTCTACCGGGTGCTAAATGATGATTCTTGATGATTTGTAGATCCGAGATTCATGATACAACCAGCATCAATGGAGTACATCAAAAGGACCCTTTGGGTCCACATGTTACCCTTTGCTACAAAGACGAGGATCAGCTCCTCCGTGGGACTCATGTCGCAAGTCATGGCTATGTTCATGGAAAGGACAACCTTGGATTTGTACGCGCAACTCATGCAGGAGAGAAGGCAGATACAGCCAAGAGACAGCAAGGGAAGAAGACAGTATGGCCATCCGAGAATGAGCTTGAGGCTGTGCCAGAGATCGGCTACGGCCACCTGCCACGCGACTAGAGCCTTGAAAGAATTCATGCATTCGGAGTGTACATATGGTTGACCAAAGCTATACAGTATTGCATTTCTGAGATGTGCTGTAGAATCCAAAATGCAAAGGAACGGCCGCCCAAGCGTCCTTGTGACGTATGCAGATGATACAATTGAATTCAGGAATAGCTCCTGGCCCGTAGATAGTAGCTTGGTTCCCCTTACGTTGGATCCTTTATCTGGGGGAGGGGGAAGAGGGGGTAAAGGAGGCTACATATGGAACAGCGATTTCCCTATATCTCATGGATATCTAATGAATTGTGAAGTAATATTGAATATTATCACGCGATGAAACTGTAGAAACAAGTTTTGGGGACCTTGCTATCCGATGTTGGACAATTCAACTGCGGCAAACGGTCGACCTCTACACTGACTCAAAATCATGGCGTTTCTCTATCCAGTTGGACAGAGAAAAAGTTGGCATATTCTTGATCGATCCTCCGTAAGGCCGAGCCAAAGCTCCGTTCTGCCTTTCGGAAGTTCCGGTAATGAGAGCGTCAACCTGCTCTATACCAACCTGGCAGTCATGAATTGCAGTGCGAAGCATCGTGCTGCGTGGCATCAATAACCCCGGCATGCTTGACCTCAACCGCAGGGAGTTCCGTTTCTCATTGGCGCTGAATCTCTCAAATTGTTCCAGACAGCTCCGCAGCTGTTGCACCGAATCATAGGTCAGGAGAGCGGCTTCGACTTCGGCTTGAAACAGGATGGCAGCGCGTCGGACTTTACGGTAGTAGGCATTTTCAGCGCGAAGATAGGATGCCTCATAGGCCATGCGCATTAGAGTATCCCGTTCGGTTGGCTCGTCGATAGTCTGCTTTTTGGCCCAACGTAGACGACAAGGCATCAGATCAACGGCAGAACTCTGGCCACCTTGCCGTGCCACTCGAACCTCCACCGATGTCGGCCGGTCGGGTCTGGTCCAATCGCCCCAGATCTCGGAATCGTCACTCGCAGATCCACTCGCAGATTCACGATGGACTTTGCGCTCGCGCCATACTTCAAAGCGGCTACGGAATTTATCAGCGAGCATTGTGTGCGGTCATAGAATAGACGCAGTAGGTCTTTGAACAGGCAGCTACGAGTCGTCGCAAGGAGGAGTCAGCCTCTTTATCAGTCAAAAAGTCAACGTATCTAGAAATGATGCTGCCCAATAATTCGCGGCACTTTCGACAGTATCAGTGCGTCACTGATGATTCAATAACCAGCCAGTGAAAATCCTTTCTCACCTCTTCCGCATGGCTGAGATGGTCTTCGGCCTGACGCATGCCTACCGAGTGTCGCCTGATTCGACATGTAGTCCCGTCTGCGGCAAGACAAATAATTTCGTCATGAGTCGTGCATCACGCCCATAGATGGACCTACGAAGTATTCATCTACTTGCAAAATGGATCGGTGCCTTACAAGCGCCTAGTAGGAACTCTAACCTGAGTTTATAGCATCAACCTTGCAATTTTATCTAAGCTTCGATCGGCCCTTGGCAATTGTCTATGCAGATTTATCCAGTAGTCGCCTGTGCTCACGCCCGCAGCCATCTTCGACGTGACCAACTGACGGGACTGCTTGAGTACTAGGATAAGCAGGTCTGTCGGCAGAGGGTCAAGCCCTGTTATATATCAATATTGGCCTTACAATATAATAGGGTATGCCTCTTGGCTGATGAATGTTGACTACAAATGGAATGTTCTTCCCGTATCCGACATAGTATGGATTGCCCCGAACATCAATATTCTTTGAGAATATTCCCAGGAAACAAAACCATTCTGCCAGCGATGTCACCTTTTAACTGTCCTCAGTCTGAGCGCCGTGCTCCGCAGCGCAGACGGCATGGGCAGTCCGAACTTTCTGCCGAGCTCTCAGCTTCATCACTCAGAGGCCTTGGCGCTTCCCAGTCCGCCGTTCACAGGCCTGGTATTCATCTCGCGAGCTATTCCAATCCCGGCGAAGCCGAAGGTGGGGGAGAAACCCTGTCGTTCCATAAACCAGAGCATAGGGTTGGGGGAGCCACCTACCGGATATCGGTCTCCGTTGTCCAGTCGCACGGACAACTGCACCACCTCTTGCAACCGCTGCACTTTTAAACTTGATGTAGACAGTGGCGGCCACACTCTCGACAGATGGAGCTTTCGTCCATATGGGCGGACCGGCCGGCATCTTTGTTACCCTCGCCTGTTCCTACTGAGAGCAAGACTCCCAGCGGCGGTGACCATGGCCACATATACTTCAGCTCTTGGACACACAAGGCGGCGAGACAGTTGTGCATCAAGCCACCGTCCCAACAGTACCCGAGAGACGGCAGGCGAATGGGTCGAAAAGACCTATGGTGCGTCAGTGGTGCGGACAGAGGGGAATATAGAAGGTATAACAACTCAGCACTCACATTAGCGCGGCGGATGATGCACGCGCACTCCAGGGACGGTCAGCAAGCGGCGCAAAAAGGGTAGGAGGCATGGTACGCACCATATTCATACCAAAGGCTCTTCGTCCGAAACCACGCCCGACAAATGGTAGTATCCTGAATCCTGACTCGGAAAAGATGCTATAGAGCGCCTAAGTTTCAGCCTGAAACAGAGCCTGAATAGTTCGGACAAGCGCTAGGTGGTACACAATAATAGAAGAACTGGATGAGCGCTACAAATGGACGTAGACACGATGCCTTAGACATCAGCACCTTATACGTCTCGCAATACTCGCGCAAGGCAGTCGTCCTCACTAAACTGAACACTGCGTTAAGCTAAAGTAAAATGAACTATATCTCGAAAACAGAGTGGCTTAATCTCCAGTGAAAGCAATGTGGCACGATCAAGCTCGATCAAAGGAGCCAGAGGTCTCAGGAGTGAGCTTAAAGCCACGTCCATAGCGGTCCTTGAATTCCGCAGGCGGCTGGCTTCCTGTTTCACTGTCAGGAGCATATGCCATCTCTTTTTGCGTGATTTTGTCCACGCTTGAGAGATGCCGAATATTGATGGTTGCTATGTCCCTCGACAGTTGTTGCACGGAAGCGTCACTAAGATGGCCTCCGACCTGCCTAGTTCTCCACCCAAGGCCTCTGTTCTTGCCACGAATGGTGTTCCCGTCTGTCGACACCATAAACTGTACAGCATCACCGGTAGCATAGTTCTCAATAGTGCTGATATTCTCCTTGAGGCGGTCGTCCGCTTTTGAGCAGATTTCGATGCACTGGCGGGCTGTATCCCATTCATCGCGCAGCCTTGCCAAGTCTCCATACTCCTCGGAGGACATCTCCGGCTTTGATTTAGCCAACAGTCGGTTCATGAGAGCTTGCATGTGCTTCTCCAATTTTGCTGTCGTAAGACCCAGATTGCGTTTGCATTCCTGGAGGCTCTCATTGGTGACAACCTCCGGGAAGTTAGGGGACCCATCATATCCAGGAAAACTATGAGGGTCCTCCGGGATGACTTGGATCTGACTGATATGTTCAGATAACTGCGTGCAGATTTGAAGACACTTCTCAGCGCTAAGTCTCTCATCGCGTATCGTTTGCAATTCAGAAGTATCCATATCAGACTTTGGCATGTTTCGTCCTAGAACAGAGTCAAGTTTGCTATCAATAACTTCCAGATGGACCTCGAGCTCGGCTTTGGCAGTCTCGATCAAACTCTGGTAGGACGCAAGGCTTTCGGCAGTCGCGCTGGATTTTCGGCTGACACGGGTTAATATCGTCAGAGTATCGGATAGTGAATGTGCTGCCGGGTGCATATTCGACTTACAGATTTGCATCTGTCAGAGCAACGTTGATCGTCAATTTATATCCAGCCACAAGCCGCCTGAACCCATCGATATCATCCCCCATATACCTAAGCCGAGCCCAATCGCGAAAGCTCGTCCGTTTGTCACTCGATCTTGACGAACATTTTAATAGCTCCCTTTCAAATTCTTTGCAAGCATTACCACATCGTAGTAAAGGAAGCTTCAACGCTGCGAGGTCCGAGTCGGTATCGGCGCTCACTAGTTCGATGAGGGGACCCAAAACCTCACTTAGCGCCTCTAATTCCTCTTGAAGATCGCATACGCGCTTCAGATGAGATTGGAAGCTTTTGATTGTATCATAGAGCGTGACGCTAGATTGCAGTGCGAAGGTGGCCAGAGTCAAAAGCCCTGAAGCAAGACTTATCGGCTCCCCCATCATATACAAAACGTGCGAGGTGACAATCGAATTATCGCAAGGGGGAACAAAAAGGTCATGGACTTGTCGGAGAGTCAGGGCGTTGATGAAAGATTTAGATGCACCCAACCGGTAACGCACCTCAAGTTTTATATGCTGTAGAGGCGCTTATGCAGTTCGAATAGTTCAGCGTCAATTGTTTGTGCCGGGTTAGAATATGGGACGTGCTGTCTGGAGTTCTTGAAAGCGGGGGTTGGGCGTTTATCTAATCAAGCCAGTTGGGCGCTGGAACAACGGAGCCTCCTTGGCCGGCCGCCATTGACGCAACTTAACGTCCAATGATATCTACGAAGAGCCTCATAAGGCCCACTTCAAATTATTAATAGGGAACGGGCGCTTAGCGATCACGTACTCCGAGTACATTATTGGATTGGTACGTCTCGGACCCTGCATGTAAGCGCTCATCTGCTTTGAATAGTGTATATAGAAATGCTGGATTTCAACCCAACGTAGCCGCTGGGTCCCTAAGCAAAGAATAATCTGCTGCGTCAGCCGATCATAGATGTGCGATTTATTAGTACCAATAGCTAGTACTAATACTACGTGGGGTAGAGACCATGAGCACCAGTCGATATTGTTTTACCCTTGATGAGCGCTAACTTTGGTAGAACGGCGTACTAATATATCTTTAACCCCATACAGAACGCGTTATAAAGAACCAGTAGCGTAATGTTTCCTCGCAGAGATACAGTCCAAAAAGTGATCTGGACTGTTGAAAAGACGGGCACAAATCGGATATGCTCTATCGGGATTTAACTACCAAGTTCCGTGCCTGAGGGGGCTTCCACCGTTCTTCTTCTCTGTCGCTTTCCTGGTTTCCAACGCAGAGGGAGGGGCAGAACAAGGTTCCGACTCCGTTTCCGCACCCTACTGCTTGTTCACTTTGCCTCACGAAGGAGGAGCGGACGCCGTAAGAGGCGGACTACAAATAGCGTATCCTTGTGTAGGTAGCCAGCATCGCACACAGCAGGTCAATATCCACCAGTCGCCCGCAGCAGCGGCTGGTGTTGAAATATCAGTGCTTCGTCATCCATCATGGCCACCAACCCCCAAAGACAGGTTGCAATGGCAGGCAGGTCACGAAGGCTCTCAGCCAATAAAATGGGGGCGAACAGGAAGAACGTAACGGCCGCTTGTTTTGCGTGTCGGGCCAAGAAGAGAAAGGTTTGGTTTGGGGATGAACAGGCCGCGGGATATGAAACAAAACTGACATTTCACAGTGCAGCAGTAGTATCCCATGCCAACAATGTCTCTAACGCGAAAGCCCTTGAATCCACCTAGTGTTAAGCATGTTCGCGTACGGCAGATAATTTTGCGTGCACACCGTCTCTGTGCCGCTCTGATCGAAAAGAAACCACCCCTATCTTTCTCAAGCAGCCGGCAAAAGATGGGCGGCGAGTGAAAAACTGGCTAGCACATGAAGTCAAGGCTGCCATGTTTGTTCGCAAGTGCACATGTGTGCATGTTACCGACGATTCCGTAATCTGTAATGGGGGAGTAACTGTTAGACGTCATATTGATCGGCGTTGAACTGTTCTGTCGGAGGAGAATCTGTCATAGTACCCGCGATTTGAGAGTGGAATGTAGTTTATAATGAGTTAGAAGCATAATCTCCGCGGAGCGGGACAGAATCAACAATCCGTGATCAGGAATGCGGACAGTTACCCAAAGGCTAACATAGCGTATAGAATACGTTGCATTGACACATCATTGCAATGTTATTTGCGGGAATTCTCCTGGCCAGAGGCCTTGTAACTAGTTACTCTTGTGCCCCGGGGGGTGGTTTGTGAACCGCAAATGGGAACTGTAACAATGAGGTACATTGCCGACTGAAGCGTGGGAAAGCTTCTCGGAACGGCGGAAAGTTCGCTAGTTAAGAGGAAATACAATTGGCACTATAGTCCAGGTAGCTGTCGCGGCCAGGCCATAACGAAGACACCAGAAGAAAGTTTCTTGTAGTCTGCTGTTCGGGAACATTATTTCACTCTGACGTTCACCACTGGAGGACATATGCCTTTGAGCAAGACATTGGCCCATCCATTTGGGGATGGATAGTCTCAACAACACTACATAGCCCTCTACGTACCGCTTTCACTATCAAGAATACCTCCCCGTACTACTTCGGACCATGAAGATCGCTATCACTGGGGCCCGTGGTACGGTGGGTCGAAATGTTGTCGAAGTCTGCTCCAACGCTGGACATAGAACTGTGCAAATCAATCGAAGCCCGCAGGATTACGATGGCACTCCAGACTCAGAGATGCGCACGGCGGATGTCGCTAACGACTACAATGCGGCGCTTAAGGCGTTCGAGGAGTGTGACGCTCTGATCCATTTAGCGGCAATCCCTGACCCTGTTGACAAGGAGGATTGGAAAGTCCATAAAAACAATGTCAACTCCGCGTTCAACGGTTTTCACGCAGCTTCCACACTGGAAATCAAGCGGATCTGTTACGCGTCATCTGGGAATGCCATTGGCCTATCGTACTCGAGCCAGCCATTGAAGTTCGATTATTTTCCAATCGATGAGGACGCACCGCAGCATCCAACAGACGCATACGCCTTGGCAAAAAAAGAGGCCGAGTATCAAGCTAGGTCGTTCGTGGACTGGTTCCGTGGGACGGCTATTGCATGCATGCGCATTCATGAGGTCCATCCATTGAAAGATGTCCACAAGGAACACGAGGGAAACTGGGAAGGCTCCGCCGTTAGACAAATATGGGGTTGGGTCCACCCTAACGCGGTCGCCCGGTCGGGTTTTTCGATCTTTGCGTCGTTTGATGAAGTTGCTGACCCAATTCGGGCCGACTGATTGAATAGACATAGTACCGCGCGCAGTAAGAAGAATATCGGCCATTTCTCGAATATGGGAAGGTCGGGGAGGCGCTCCGCGTCGCTCTAGCGATAGAATCCATTGTACAAGCGATTGTTGGCGCGTGTCTCTGACCGTGTTGTTTTCCCGCGTAGTCGGTCCTGCAAGGTAGAACGAGGCATATTATAAATGCGCGCTGCTTCACGAATATTGCAGATTTCTTGATTTCCTAAAGCAGGAATAAAAAGCAGACGTCTTCCCTCTTGCTCTGCTAAATTTCTTGACTTTTGACGCGCTTTTGGAGGCATGGTAGATGGTTGAATTGAGTAGAACGATAAAACGCGTAGATTTCTTATGAGGCGGCCGACTCGTTTGTGAAATACGTTAGGTTATATTCTTCGATATCCAGGAATCCCAGCCTAACCTTCTTTTCTGCGTCCTCACAAGATGCAAGGGTGTTCGTCTTTCATTGTATCTGGGGCCCACGTCGAACATGTTCGGAGGGCCAACATCGATCCGGCCTTCGTGCCCTGTATATATGCAACGTGTGAAATGCTTGTAGATGTCGGTCGAGTGCCTCTTTCCTTGCTCCATCTACAATCCGCGTGATATCTTCACCTGACCAGCCAAGTACACGGTTGAAAGGGACCATGCAGAGGGGCTCCACACTTTCAAGAAATGCGACATTGTACCGACGAGCGACAGCCATATTGTGCGCATGGCCGTTCCATCGATTCAGAGGAAGGTCAATGCACTCATGGTTAATGTCACTGAATCCAGTCTCCCGTAGCCAGTGCAGAGTTTGTCCGGGGCAATGTGCGATCTCACGTTTGGATAACTTTGTAGCCTCCTTCAAGAGTTGATACCATAGGCAGAGGTAAGTCTTTTGCAGAGAACCATTGTTGCAACGGGGTTCGAAGTCAATTTCCCATTGCTCGAACCACGCACCGTTATGGAGGTGGTTGAAGATCGTGTCGTAGAGTCGTGGCCAATTCTCAACACTCCCGCTTCCCATTCGTAAGTGGATAACATCCCACCACGCTTCTCCAATTAACCAGGGCTTCTCATAGTCAAACGGGGCCTCGAAGATGCAGTTTGGAGGTCGCTCTTTTGGTTGAATAGCGCAGATATCAACCCCCAGAACAGTGGCCATCGGGTATGCTTCGGCTACCTCTCTCGCCCAAATTCCCGTCCCACACCCCAGGTCGAGAAACCGACCGTTCATAGGGTGTGGAACGTGGATCAATTCACACGAGCCCCAGGCAGCTATAAACATTGAATGAAAGAAGTCCATGCGGTCCTGCTCCTTTTCATCGCAGGGAAGCATGTAGCCGTCCATTTCCCGGCCGTGGTATATGCGCCCGTGTTCTTGAAATAACATCCGTGCTTTTGGGTTGCAAGCAACCGTATTCGTAGCCAGTCGGCGTGTGCCATCACTGTGAAACAGATATAAAAAGGAAGACACAGGATTGTCGTGTTCGTGTGGCATCGCAAAATGCTGCTTTTCACGAGGGATATTCCGTCGTGCTTCCTCTGATGAGCAGACCATGTCATCAGTTCGAGCACCAAAACTAGTGACCGATGTGGCTGTATCTTTCAAAACCAAATCATGTTTAAACCCGCTGTTCAGTGGTCGGGAAAGAATAGAGACCTTGGATGTTGGGTTTGCCACGCTGTCGTTGTTTCCAGCAAGGCCCCACATTTTTTTTATCAACGAATCTCGAGCATGGGCACAAATTATTAACTTCAGGGCGTGGCTGGTTAGAGGACATGTTAGTCTTTGCTGTGCAGAGCTGCTTGATGAACGGTGGGATTAAAACACATGGGCATACGTGCTTTACTGTATCGGGAACCATGCTAACGAGAACTACGACATGTGTCGGACCACGAAGGATGTACTGGGTGGCTTGTTCTTGGCGATAGTGGCGAAGTGGGTTCAGGTTAATGAACAATTTCCCGGCACTCTGTTCGCTAGCCCAGAATAGGTAATGGCGCCGTGGGAGAGGGCGAGCAATATAGGTCGCGGTGGTGCGCTCCTTCATAGCATCCGAAGACTGGCGCTTCTTCAGAACTCAAGATAAGTTCCAATGTCTTTTCTCGTCCAGATATGTATCTCATGTAGATGTGGCGTTGCCTGGAAAGAATGCCCCTTTGACTATACGTCTAGGTGAGCAAAACTCTAGATTCACTCGGGTATACGGTATGACTTGTCGGGATATGGGGCGCGACGCAATAATTTCGTATCTAGAAGTGGAATGCTGCACCTAGCATAGGCAGCTCGGGAAAACGGGGGGAATCCGGCATTACTGCTACAAGTTGAAAGCGCAGCTCCTATACCCGCTTTTTGGGATACCCAGGCAGGACACTGAACTTATTTTCGGGGCCTCGTATCAGGTGAGGGGCATGTATAAGATTTTCATCGTTCCCATGCATTTAAGTCAACAATGGTTGTCATCGTTCAGTAGCTCTTGAACATTCAGAAGGGATCGATTGGCATCACCTCACCATCAGTTGCCATCCTTGCCGCTGATAGCCGAAATTATGAAATAGGGAGCACTTTCGCACATGAACATTAGGGGAGTCCATGCTGACCTCCAAGAGCGAAGGCAGAATTTGGCGTCTTTCGCTTCGTCCTGGACTGGCCACATCCACGTTATGGAAGCATATCGAATGCACAAAATGAAGGACGTATCGCACTATCCAATCGAGGCGCTCATTGGAGATAGCTAGGTCACAAACGCAAACATTGTTGGGGCGGGTGCATAAGTTAGGGAGTATTTCTAGCAGGAGATCGTTTCCCGACATCCGCAGACTAAATGTGTCGTCTAGCAGCGTTCCAAAGGATGTGGTAAGAGTGCTCGGACTTTGGTGATTCCAGAAGCCCACAGGCGGATGTTGCAAATGATATAGATGCACGGACTGCATACGGACGCCTTGCTTTCTGGCTCCCTTAACCGCTGCAGAGACGGTTTCTATATGGTGCTCAAAAGCCACCATGCGGTCTGCGAGGGCCATAGACCCTAGAACATCGCTGATCCAGTCTTCTTCCTCGGTCGTGAGGCAGAAGCATAGGTGCAGCCATTGGAGTTTCGGCAGCTTCTCTATAGTAGACGATAGTACTTCCATGTCGATCTTTTTCTCTAGAATTATCTGCTGTTCTTCGTATATGTCTCGTAGTACATCGCAGGCGACCGCATAGGGTGGGAGCGCATTGAGTTGGCCGGGACTTCCGGACTGATCGCGAATTGTGTGAAGGTAATTTTCGAGAGTAAATATGTGCGTTTGAAACTGTTTCGACTCAAAAACATCTGCATTTTAGTGTCAGCTTTAAGAGACGGAACATAGAATCAGTGACATGGATTATCAGACGCCAACCTGTGTCAAGAAGTAGCGGCACCACGTAAGTCAACGAGGATACATGTTGGCGAAGAGCCGAATCTGAGAGACATCGCAGACTATCAAAGCCGGCTCTCGAGAACTCAAACTTCACATTGCGAAAGAGATACGGCACACATATCTCCCTGAGCTGTTTGTTGACGCATGATACAGCCTCAATCACTTCCGGAAAGAGCAGTTCCACTATCATGCAAAGAATCCGCGTAGGAAGAAGATCCAGACGAATTTTGGAGGGGCCAGCAGAGCACATTGTATGTCTGAAGAAGGGACACTGTGTTGCTCACTTTCTAACCTTGCTATTTTGATCACCGATAGGAGACTCCAGTTGCGGCATCGAAAATCCTTTTAACCTGGACATATTACGAGCAAGGTGGAGATTAGAATTATCTGATGCAAAGGGTTAGGCTCGATATCTTGTTACTGCGTCAGGAGCAAATTCAACCAGAATGGGCTCTAGGTAAGGGAAAAGAAGCGAGGTTTTTGGTCGTTTACAGCAGCCCCACCTCAGGGAGCATATAATAAACAGAGCGCTTTTCGCTGGGCCGGACAACTAAACGGCGGAGACTTAGCGTGAGGTCGGCTGAGACATGCATCCCTTGGTATGAGGTTGGACATTCCAGAGCATGCGAGTGGCTTGATCGTGGTAGGGAAGGTGTGGCTAACACTTAGTGGTGCATTGGACACATCCACTAGCTGACCGTCCTGAGCAAATAAAAGTTTCGCCCCGCCGGCTGCTCCGATAACACTCTGGTGTGCTACCCTTGTTGTCTGAATGCTACCCGGAGGTTAATTAATCTGTCTTTGAATAATGTCTTAGTTGTACCACCCAGTCCCTTCCCAGACTCCTGCGCGGCACTCCATACTCGAAAGGACGTCTGGAGAGGACTCCCGTCGGCGGTAGAACTAAGACCACTTGACCTAATCCTGAGCCAAAAAGCTGCCACAGCTCTAGCATAACCAAGACCAAGTTCCAACTCAAATACGAAGTGATATGGATCAATAGCTGGAGACACCGCACTGATTGGTTCCGTAGCCCCGAGCCCAACTGGGAACGGGGTCTTTCTAGGTTCGATTTGTTTGCATCCTTATTCTGCTTGTTTTGCGGTTCATCAAGAGTTTAGCGCTGTCGAAGTCAAAAGATCCGATAATTGAATGAGACGTATCATCCATCATTCTGTTCTAATGTGTACTTCCCTCCTGCTTGTGGTATTTTACATCCAACCCTTCGTACTTGGAAGAAGCTTCCCGCCCATATGTCCCTACTGTACATGAAAATCCCTTGGAACGCGGACAAAATCCACCCTGAGCATTCTAGGACGATGCCCCATCCTAGAAGCTTCCTGGGCACATATACAGCCTTCTATATTCTTTTCCCGTAAGTGTCATACATCTCTATCTTCTCTCGCCACCACCCGCTTACAATTGCCTCAGACGAGGTTCTCGATCTGTTTCTGTCGTGTCTGTGATACATATTCAGATTGGCATACCTTGCCATTAATCTCCAAGTCTGGTTTATCTCCCTGCTGCTGCTCGCCCAGCATCACTGTCAATATCTGAAGCGTCATTTTCCTGGGCGCCCACGGTTGAAACCTCAACCCTTTATTGGATTCCTGTTCGATGTCCGCTCACATGCAACCATTCTCCATTCTCTCTTCCCCTGTGACACATCCCCATTATTTTCTTCTCGGGTGTTCGCCCATGCGCAACCCTTACCTCCGCTGTGTCCTTCACACGTCGTCTAGTTGGGAGGGCGCTTCTGAGTGCTACGCCATTTCCTGGCCGCGAGCGTTCCCTTGCAAAAATCTTAGAAGAACATCAAGTGTCGATAAAGCGTACAGCTCTCCGATCCCTGTCTTCGGAGCCTGTGGGACCTCTGCTTAAAAATGCCTTTATCTCCCTTGCTGGCGCGGAAGACATCTTTCACCCTAGAATAGGAACCAACTGCCGCCTTTCGGTCGAACCTTCTCCTTCCCTACAGCTAAGTTCTTCTCAAACCATCAGAGCTAAGACTCGTAGGCAGCCCACCACACACCAACCCCATCCCACCACATTACCAACCGAGGCCCCGCCCCGGCGCCCTCCCCTACCTTGGATGACTACTGCACGGTAAACTAGGTGCCCGCGCAGGAAGACAGTCGGTTGCAGCCATTTTCTAGCCCAAGTGGGGGCGCCCACTGGACTAGCACACACTTCGACAGCGGCGCAGGAGGCAATATTCTTCCGCCTAGTTGCGTGGCATATTACCCGCATTCGTCGCATGCCCACGCTGCACCCTTCAGCTTCCAGGCCGACCCGGCACTGCATGGCCGTGAGTACAGAGCTGCCTGGCGTCATAACATGTTCCTAAAGCAGGATCTGAATATGACAAGGAATGGGTCCGCACGCTTTGCGTACATGGACTCGAAGATGGCAAGGATTCCCCTCTTGCATACCCTCGGGGAGCATGGGGAGGTCTCTGTGAGCACTTCTCCAGTGCAGACGACTACGAATCATGGCGAAGTAATAACAGGTTTTTAACCAACGTCTGTCTATGTGCAGGCGATCAAATAGCGCTAAGATCTGGCGAGTACCTACAACCTGGTATGGTATGGAAGAGTCACGCGGAGAATGCCTGTCTACGGGTCTGACGCAGGCGAGAGACAAGACTAAAACCCTTGTCCGACTCGATCCTGCATGGTGGTAAGGAGTTAATAGAGATCCTGTGGACAAAGGCGTTATAACCAATCTAACCAACCCATCGCTCTTTATTCGCCTATTTACATGGGCATTTTTATCATGTTGAGAACGGCAAAGTTGAAGTCTCTCTGAAGTTAAGTTAGCAGTGTAGAGAACGCTTCTATCCCGTTCTTGTGTGGTGCATGTTATTTGAATGCTGATTGTCCTCGCAACTCCTCTGAAAGCTGCTCAATCATCGTTTCGCTGGTGCCTAACTCGACCACCCGATGTGTATCACTCATTTCCACCAGACCATCACTGCCCATAAGCTCAGCCGGCTTTGTCTTTGCATCGGGTAGCAGCTCAATTGCGCCAGATAGAGGGTATACCGCCTCGACCTCCGGCTTCTCTGTACCATGACCTCGAGGATCTGAAAGAGGTGAAGCGGAGGAAAGTTCAGTATTCGGGGGCTGGTGATGCCGTCGATAGAAAAACCACCACACAGATGCAGACAGCATTCCCACCCCCGCCACAATGCCCACAATCATGCCTGCCATGGCACCCTTCGAGAAGGTGACGTTATCGGTGAATGGACTGTCGGCCGCGGAGGTGTTTGTGACCATGCTGGTGGAGGACGCCGTCGTTGTGCTCGAAGGCGACGACATATAGTCCGTCCCATTGAGTACTACTTTAAACGCGCGAAGATTGTGATGCGTCGCATTTGCCCTCCACGGCCACGTTTTGCAGGTATATCCGGCATCGGCAATCTCCGAACAGTTTGGATCCTCCCAGAAATAGATGCACCAACCATCACCAGCTTCCCAGTCGAAATACCGGCCTTTGGGATTGTTGATTTCGATACAACCACTTGGTTTCGAGCCGCTCGCGGGATGAGACTGGTTGGAGGGGTCGGTCCAAGTGAAATACCAAGGATCCAGTGCCGACACACGCCCTAGTATTGCAGAGCAAAGGGCAAGCAGAAAAGGGCGCATGTTGATAACTGACTGAATCGTCAGTGACTGCGCGATAATTTTGGGGTCGACGGTCGGTTACCCATAACTGAGCACAAGACTGTATATAGCGTATCTGCCCAGGACAGTATCTACAGCAGGAACAGGTTCTGCGCAGACGGTATTGGAGAATCACGGCCACTGACTGCTACCGACGGGTGGAAAAAAGGATGGTCCGATTGAGTGCTAATTCAGCCCCGTGGTAGTGGAGAGATAGAATAATCGTCTATTTGCCTGTGTAGAGAAGCATAGCAGACCATGGCCGGGCAGTGCCGCAGCCATGTATGCGATGCAACCCTGTTGGAGGTCGATCCTGGTCATTGGCGGGTCCCACGATCAAGTGGACACGAAGACCTCATACTCGAGTGGTAGTGGATCTTGGCAGCATACGAGGGTCAGAAGCTGGACAAATAACCCATTGGGGCCACCCAACGACCCTCTTCCCAACAGCCACAATTTCGTATTTACAACATGAGGCGTGCACCAAGCTCGCTTGCGGATACAGACAACCGCCTGTTCTAAAAAAAAAACAATGCTTGTCTCGATGACGATCTATCGATCGAGGGTAAATCGCACTGCCTGGAACGAGCCTAAGAGGAGACGGTGATGTTCTGGCAGGGGTTATGGGGGATCAGCCACCCAAACTGAGCGCCAAGGAATGATTGAGCAACAACTGCACCCCCATTTTACCTGGGTTGCGGGGTCAAGGAGAACCTCCAACACTCTCCCCTCTTGTTCGCGGTACTCGAGACTGCTTTCCCTTTGAGATATTGACGATTGAGAGTCTAGCACGCCTCGCATTCACATGATGTTCTGGACGACCTGTTTTATTCAGATCCAATACTGAGCTGGGCAAAGTCTTCGCACGCCGACGGGCTCCTGTCTTGATTCCGTAAATAGTTGAACCGCCTCCTACTAGTTACGCGGCCTAGGACCCAATAGGAATGCGGTTGCTTTAGAGTGCGAAGTGTTCGGGGCGGCGCAGAAGCAAACCGCTTCGGCCCCCACGGAACGAATGTGGTGGAGTGAACGTGCGTTGACAATACGAGGGCGATAGGCAGAAGGCATCCTTGCAAGAAGGGGGCACATCAGCTGAATGCGTCACGTGGTAATGACGGGGTCTCCTTCCTCCGCTCCACAGCATATGCTGAAGCCGTCGCCGGTGTAAAGCCCTTCGCGGAATGATACAAACAAGGGACGGGCAAAAGTTTGGCCGGTTATGCGTGCGGTACTGTCTGCTACGCGCCTTTAGATATGGGTGCTAATAACATATTGTCAATCAAAAATGACCGCTAGACCACCAAAAGTGTGAACACACCCATGGGGCCCCATATGGTCGTAATATCTGGTTTTGACACATATTTTATTCAAGGATGCCTGCGCGTGTCTATAATATGCCGAAAGCAATTCTCCAATAGCTAGGTCGAGAGACCGGGGCTTTGGGCGCAATCAATCGGTGAGTAGGAATGGACCCCTAAAATTGGTGCAGCGGCTCTAGGCAGGTTCAGCTCCCAGTATCCCTCTTTCAATTCCATACACCACGGCATAAGCAGGTCAGTTTTGGCTCTACCCCGTAGCTAGTCTAATGTGGATGTCAATAGCCTAGTAAGGTCCGTGGCCTGCACAGTCCGAAGTCTGCGGATGGAGATCGGACTTAACCTGTCCTGCTATGTAGATGTCACCGGAAGACGAAAACGGCTTATAATGGTTGCTCCAGGACGCTTAGGGAAGAATACGAAGTCGATCGCTCATAGCAAAGGGAGACATCCAGAAACCCAGTAGAAGCAGGTCGAGATGTCATCCCTGTCCGCCTGGAACGAGGCGCGAGATGAGTACGGAGTACTTCAACTTGGCATTATACCCTGCTAGCCAAGACGGACGGTCTCTAAGACGAGAAATGAAACTTCGTATTTGTCCAGCCTATGTGGCCGGCTGTAACTTCCGGGATGATTCGGAAATTTGAGCCAAAACTTTTTTTGGACTGGACAAGATCGACGAGGCTGAGATATGACACTCACCAGAGATTTTATAAACCGGACACCACCCACAACGACTCGTGGCGATCCTGCACTCATTGACCATCCCTACATTGAGAACCTAGTCCAAGCTATCACTGTCCTCGTTGCAATCATGTACGCCCCGGTGCTCACCCTCGGGGCGCTCCTGGCCACCCAGACCCTGGCTACGGATATGCTGGCGCCTTTCCCAGGATCGGGCCTCGATAAGCGTCAGGGCGGCGAGTCTTTCCTACCTGATACCACCCCTGGTTGTCCAGCGGACTGGCCCATGTGTGGTACCAGCGGTATCTGCTATGACCCGAATCGAGGGGATATCTGCTGCCCCGGGGGAACTTGTATGCTCTGGCCCACGTTCTCATCTACTGAGAAAGATTGCTAAGTCTGGTTTAGATGCCTGTCCGGGTGGTAACTTTTGCCTACAGGATGGCTACTGCTGTCCTAATGTACGTATCCCCCTGTTCTGACACCGAATCTACACACTCGACAGTCGCGCTGATCCGTGAGCCATAGGGCTTGGACCGGGAAACCTGTGCCCAACAGCATGGAGTGACACTCCGGCCAACTACCACCACCGAGCCCGCGACCAGTACCGCGTCCTCGAGCCCCACTACCTCGAAGGCGGTCATCCCGACCTCGAGCAGTTCGGCCGCGACCCCGAGCGATTCAACCTTGACCCCAACCATGCCTGGACCGTCCAGCTCTTCCCCCATGCCCCCTGTCGAGACCTCCAGTCCGCCAATGTTCACCGGCGCTGCGAATGCCAAAGCGATTGGCGGCTCTGCTGTTGTTTTGGGTGGATTGGGTTTTATTGGAAACCTCCTTATCTAGTTTTGCGCTTTGGGTCCTGTGGATCTACATATGTATAACTTACAAGTGATAATAATTGATAACGAGATGGGGGATATCGGCTGGTTACTTCCCTTTAAATGCATCCTACAGCAGCGGCAGTGGCATACCTTCCAGAAACAGTGCTTCATGATTAGTAGGCGTTGTCCACTTATAGGGTCTGGGTAGCTTCGGCTTAATCACCCAGCACACGCAAAATACGTAATTACCAAGCCTTGCTTGTCAGCTAAGTAGGACGTGCCTGCTGCCTCTGCGCGATGCCTGTCCTTCAAATACCAGTCGTTCTTGTCTGTGCGCACCATCTCAGCTGCTTGTTTCTCGTATACATTAACTTTGGACCCACAAACCTCTCCAGGCAGGTCCATTAGCCAAGATCTTCTTTCATCCACAGTTGCATTGGCTAAGCCACGACCCCACCCTTCGGACTGTGTGCACAGATTACTATGGGTCATACGCAGCAAATTATCTGTTCCCTTTTTGACTGTCCGCCCTCGCTCTCGATAAGCAGCTGAATTAGGGTTACTGCTCGTTTGAAGGTGCATTAAAGTGAGTATACAGGACGGTAGACGGTGAAGGCTCTGACGATCTAGTTGATGGTAAAAGTGAAATGTAACCGCGGCCAAGGCACACTACGAAGTCGGTAGAGTGAGCCTTCCGCAGCATTTCGCCTGTCATGAGTTATGAAATATGCAATAGACACGGGAAGGCATGAGGCTTTGAGCAAATTCCGTTCATGGAGGACTGGCACAGGAAGCGCCAAGGATAATACGACGAAAGAACGCCACTGTGCAGCTCATTCTCTATCATGTCGTTCTTGCCGAGCATTCCAAGTCCTTGGCAGGACATGCGAGACGGCCTGGGCGAGTTGCGAAGAATACTGGATAACGGCCCCAGCATCCTTTAGCGGCGGGTATCCGTGCGTACTCCAGAAGGCTTAAGACGGCGAGGGATTCCGGCGAGGAAGTGCGGAATGAATCCACTGCGTGCAGCATTCAGTCAGCATGGCTATGGATCTAACTGTTGGACAGGTATCTGGTGTGATCGCGGCAGGTGTGGTGGTCGGTGCGTCAAGAGATTTTGGGCAATAGAGAGTCCGAGTTGCTGATGTGTTTGCAGTGAAAGTCATTTTGCCGACACTTTTGGCTTTCCTTTTTGTTGGGATGTTGAATGAACGGGACAATGCCGTAACTGCTAGCGCTGTCTCGTGGTCGTCAATCGGCCGTTTTCTTCACTCCTCCTACTGGCCGACCATACTCGGAAGTGATACCGCCGCCTTGAGCGGAGTTCGCTTTAACATTTTGTTCTTCCGGTATGCTGGTATTTTGGGCACTATGCTCATTTCGATTGCGGCCATTGTCACTCCGTTAGGATTATCCGAATCGACTGTCCCTGACCGTCCAGCATTAGAGCGATTCCACCATGTCCCTGACGACGGCATCTTCGGACGAGGTACGCCAGCAAGAAATTCTAGTGTTCCCTGGAGTCGCGTCTGCGGAGGGCTCGCAGAACCTATTACCTGCCCGGATCTGACGCGAACGCCGCCCCCAAGTAACCATTCCGTGGACAGAACGATTCCGCAAGAGACGATAGATCTCTTTTCAAGCGGGGTCGCAGCTGCCAGCAGCTCAATATCAAGCATATTTGATATTCAGTGGCGTTCGTGGTCGTGGACAAGTTTATCTGCTAGGACGACCAACGCCAGTAACTCCTCTCTGGTAGGCGACGCGTGGAACGAACGATATCCCTTTGGTGTCTATCGACAGATCTCCACCTTGATATTGGAAGATGGTTATCAAATAATAGACGGCCTCGTGGTCGACGCAACGAATGGGGGTATCGGCTTTCGAAACCACAGTGCGCCACCATTGACGGCCTATGGAAGTACCTGGACCGAAGATCTATTGTTCATCGAGCCCGTTTCGAGCTGCGTCGATACAAACCTGACGTTGGATTATACAATCCTGGACGAAGATATACTAGCATCGAATTCCCCAACCGGATTGACATTGACGGACAGAGGCGGATTTTCTGAACTAAACGCGACTTATCCAGAATGGGATTTGGCAGACGTCCAAAGGAATCCGCAACTCTGGGAGCGTGCGTACCAGGCGGCCTGGCTGTCGAACGCCTTCGCCATGAAGAAATTCAACGTCAGCAATGTAACCCTGGGAAGTGATCCATACATGCCCCTTATCCTGCACGAGGAGCACTCTGTACAAGCTGATCGAGAATATCCAATCCCCCAAACGGAGCCGAACCGTTGCTTTATCGATCGTCGGAACGCAGGAGCTATTGCACCGAATGAGTTTGGATGCTATGCAGCAAACAGCAGCATGGCATCGAGGCAGAATGGGTCACTCGAGACTGTTCCGGGTCTAATCAGTATGTTCGTTTCCCTTTGGGGTCATTTGATTAACTCATGCGAACCAAAGCTGCAGAAAACCTTTGCGAAGGGGGTGATTACGACACGAGCCGAGGAATGATTGGAAACATCGCCGCATACTGTGGCCTCATCCTGGGCTCGTCACTGAGATCGGACGGTCTTGGAGAAAGCATGCCCTTTCACACTGCTGGTTCAAGCTGGTCCAAGCCGATGTACTCCTGCGCAATGTCATTGAAGGCAATCATCAAATCCGTCACATTCAGTTACAATACCACAGCTGATTTCGCGGGGCTGGCTGTTCGGTCTATCGAGGATAAGAAGTACGATAATGAAGCCGAATACCCCATATGGGGGGTCGAAAATCTTTCGGATATGGGTCAGTTCTGGATGATGCCGCTATGGGGACTCGTATCCCGCGAAGTTGCGGACAACTTCACCCACGATCAGCTCAGAACAGTCCAGAAGCCCTTCCTCTTTCTACCCCGAAGAACTACTCTCGCCCGGGCAACCGGCCCCTCCGTACAGAGTCATCAGAACTTAGCAGGCATTGAGTTTCCAGACGCCGGATTAGATGCCATACCATCCATGGCAGTCGGTGCTTTGGGAACGATGGATTATACTGGCGAGGGAAACCTCGCCCTGGCACAGAAGTGGAGCACTCTGTCTAAGTCCGCAGAGTCAATGACAAGGGCGTTGAATCTTGTCTGGACTGACTACGCAGCAAACGCGGTCGTAGGAACAAAAGGCAGCCCAGGCTTGGAGCCAGGTAGCGCTATTCTCCGACCAGTCGCAACATACCGGACTGCGATACGCTATGACCTAACCTACGCTGTCCCTGCCATTATGATCCTGGCGATATTGGCACTTATCTCCGCTCTGGTTCTTGCTTCACTTCTTCTTGGTCGTACAACAGTCGCAAAGATGAAACGATATCTTAATGCTACATCCTGTGGGAGGAGTATGGTTTCTGCGAAGCATCGACCGCCTACAGCAGTCGACAATGACACGCCGACTAAGGAATGGATTGAGTCGCAGGGGAGGACGAGTATTATCGTGGGAAAGACTATGCGTTGCCAAAATTAATGTCTAGAGGGAGCAATGGAGGAAGGAAATATTGACGGCATATCGAGGAGTAGTAATACTAAGGATGCAAACTGCTTCTTACTCTCTGATATTGGAATACAAGATAGGGCTTTGGTTCTCACCGTAAATGTATACTTTTCCCCTTCTACGGCCAGCAAGATAGTTGGAAATGTGAACGAGGATATCAAGGAAACCGTAGCCCCAGTTGGAACGGCACATTTGTCATTTCACCTGTAAGCAATCTAGGCGCATTTGACGGTGAACAGACGCGGTAGTATGCCATAGCCAAGAATGGGATGGGATATGTGAGACGATGACCTGTGCACCGACACTCGGTGCGTATGAAACTCTGGCATCCGCCAAAGCTGCAGAAGCCGAGGACCTCACCCCAGTGCCGCGAGGTCCACAACTTTGAGGTAGGAGGAAAATAGTAGGATACACGATTCGAAACTTCCCCAGTAGATACTATATCATTTGAATACTCGTTTATAAAATTGATGGCGTTGGACGTGGACTTGCCTCGAAGACTTCGGATACCGGCCGGTTGGGTGGTATCACCTGGTTGAATACGCTAAGCTCCTGTGCTTCGAGAGCTTTCCATTATCCCTAAAATACGTAGTCAAAGAAATGAATTTCTTGTTATCTCATACAACCAGTCTCTTACACTTTAGTCCTTTTCGACAACTGATATCTATAAGCTGGCCTCTCACGACAAATTCCCGGCGTCATATTTGGAAAGCTGCGCGGATACCCGTAGATAGGCACGGGTCAAATCTCGCCCGAGCAAGTCATGAACTCCGGTTGGAAAAAAAAAGACACGTCCAACATACGCCCCAAAGACCAAACACTCTTAAGTCATGTCACGAGGAGCCTATTGGCGGTGATCCACTTTCACACGTCGCTTGACCATAGCTTCAGCTTTGGCATAGGTATTCCATTTAAGTACCAGAGCCCCATACCGACTTCGCGGTGTTTGGAATGCCTTCGGGTACTCCATATGCTATGCGTTCCACGTTATTTCTAGAAAGCCTGGTTTCCTCGGTGTCAGACGTGAAGTTGTAGCTACGGAGGGGGCTAAAGGCGATATTATAGGTTTGCGTTTGCGAAGAGACTCGGAACAATGAGCGTACCAGAAAGCGGGACTGCATTTGTGATGTCGTAAGATTGAATAGAAGCGCACTCCGTGTTGCTAGGGTTTCTATCGGAGTGATATGTAGTAGCAACCTGTTGCACCCGCTCACAGAATGGCTGGGCGCTCCGCTTGCTCAAGGCATCAAACTACGTAGGATTCTCGATAGGATAACCTGCATAGATTACCAGCGTGGTAGCTCGTTGGAAACTGGCCGTTGGTGTTCCTGTGCTCAAGCTGTCATGCAAGCTTTGCGGTCTCCTAGCACGCTGATTTCATGTAGCCTCCCAAACCTCAGCAAACAAGCCAAGCCTTAACTATATATTTATCTTATCAAGCCCCCTACGTTTAATCTTTATTATCTATTATCATCACTACCCTACTCTGCCGGAAGTGCAAATGGGTTTCATGTGGTCCTATAATGAAATATACATAGAGAACAATAGATACACGTTAGCTATAGTTCGTATCTCATCCCGGTAATTACAACTACTAGCAGTGAGAACGACGTACACCTCGTACTGCTCACAAATAGACCGGAACACACGCATTGTCCTCGCAGGCAAGGCAAGGCCGGAGCGCCAATGGAAATCTAGCCACCTTCCGCAGTAACGATACCTTACTACAATCCAAAATTCGTGTCCTTAAATATGAAAACACAAACTGGAAAGTGCTGTTAGTAGCGTGTGTCAGGCTCGCGACAGGACGTACCTCGAGGGAATGTTTCACTCGGATATTCTTGTGCATCGTGTCAAAGTGCATCCAATTCCCGTCGGAATGCTCCCGGCAATGCGGCAATGGGATTTCCAGGTCCATGGTCATTCCACTAAAGCAGATCGGATTCCCGGTCCAGTCCCGTGTCTGAGATATACTGTCATCCTTCGCTTTGACGTTATCTGTGTAGCGGCAGTGGTGGGGTACATATGGACCCAAGGTGGACACATCTTCGGCTTCGTCGTATAATAGGATCCTCTTGGAAGACACCAGGCAAGGAAAAGATGCATCCCGTATTAGTTCCGTTTTTTCAGTGATGTAGATTTGAAGTCCCTGGAATCTTGAACCCTCGGAGGCGGTAAAAGATATGTTGACCGGCAGATGACGACACAGAGAAGAGCCTTGCCTCAAGATCAGGATCTCACATCGGAACAGGCCTTTCCAGGTCCGGTCCAGGTGAAGGGATTCTTCGTCATCAAAAAAGTCCTGTGATGGGCAGCGGAAAACATTGACGTGCTTTGGCTCCGAACTATAGCGTCCAAAGCAGCCAGCGTAATTCGCATGAGCCATAACAGTGTACTGGACACGAGCACGCTGTACGTCGATGGACTCTGGCATTTCCGGCGGCAGAAGTAATTCAAAATCATACACATATGTGCCTGTCGGTAGCACTATGTAATGTGTGTGCCCAGCAGGTATAAGTCTATGATACCAAGCTTTCTTGATCCCGTATGTAGATTTGGATATCGGTCTGTCGTGAAGACGAGGTTCTCCAGCCTGGAAACGGTCGGCTGTTTCCTTCACCTTCAGTGTGCCGGAGTCAAGTACCGGAATTGTGCAATCGATGACCGTACTTGCCTCAACGAGACCTAGGCATTGTGAGTAGGAGCTCAAAATGATGTGAAATACAACCATATTGTCCTCACCGTGAGGCCACTGTATCTGAGATATGCCCTTGAAAGAGATACTTAATCTCTTGATCCGTAAACGTCCCCTTACTTCTAGTAAACAGCTTCCTCGGAAGACCGGCAGTCCACCTGCCTGGGAAGGAATAAAGACTGCCGGCTCCCTAGCTTTGATATCAAGGAGAACAATCCCCGGGGGTCTCTTCATGCGTGCAGACGTTGAGGCGCGGGCTGCGACCAGATCGGAGGAAAGAAGAATGGACAGCACAAACGCCAGGGAAATGGGGGATTGCTGGACGTGGAATTTCGAACTGAACCGTAGTGGCCATCCAGGTTGAAATGCCCTTTGGGCCCATACATATCTGCATTATGTCATTACAAACTTAAAAGCTAGAGACGGTGCCACCCAGCCTTCCGTCGGTAACTAAATATTGTTCTCGATACGCGCATTGTTTAGGTTGAAAAGCGGTCTGGGGCTGTTGAGTATCCCGGGGGCTGTATTGAGCATCATCGCGGCTGAACCTTCGAAGATGGATACATGAGGCGTCCCACCCCGTAAGGGTAACTCTTAGCTAACAAGAGTCAATATATTCTCACTTCAACAGAGGGTTCCTCGGCAGTCTGCAGCTTTATGCACGCTCCGTTAGTCCTTTGGGCTCCATTCTACTGCTGAACCACAAATCCTTCCCTTTCTTGTTTGGGTTAGTTTTCTATGACGTTTTACGAACATGATGGGCTCTCGAGGAGCCAAGTATTTTGAGTCGGGCCGATAACTTCTGACCTGTAAGAGATAGGAGAGACCGTGACAGCGGCTATGACAGATCTGTTGCAATTACATCATGGTGACGAAAAGCAGGCGAAGATTATATCCGCAGAAAGTGAATTTGAGTGTTCGCTCGAGCATAGGGGCCTTGCCATCGTAGCTTTTCCGTACCCCATCATTCCATCGCCGATCTCTCAACCTGCTGGACCAGTCCTCCAGCGACTGAGCTTCTTCAGGGGCTGATTCATGGTCGGATCAGATGGAGCAATGGTTAGGGCTGTTCCGAGGGACTTCCCATCGCGGTTGACGTCGGCTGTTTACGGGCTCTGCGACGGAAGAAGACTCGCTTGGTCCACTTCCAGGCCTCGACTCCCATGAAAAAAAGGACAGCCTCGACAGCCACGATTCCCCACTCCCACGTGATGGGCTTATGCTTAAACACGACATCATTCAGTACAGGGATGTAGAGGATAGGGAACATGGTGATCCATCCAGCCATGATGGACCAGAAGAGAAACTTGTTCCGCCATACATCGTACATCCACTGGGTGAAGTATCTCTTGGATTTTGGCTGCATGCGAAAGAAGGACCTGCGCATATTGACCATTTCCCAGGCCAGAAAGAGTGCGAACCAGGTCAGGCAGACAAAAGTAGTAGCACGCGCTTTGAAGACCAGTTCGCAGTCCCTGATCTCCTCGGACCACTCTTTGTTGCAGCCACGTGCCAAATTACCGTCGCCGAATCCCCACATCCGGACAGAGAATGCTGCCAGACAGAGTGCGGCGGTCCACACGCCATAGACCAAGATGTCGACGATCACCTCCCAAGTAAATATACCTTGCTTGTTCTGAGGAGGACGATCCATAATATCGGGGGCCGCTACCTCCATTCCAAGACCCATATCCGGCATGCCGGAGGTGATCATAATAATCCAGAGAATCTCGACCGGTGACAGCGGAAAGACCGACTGGTTGTCAGCGTGTCCTTAAAAGCCAACCCAATAAGTAGAGTGCAGGCCTGGGCAATGTTTTCAGATAGCAGATGCAGCACAAATTTCTGAATGTTATCAAAGATCCGGCGGCCTTCCTCAACGGCGTTAAGGATCGAGGCGAAGTTATCATCCGTAAGAATAATGTCCGATGCGTCTTTAGCCACGTCCGACCCTGCCTGTCCCATGGCAATACCCACATCGGCATGCTTGAGCGATGGCGAATCATTTACCCCATCGCCAGTCATAGCCGCAAAGCGACCACGACGGTGAAGAGCGTCGATCATACGCACCTTAGTCTGGGGGGCGCAGCGCGCAATCACTAAGGGCAGGGTCGGTAAAGCATCCACCTCCTGGTCTGAAAGTTTGTCGAACTGGCCTGCCGTCATCACCATAGCATCCGCGACATCAGCGGCCACCGTGCTGAAATCCGCCGGAAGAATCCCCACTTGCTGAGCAATTGCTCTTGCTGTGCCCGGATGGTCGCCCGTAACCATGTGGACGACTATACCAGCCCGATAGCAGGCCTGGATTGAGCCCGCTGTCTCAGGCCGTGGCGGATCGTACAAGCCGATCAGTCCTAAGAAGCACAGATCCTTCTCGATACTGTCGCGTTCCAGCTCGGAGCTTTCGAGTAACTGTGCCTGGTCCGTAAAGGGCCGATGGGCAAGAGCTAGTACCCGAAGCCCTAGCTTCGCTAGTTCCTCCATATTTTGAAAGATCATGTCACGGTGGTCATCGGTCATAGCAACGGGGGTAACGGAGCCTTGATCCCAAATTACTGTCGTGCAGGAGTCGACAATCCGTTCGACTGCGCCTTTGGTGAAGATCATGGTATGGTCGTCTGTATCACCCGTCGATTTCTTGCTGAAAACCACAGACATTTTCTTCACGGTGGAATCAAACGGAAATTCAGCCTTCTGGTGCCACAGCGCACCTTCGCCTTTCGTCCAACGGTCACGGTTCCAATTGAATCTAGACGCAAAGACTTGAATCGCGATTTCCGTCGGTTCACCTCGTGCATGCCATTCGCCATCCTCCGACTTGAAGACATGAGAAAGGTTGGCCATGGCGGCGACGTCCAGAAAGTCCTGAAGCTGGCGGTTGTCCGAAACAAGGTCTTCGATGTTCTCCGCAAGCCGTTCTTCGTCTGCCTCCTCAAATCGCATCGGAGCAACGGGGCTGAAGGCGACGCCTCCGGCAGTAGGGTTAAAGGGCTCGTTGGATGTGCCGACGGAGTATGTCCCGCGAGACGGGATCCACGCCTTTTTGACAACCATCTTCCCTTGGGTCAACGTACCAGTCTTATCCGAGCAAATATCAGTGACGGCACCAAGAGCTTCTAGCGAGTCGAGTTTTCGAACAATCACATTTCGCTCGACCATGCGCTTAGTTCCCACCGCCATTGTGATGGTCAGAACGACCACCAGGCATGCCGGAATCATGCTGATGCCGGTCGCGACCGCGTACATGATGACTTCAGTATTGCTGCTGAAGTAGTTTGCACCCATGCAAACAATGGCAAAGACAACCGCGATCCCGAACAGCAAACAAGCCAGTCTGGACAACTTCCTTTGTAGGGGCGTCCCAATATTGACACCGAGGAATCGACCGATGGCATCCGTCCCAGTGAGTGTCCATGCCTGAACATACCACCGCTTTTTAGTCTCGCCGCCAGGGCCGCGCTTAACGGGGCGACGCTTGTTGCTCCCAGACCGCAAGGCTAGGGCAATGGAGCCGATTTCGGTGGACATGCCTGTACCGACGACCACACCGCGAGCACGGCCGCGGGTGACGGTGCTCGAGCTATATGCGATATTAAGGCGGTCCCCCGGGCCAGTGTCTTCTTTGAAAGTCGAATCACATTCCTTCTGGACGGGAAGTGACTCGCCAGTCAGGAGAGCCTCGTCCGTCTCAAAGTTCACTGCTTCAACCAGACTGTTGTTGTCAGCCGCGAGTCACCAATTAGCGGATCCATTTAGTGCAAGATCGCATCCAAAAACGACTCACCGAATATCTGCAGGGACAGTATCTCCCGTCCTCAGTTCGACCATGTCACCCGGCACGATCTCCTGCGACGGTATCGAGAACGTTTGTCCTCCTCTCGAGACGGTCCCTGTGGGCGACGACAACGAGTGAAGAGACTCCATTGTCTTTTCCGCGGCGTACTCTTGGAAGAAGCCGACGACGATATTCAAAACTATGACTGCACAGATCACTCCACCCTCGATCCACGACTGAATTCCGAAACTAACCGCCATGGCCAGGATCAAGACCTGTACCGAACGAATTGGATCAGATTCAAGAGTTCTCAACTTATTTCAAGTGTCATCGCAAAGGGATAATGGGTCGCTTAACTAGCATCATGGCGTTTGCCACCTGGCGGATGAGGATCTTGATCACTGAAACGCCCTCGCCTTCATCGAGTTTATTGGGTCCATACTGCTGAAGGCGGCGACGGGCCTCTTCAGGAGAGAGACCATCGTCCAGTGCCGTGCCAAGTTCCTCAATCACTGCCTCATACGGGAGAGTATGAGGTGGTCCGGTCAATGGAATCGGGCTCGCACCCGGCCCTAGGTCGGCGTGAATGCCGTGCTTCTCACTTGGCATTGGACGTAGCTCTTCTAGGTTAGTACTATCTGGTGGTAACAGATTGTAAATCGCTGAACCGTGTCTCTTTGCTGGGAAACAAATGCCACCAGAATACCAATCAGCGTGGGAGAGGACACGGGAGAGGAGGTCGGGGGTGAACGAGGGGCAAGGGGCGGTCACTAATTTAAGGAGACCCGGGCTGTCCTTCTCCCTGCTGTCGGTGTGGTTGACCCAGTTTTTCACCGTAGACCACTGGCATAGTTCTTGGGGCCCTCAGTGGAGGGCCAATGGAGATATCGACAACATTGGGAGCGATCGGAGTACTTCTTGGCGCCAAGAAAGTTTGGCTCTTGGCCATTACTCAGAATGATGATAGTGGGATCGCAGACACCACCACGAGCCCCGTTTCCGGCCAAGGATCGTCAGGCTTAACGAATGCGAGTACACTACCGAAAATAATGATATGGTTTCAGGTGCTGGGATTCTTCCAAATGAGCAAGGGACTGGGTTGTCATTAATCCGACCTCACGTGGCTTTTTTGCATGAAATCTGCAGGGCAGTCGTGGCTCTCCTTCCACGGACTGGAAAAGGAGACCGTGTATGCGGCACATGGGACATCAGATACTGTAAGCCAAGTCCTGACAATGTCTACGCGCTAGTGGGATAATATTCGGAATTTTTCCGGCCATGGGAAGACCTACATTTAGAGGGTGCTGTCAGATGCACCTAGCGTCCTTCAAGACACCCCATTGCGCTACGGCAAGTAATTTAGGTAAAGGGGAGGGGGCGGTGATTTGTTATTGGAATGGCAGAACATTCTGTATACTCAAGATCATTCCCGCCACCGCTCTTGGCAAAGCCGTCGCCGAACCCCATCATTGCGTGTAGTATCTTCTGATTGTCAACTTTGACTTGTCTGCCTTGGTCCTGGACCACGACCTCCGAAGTGACGGAAAATCGGATCTATCATCATCGACAAGTCGCTCGCTAGGAAGAAGGATAGCTCGGTCAAGTTGGTAGGGTAGTCCGCGATGACGGCCGCGAATCATCATGACGCAAATCACAACTTTACTAAAGGTGTTAAACTGCCCACTTAGAGACGTATTAACGGTGGGATAGCCAAGGCTGAGGCCAACGTTGCCACTGATGATATGTCAGTCGGGAAATATCCACAGCACCTTCAGTCCAATCATATAGAATGTGAACTGCCGACAAAGGCTCGATGACTTACTATGCGGAGACAACTTCAAAGAATAGGGCGAATACAGAGAAAGCCTGTAGTTCTAATAAGTATACGTTCAAGATATAGGAAAGAACGCATAGTCATACCGTATCATGCATAATTCGCTCGGACTCCGAGATGCAAATACAGAAGATGCCGAGGAAAATGTACCACAGGTCAAAACTGAGCTGGTTACGCACATGTGAGAGGAGGTATTTCGTCCCGTCTTGTTCGTCAAGATCAGAGTCTTTCGGAAACAAGCCAAGCGTTTGTCCTTCGTAGGTGTTGGAAGCGCGGATGCTGAGGGCAATCGGGAAAATTGCAATGTACATCATGACGAGTAAACTGAACTGGACTGCCGGGTTAACGTCTCCAAGATTGAATGTTGACGTTCCAGTATGCCGAGAGGAGGCTGCTTGGAATATGGCTGCCAGAACCCTTGGTCCGCCCGGAAGATTATTGACCGCTGGGTTGTGGAGGTCGAGAACAATAATCAAAAGGACATCCACGGCATTCAGGAGAAAAATCACCCCAAAGAGAATCCACGTTGGCTTGCTTGGGAAAAGCAATACGTAGCACCGTCGTGGATACTTTAAAAGGTAATCCAGAGGCTCCTTGAGGGAAGAGTTCTGGGGCACGACCAGATGCATAGTCCAAATGACAAGACGCAGAAAGCAAGGATAGAGAGTATTTCCAGCGAAGGCTAGAAAGCTCATCAGCAGCATCGGCCACGTAGCATCCTGGAATGATACCATCGAATCTGGGGTAAGCGTAAAGCCGAGGTTGTCAACCATTGTCTGAGCGGAATAGAAAGCCCTGTCTTCGTCAGCATGCCGCCATAAGGGCACGTCGAGCTGCCTTATCCATGACATACCACCAAACGCTCCCTTGCCCGCATTCGTTGAGGTAATCTCTGTACTTGCGGTCCGCATGAAGGATCCAGGGAACTAGACCGACAACACCGAGCACGTGGAGCCCGATAAGATACCCTAGCAGCGGCGTTAGCTCTGACCCTTGGATGTGGCCTCCCCCCCCCCCCCCCCCCCCCCCCCCCCCGGCCCTCTAGGATCCCTACCGATCACGATCCTTAGTAGGACTTTCAAAGCACGGTACTCGATCCCTCCTATAGTTTCTCTATCCTTGGCTGTGAGGTTGTAGAACTGGGAATTCCGGCCGACGGAGGCCTGTGAGGAGATGCCCGGAAGGTTCAAATCCTTCGAAAGGGAAGTAGCTCTCTGGATCCGGGGACCCTCGTTGCTTGGTTGCCTGCCGATCACAAACAGCGACGAAGCCACACGTCTCAATGGCACCGTATTGCGGGTGAAGGCACTCCACCTATGCTGGGAAACTTCGGATTCCGCGTCGCTGTCTAAGTGGCGCGTCAACAGTGTCAGTCTGTCGCCGCCAAAGATAAATAGCATTACGAACCGGTGATCTCCGAATGCTCTTCAACTTCCTGGATTGGCATGCCTGCAGCCAGGTTACTCATGGGCTTTTGCAAACAGAGCGATAAACGTACCTCTGTCGCGTTCACGCGGGGAAGGGACACGCAGAGCCTTGCTGTTATCGGCAAAGGAGATACTTCTGGCGGTGGACTGTTCGGGTACCGCCCCTTCGTCTGAAGACTGGGAGCTGCTGTTCTCACTATGGCACAGAAAAGGCATTAGTCAACGACAGAAAACCATACCTGGAGGGTCTCCTTACATGGACGCGGTTGCGTGTCTTTCCGAATCCGAGTACCGTTCTGATGGCTGATAAGATCCCTGTGCTGGTTCTCGATCCGTCAGATCCAAAGCTGGCGCCCCAGGCGCCTCTCTATCATCATTCCTTGCCGACCGTGCCTTTGCCGAGAGAAGTGTAGGCGCTATGGCAATTAGTATAGCGTCAGCCAGCGATCAAAGAGTGTCCTACCTATCTCTTTCAACCGCTTCTCAAACCAATGAAGTCGAACCGCAACAACGATGATGTTAATAAACATCAAGTTCGTTATAATGGGGATGACATAGATGAAGACTTGCTGGTATGTCTTCAACAATTTAACGTCAACGCTGCACATTGCCTGTCAGAGAGTTTTGCGGACCCATGCGATAGGGCGTAGGGAGAGGCGTACGTGTTTAGGCCCGACTCCGTCGATGCGCTCGCACCAAAGAAATAGGCGTCAACTGCCTTCAAGTTGCCATAAGGATAGAGGACTACAAGTCCCAGAATTCCGCAAAAAATTATATATGCATCTTGTTCGGAATTAGCGTTCCCATATTCTCATGGCCGTCTGAAGAAGGCAACATGCAATGCAATGTTATGAAAGTTAAAGGTGGTTTCCACATGCCTACCGGCGCAAGGGAGAATGTCCGGGGAAGTCAAGGATCTGCAGGAATGTACGGCCGAGCTCGCTGTCACCAAAGGGCGCTTCCAAGAGCGAGATGGAGGGACGACTCAGAGATCGGGTATAGCTGCAGGAAAAATTTGTAGGGCAAGGGTATCTGTACTTAAAGAGTCCCTGTGAAGTTGGCGACCTGGTTGCGGGATTTAAAAGCGCCAATCAATACGACAAGGGCGGATTTTCAACTTTTTCCCTCCTCCGCCAGACGAAGCCAAACGAAAGAGATGCTCCAAGAATGAAGTTTCGGATAAAAATTTGAACGTAATGAAAATTGCTGTACGTGGGAGTCAGCCTGTTTCGTACGGTATGATTTTTTACTACCTCTGGGCTTGACCCAGCGCCAATCACGAGAAAGGGCTGCCTGGCCCATTCAGCAGAGCGCGGACATCCGATACCCGTACCGAATCAGAACCCCGAAGCTCTCTTTCCTGTTGGCTATCCTAGTCCACCACGAGGAGGTTTAGGTATCGCGATATCATACGGGCGACACAACCTGGGTTGCCCTTTAACGCGGCACCGGGTCTTGTCCCCATTCGCCGTCCCATATACAGTTGCCCGCGGATTTGACAAGAACGCCCACGTTGGCGGGACAGGTGATGGTATTGAGCAGGATTGGCCAGACCTCAGTTATGAAGCTATCCTCGCTGATGTACCTCGTCTGGTTGTAGCCCATGTCAATGATCGACGATCCGATCTCACCCCACGCTACCATGGCGGAACCAACCTATTCACCTACATGCAAGACACCAAAGGCTGCTGCGCGGTGATTCGCCATTCTATCAAGGAGTAGATAGTGCTCGCCATTATTGTGAACCAGAGAAGGGTTAGGATCGCTTCTCCAACAGGATGAGTCTTTTACATATAAGATGGGTTTCAGACTGATTCTCCGTCGGCCCGTTGAGCACGGAATTAGCTCCCGCAGACAAACCTTTACTCTCCACTTGGTTGAGCCTCGTTTCACGGCAGGCAAAGTGACGAACACTCAAGGTGACGGGACCAGGATCCACAAAAGGATTAAAAAGCAGAAAGGAATCGGCGCACTAATCCGAAGGAACTGGTAGCAATGCCAGGGATAGAGAAAATCTCGAAGCCGGGCTAGCAATTTAAGACAGTCGACTATGCATACCTCAACACTTCATGTATGCAATAGGAGAAAATCCAAATCAATGACGGTATTTAATAAGTTAGCGAGAGGATCCATCATAGCAACCGAGGTACAAAGTATATACACCGGCTATACTCTTAAATGTCGATAGTAATAGGTCCCAGATCAGCAGCCCGACAGCAGCGAACTCCACGAAGCCACTGGGAAGAGAGTATTCCAGCGGCACCAGGACGGTGTAATGCACCGATACTTAACATCGAACGCAGCACCTGACAGCTTTCTTCCTGTCAAACAAGGGAATTAGCGTCTATAACAAGCAGGAGCAGAAAGTGGATAACCTGACTTGTGATATATCTCCGACCAGGAAGTTATTTTTCCCCATTTTTGCCTCCTCGATGAAGTCTCGGAAACATTCGTCCCGTTCGGTCGCTGAATGCCATGGATACCGTCCCGCTCTCATAACGATGTAAACAATTGCAGCGGCCCATATATCTACTTTCCTGGGGTCGAATGGCTGGTCGAGATACTGCTCAGGGGAGATATATGGAGCCGAACCACAACGTCTGGTGCTTAAATGTATTTGATCTTCCCAAGCCAGGCGAAAGCACTCTGCGTTCCCAAAGTCCGAGACTTTAAGGCAGCCGCGATCGGTGAGCAGCAAATTCTCAGGCTTTAGATCGCGGTGAGCAATACCCATCTCGTGGAGATAAAGGACACCACGCATCAGCTGCTTGAAGAAACAATCGGCCTCCTCCGCCATAAGATGGCGTGAAGCAACAATAAATGAGTGAAGATCTCCGCCAGAGCAGTACTCCATGCAGCAACATAGATTCCCGTAGCCCACCGGTAGGAGGTCGAACGTCCGGATAATATTCGGATGACATAGAGCGGATGCGATGGAGAACTCCGACATCACCCATCTGTGATGATTGAGTTCGGTCTGCTCCTGGTCCTGCCGAAAAATTTTCAGGGCGTAGCAGCGATCAATCTGTGGGTTACAGGCTCGAATTTTATGTGATATGAGCACCACACCGTGGGCGCCGAAACCTGCAATATTCTCAATCTCCCCGTATCTCTGTATGACCACGGCTAATTTGTCGCTCTCGACTGGCCAACCCTCTGAATGGCCTCCTGCCCACTGCTCCCATTCCTGTTGCAGCCTGGTGCTACCAGGGTCCTTGCGTCTGTCCGCGGATCGTAACCAGTTCCGCAGGAGGTCTTTTCTCCATATACGCCTTTTCGACGTCACGGGAACTATGTGATGGCTATGCTCCCCATTCAGCTGAACAAACCGGTCTCTTTTGGAGGATTTCTCCCGTCTTCCCGCTGGAGGTGATAGTAGCCGGCGGATAGGCAGCGCCTCTTCCTGGGGCACGGTCCGGTGCGTCGATAAGAGTCGATCATGTTCCTCTCCAGGCTCCAGATCCTGAGTGGTCAGAGAGCCTGTCTGTTGCCCGAACAAATGTCGCAGGACTTGCTGGAAACATGTAGACATCCCGTGTGAAGGTGGCGCAATTTGCAGAATCTCATTGGAATGAGGCCAGTTGTCTAAGCAGAGCGATAGAGCGCGATAAAAATCGAATAACTTGTGATCGTGAACTGGTGGGCTGCGGCCGGTAGAGGAGGAAGAGAGAACCGGACCAGCGCAACGATTTAAGTCATGCGGAGTCACAGACCCCCACCAGGAAATGTGGTCGGGAGATGCCAAGAACGGGAAGCTCTTGGCGGACGTAGAATGCTATCGGAAGGACGGGAGTGAACTTCTTGGCAAACTGTCTCCTCTGGAGTCCGCCGAAATGGAACCAATCCCGGATATGACGTGTGGTTTATGTGTTGGCTGCCTATGGACTGAAAGCAATGCAGCTATTTGCTAGCTTGTAGGGTAAGTTCTCGGTGCCCAATAAGGCGACATCAGGGACTCGCCACATGAGTTTTAAGCCCCACGGTCACCTCCCATACCAACCCACATTTATCCTGTGCATACAACAGCACTGCCCGTTTCTCCAGTTCTGCACCTGACAATTGATAGACATCCATCGGTTGCACCGTAGTTAGAAACATCGCTATTGTTGTCGTTGACGCGCCTTGCTGAGTGAGCCTGGGAAGACGGTTAGACACCATCCGCTGAAAAGATTCTTCTACTTCATTACTTTCACGCACGCTAGACCCCCTCCAAAGATGACGGCAAGGTGTAATCATGTAAGCTGCAGCATCAACTGTCCTACTACGGTCGCAATCTTACCCTTAGCACTGTCTTTATCGTAGCTATACCCGCGTTCCTTCATGCGTGGAGTAGGAACGAAGCGATATCAACGTACTATATATAACAGACTTCATGGAAAATTCTGGGAACGGGAGTAGAGAATTTCTGTATCCGGAGCTCTGTTGTCATCTTGACAAGCCTCCATTCACATCATTTCATCCGAAATGGCGCGCTTGCATAGTGATATTGCACAGGCGGGAATGAATGCAGCCTCAGGAAATCCACAGAATGTGGGCTGAAGAAGAGTTGAAGGGACGTCACTTTACGGAGTCCAGATTTAGGTCTTCAACAACACCGGTCAAATAACCCGATCGACGGAAGCTCGCGAATTCCTTTGGTCCTAAAGTGTGGGAAGTCTAGGCCCGTCTAGGGCTTCGTATCTTATCTGCGCTGGGCCTACAAGAGGAATTTTGGCTAAGGACTGTTTGTCAGAGTTGAGAGCTTGTTTCGTTCTTTTGCATTCAGACTATGTTTGAACCTCCCTTGTAATAAGCCTTGCAAACGGGGCAGCACGGTTGTCGCCACAGTAGCCACTTATCCACGCAGCTAACATGGAATACATGGTTGCAGGGAAGGCCGCGGATATAACTCTCATCTTCTAGGACGTCCAAGCATATAGCGCATGCATAGTCCGAGAATAGAATATCCGGAATATAAGATAACTTGTCCGGTCTAGTCCGAGAACAGCTTCCGATACCATCTGGATCATATGCTGAATCCAGATACCGCTTCTTGCCAAATCCTCCATCGAAAACTATTGACCTTCGAGCCCAGGTGACCTCCTTCATAGCCGACAAATGTACTGGATTGTTTGCCGGGGACTGGGGGGGGGGGGTTTCCAAGGAATTAAGGTTTGGTCCAGTATCCCGCAAATTTGGAGTGGAGCGTGAAGCAGAGATTGTACTTTATCACTCATTAGCAAGGGTTTGTGGTATATCAAAGGAACTATGGACACGGTGCCTTGTCTTGATTTGTTGAATCTTCCATGCTTTGAATTTGGTAAGTGGAAGGTATCTATCAAGGTCGTATGCGGTTGGAAGCGACGGGATCTGCGCTTGCGCCGGCCTCGTTTCCGGCTGCGGTGATCCAAAAACATGTCCTGCGGGCTCACGACGTGCAGAACATCCTATTCCGCAACAGAACCAGCGTTTGAATGCTCCTATCCACTGTGCATATGACACGATACTTTAGAAACAAATTAGTTATCCTGGGGAAATTCCACGCTGGCATCTTAGACGCATACCATAGAACAATGACCAAGACCACAGAGATGATTGCTATGGTGGCAGCGGAGGTGTTATTGTTTGAAGCATCCTGCATCTCTTCACGTCCCTCGGTAATGGGTGCTTTGGCTGCTTGTGAGTTCAAGGGGATATATGTTATTATATGATCCGCTGCTCACCGTTTCATTCTACTTACTATGCGGGATTTTCTGCGCCAAACATAGATGAAGGAAGCGGTCTCTCTGACCGCCAACCTCTCGGACTAACTTCAAGTAGTCAAGATTGCAGATAAGACCAAGAACAATCCTGCCTGTTGGCGTGATACATGAAAGGTTCTGGTGGGGAACGTGACCTGCATGCCTTGGGGGTGGAATTGAATTGATGAGCAGGCCAATTTTGGAGAACTAGGGTGTACGGCTGGGATTGTCTCGGATATAGAACAAGCCTTTTCTGCATTCCGTACAAAGGCACTGACGTCAAGATCGGGGTGATTGCAGTGAGAAGGACAAGAAAATCTAATCCTGCATACCCAGTGGCGCCGACGATGAACAGTCTTGGCGGCATTGTATGAACTGAACGCTGACAATTTATTGATGGGGAGATGGTACTCTTGATAGATTTCACTCTGATTCAGGATATACTTTATTTATACCTAGGCTCATGGACCTGGCTGTAAACTTCCCCGACCTTACTGATTTTATAACGTTGGTACTGGAACTTTGGACATCCAAAAGGCTTAGGGTCCATCCGTTTGAAGTTAGATCGGGAGGCTTTGATCTGATTTTGAAGGGCTCCAGGAAATGCGTGACGGCAAGATCAGTGCACGTAAGCTAGTATACTGTTTAGTAGAAGAGGATGATTGCAACGGATAACCTTGTACCGCGAATTCACTTGGCTGTTCTCCTTTTCTTCCGAGCGAGGTGTCCGTGATGGTCCCAGATATAGTACCTTAAAGTCGTTCGCCGCTCATGAACAATATTGAGTTGTTAATTCCTGTGCTGCAATCGATCATCTGTATACCATGTTGCATTGGCAAGAGGGATGCTGGCCGCAGCGGACAGCTCTAGAAAGGCGCAACCTCTGGATTGGGTTCATTTACGTGTAACTGCGCGGCCATTACTGCCAAGTTGTTGTCGGGGAAAGGGTACGAAAGCACGACTCGATTTCTTGGGGTTCAATAGGTTTCCCGTGCAGCACATTCGGTTCTCTGTATTGGCGCCCTCCTTTTCTCTTTCTCGACCATGAGACCGTGGTCGTTTCCGCCTGCCTTTATGTACTTGTGTAGGTCTGAAGTGCTGGAGTGGTACCAAAGCTGTAAGCCAATACTTGCTACCCAGGCAGCGGGTCAACAGGCGCCGTGAGGGTTTCGATACGTCCGGCTCGGCTCTCCGATACCTAGCTAGAGTGTCGGAGATTGTTTGTCCATAACGAAGGCTTTAGAAGTTCATTTCGGTCTGCAGAACAGCAGAATCAAACGGAGCTTGATTAACCATGGACTAAGAGAGAGGGACTGTTTATAGTGCTAGATTCGGCTACATGCACTTCATATCAGTACCGCCCCGATAGTGCACACCCAGATAACAAGACCTGTCGCAGGAACCTAGCTGTAAAACCTAGGTCCGGGGCATGCGACCGGATATCAGTTAAGCGAAAGAAAATGCGCCGTTGTCATTCCCAATCCGTTCCGCTAGATTCACGTCTGCGTCGAGTCGTTCGCCCTCAGAATTAGCCAACTTCGCCCGCAGAATGGGTAGGTTGTCATCTCCTTCAAGCTCGAAAGAGACCTCCTCGGCAGTATCGGAGAAGCTTTGTCCTCCCCACTCGAACGAGCCTGCCAGAATGGGAATACAGATAAGCTCGCGTTGTGCTGCAGAATGTAGTTGAGCTTACCTTCGCTGTTCCCAAGGAACTCGTTCAAATCAAAGGAAGCGTCTTGGAGTTCTCCTTCCGCATCAACCAGCCGAGCAATGAGGATGTGCCCGTCCTCGATCCGGATATCTTCAGCGTGCTCGTGGAAGCTCATTCTGTAGGAGATCTCAAAATCCTTAGTGGTCTAAATCACAGGAATGGCTGAGATGGGGGTCTAACATGAACGGGCCAATTTATAACATGCGCTTCACTTGGCCATACAAGAGACCATATTGATTGAGCTAGTTACTAACCCTCTGCCCCTCCTGTTTGCCCTGTTACTGCATGCATTAAGGTACGTTACTCCTGCCCAATCAGACAGCGTGTGCATAAGGCAGCAACTTTAGATATATGCGGAGGCGTCGAAAAGATACAGAGCTGCCATAAGACAGTATTCATTGTCTTTTCACTGTACGACGAATGGTCAAAGTATTCTTCTCTACATAGGTGGCATAGTCGGCAGGCTCCCGGTATTCTCTTACAATCCAACTGATTCCTCCGGCTTCCGAATGCTTCCAGAGCGTATGAGCATGGCGGGGGATATTTTCTCTGGCATCGCAGGCTTTACATAGTGCAGTTCAAGTCGACTTTCCAGTTTTCAGTCAGTCCGCATCCGACCCTCCAGGGAGGAGACGGCAGGTCTACTTAACCGCCAAGACGACCCGCTCAAATTTCTCGTCCCACCCAACCAGGCAACACTATTTTCGGTGATCTGTTTCGCTCTTTGTGACCACATCGGCATAGACCTTTCATGCCAAGACCAGCTTGAATCGTTGGGCGTGTTCGGCCGGCGTAATTGGAAAGGCCCCCTGTTCGACGGACCTCCCTTACCCTTCCACGGTCCCCGAGCTATTTTTACATGACCTTCTGATGAATTGTCTTGGATCCGTACTCCTCAGGTCAAAGATCCGTTCCGCCGTCGGCCCCCTTTTCTCTCTGCGGACCATTGAGTGCAACTCCGTCCCCTTCTGCTTTCTTTCCCGGTCGGTTTGGATGGATTGAGTCTCCCGGCCGCTCTCTCTCTCTAGCTCTGATCTGTTCTATCCTTGTTTCTTCACCACACTCGTTTCCAAGTTCGCCTGTGTAACAGTCATCCATGGAGTATATGCAACCATCGTACCTATATACTCGTCTGGTCGACAATCTGCCGTGGAAAGGGCGCGGCTCCTCAGCCAAAGGCGATCCCCGGAAGAGCGTGAAATGGATTGATGTGAGTGTAGTCTCCAGCAGTCTTGTGTTATCTGTCAGGAAGCTAGAATCCTCGCTCGATTAGGGCCTCCGAGGCATTGCTTCCTTCCTAGTCGTTGTGACCCATCTGGCTCGCGCCTGGGACTACGATCTCTTTGCGCCAAGGGATACCGAAGATGCCACACCCCGCATGCTACAATGGCCAATCCTGCGTATCCCGTGGCAGGGTCGCATCGGCGTCACCATCTTCGCCTTCCTGACCGGCTACGTCTGCGCCCTCAAGCCCATCAAGCAGTCCCGCGCCGGCGACCGCTACGCCGCCTTCACCTCCGTCGCCAAGAGTGCCTTCCGCCGTCCGCCGCGGCTCATCCTCCCGGCCACGTTTGCCATGATCATCTCGTGGGTGATGGCCCAGTGCGGCGGCTTCGTCGTGGCCAACCGCTCTGACTGCTGGTGGTGCCGCTACGCCGCCCCGGAGCTGGAGGACTCCTTCTGGAAAGAGCTCCTCCGCTTGTTCAAGAACTTCCTCAGCACTTGGACCACTGGCTACATGGCCTACGATGACCACCAGTGGGCGCTGTTACCGTTGCTGCTGGCCTCCATGCTGGTATACATACTCCTCTGCGCCACGATGTTTGTCCGGTTCCGCTATCGCCTCGCCATCTACCTCATCATGTATCTGTACTTCCACCAGGACGCCGCCAAAGACACCGGTACGTCTCCGACCGGGAGTATGCACACGATCGATAACTGACTTTCTCAGAAACCTTCCAAATGCAAGCCATCTACGGCATGTTCCTGAGCGATCTGTCCTACGAGGCCGCGTGGCGCGACTTCATCGACCGCCACCGTTGGCCGCGGCGCATCGTCGCTGGCATTCTCGCTATGGCCGGCCTCTTCATCGCCGGCTATCCCGGCGAACACCCAGAGTGGGCGACATGGTCGGACCTGATGTACAAGGCAGCCCACTATCTCTTCCCGCCAGACGTCAACATCGGCAAGCGCTACACCGCCATGGGCGTTGACTTGATCATCTTCGCCATCTACATCTCCCCCGCCACCAAGGAATTTCTCTCGAACCGGCTCCTCCTGTGGCTCGGCAAGCAGAGCTTCGCTGTCTACCTGGTCCACGGCACGCTTCTGCGCACCGTGCTGTGTTGGATGCTGTACGGTATCTCGGGCCAGCCTTGGGAGGAAGTCGTCGACGAGAATGGAAACCCCATTTACGATGAAGACGGGGAGCGCGTCCTACCCCCCTGGCTGCCCATCCGCCCGCCCTGGGTTGTGGCGATCAGTATCCCCGCGTGGATCGCCCTCGTATATTTCTGCGCCTCCATCTGGACCAATTACGTCGACCCCTTCTGCGCCCGCATTACCCAGACACTAGAGGACTGGATGTTCGTCGACGACGAAAAGGTCACTGCGCCGCCGCCGCCCCTGCCTACAGCCTCATTGCCCATGCCCACTGCATAGCATAGAATGTTAGAACGTAGATCCTGCCCTTTGCGCGGGCCCTTTATCTCAAGCACATATACTGTATACTGTCCCCTGGGTCGTTATATATCGCATCCATACCCTTTGCTGGAAGACGGTGGATAGTTGTCTTCTGCTCTTTGCGGGTATGATTTGCTCTAGGTTTGGTTCTGGCTTTGGTCGACCGCATAGACTTTCAACCGTAAGTCATAACCAGTTCCTTCATGGCTAACGAGAGAGCCGATAAAACTACTGGCGTCGGGGATATTGAACGGGATACATGAATCATCATCCTCCTCGCTCCCAGTTGGCTCTCGATACCTCTCAAGCATCAATCACAATATTGCCACTGCACGGAAGTGACAAAATTCCAGGCGCCCAGCTGTTATCCGCCGACTACTTGCCAAGAAATATAGTCATCAGCACACACGGACGAGTTTGACCCGCACAGTTTAGCCGCTCAGACAACGTCGCAGACAGTCCCAACGGTTTGCGAAGTGTCGTACCGGGAGTTGGATGAGGCGTCGTCACACAGACGGGTCTACAGGGTGGGCTGGGATTCGTCATGGGAGGGAAAAAGGTCGGTTTTACGGAAAAATGCGTCCTATCCAGAACGAGGTTGCCGGTTTCCGTCGCTGGCTCCGTTGCTCAATGCCTGATATCATTCTCAATTGTTTGGGCAATTGGCGCGCTGGCTTTGTCCACCTTGCAGTCCAAACTGCGTATTTTGATGCACTGTATTTCAATTCGTCTGTCTCACGTCAATTGTATACGGCTATATCACTCCGAATACCATCTCCGCACGGGCTTTCTTCTGTCCTGAGGTCGCGGTTAGCTGTCCCCACTATGACCACTCTCATCTCCCTGATGAGGGACACAGTCGTCTCTGCATTCCAGCGCGGAACAAATGTGGTCGCCTGATTTACGGTTTATCAGAATCCCTCTCGTTCCGAAAATTTGCTGGACTCGCGGGACTGTGGGGAGAGGAAGCATATAGCACGCGCAGCGGCCCGGATATTACAATGGTTTGTAGTGCTTTTCACGGTCATGGATAATATACAATGGAGAATCCTCCCTCTCCACATACCCAGACCTGCAGCAGGTACAAGTGGTGTGAGCAAATCATCAGGGTCAATTTTCCAAGTCTAAGCGCAGATTTTGATCAGGTGATCTGCGAGTCCAAATTTTGACGTTTTGGATATCAGTGTCTCTGCAAGTGGCGGCGGACAATGCATTGCCCAAATACAGAGGCCTTGGCGTCTTCAATCCCCTCATTGTCACCAGAAAAATGGGGTGCGGATACCGATACCCTGGCAGCACGTCTGGGGCTCCAATATGACAGCGATGACAGCATACGGTTACCATATCCTCTTTATCTCAAGTTCGCGTGAGATGTACCCTATATCTTTACAAATTCCATCAGACCAGACGAATTGAGCGTGGAATCCGTAAATTGTCCACGCATGGTATAGCTTTGCACCGACAATCCGTGCGCCGACAGTCCCACCTTGATCCCTTTGCTTGGACCGCTAGGCAACAGGGCGACCAGCTAGCCCTGGTGGCGGATAGACGGCCAGATGGATATCATTATCACTCGCCCAACCGTGCCGACCCTGCCCTGGGATTTTTGTCTTTCCGCCGGCGGACACCGTCCCAAATTCCATGTTCTCGCGAGCGTGAAGAACCAGTTTGGGCGCCACTCATACAGCACCTACCCAGGCTCCACCAGTCGTCATGGGGAGCCGATGCTGGCAACGGCGAGGAACACACCCTGGAGGACAATGAGGACGGGAGGAAGCCATGAAGCATCCAGAAAGATATGAATGTCCGTCTCGGAGAGTCCTTTGCTTTTCTGTTGCGTCCACAACGTAATAGTCGTCGACTCCAAAGGTTCGTGCTCAGACACCATAGCACGAAGACTCCTTGATGCTCGTCCGATGTGACTAGGTCATCCGTCCACCTTGGAGGAAGGGTTCGACTGGAAGGGATATCTACCCGAGAATCCCGGACCTGGCGAATGCGTCGGGGTATGGAACTAGATGCGTTCGGTCCGGGTCGTCTCAGTGCTTAGGCTTGAGCTTTGGGCTAATGCTGGAGTACTCGACGGGACCGTGCAGTCCAGCTTTGCACTTCCCGCGCAGGATATGATGTAAATAACCATTCCGGACACGTCCCGCTGACCCCCGGCCCCCAACTGCTGATTAGTAGAGTACAATTTGCGCGTAGTGATAGTAAGCAGATATAGAAAAGCAAACCAATCGAACATATACTAGCGTACAGGGAGAGCGAAAACTATACACCAAATTAGAACGATAAAAAGGGATCTGGCAGCAAGAATGAGGCTATAAAGAGGGGAATAGTAACGAAACACGAACGGGATGTTTACCCGAGTCGACGCAGTCGGATGGCCAGACGGCCAAAATTTGGGAGTTGGATCTCCGGTGCTTCCACGGAAGGAAGTATCCTGTGGCACCACACAGAATTTCCTAGATGTAGTGACCCCATCGATTACACGTGTCTGCAGATTCGACTGTGTGTATGTGCAGACTCCATGCCTTTATTATGGATGGCATGACAGGTTGATATTATTTCACCGAATGAATAGTAACATGGTCCATATCGATCTACAATTACAGTCACATACCAGTAAACCCTAGAGATAGACTGCCATCGATTGAAAATACAGACACTGTTTAACTTCCACACACACACGTCGAATAAAGAGCTATCGATTATAGAACAAAGATATGATGATTCTCCAAAGTCACTCCACCAAACCCCTCTTCTTGCCGCGTGGTGCAGTGTAGCAGTGGACATCTTTCAGGTGATATTCTAACTCAGTCAGACTGCCCAATTCCAGAGCACAATCGGGATGGCGGCAGTGGAATTTATCGTCCAGCGCTTTGGGGGAGAGATGCAAACCCACGTGCGAAAACCATGCTGGTCGATCCAAGAACTGCTCCAGCCTCTTTGGTGGTTTCAAGGATTTATCACCGAGGCAGAATGGGCAGTATGCAGCTTTTGCTGGAGCATTTCGAACTATTATTAGGTCGCACCGAAGCAGGTCCTCTGGCCTATCCAGGTGACTCTGACAGTAAAAAGACCATTCCTGGGCACCTTGAATCCATAGATCACACTCGAAGCAATATTCCGCGTGAGAACTTTCGCCCATTTGGGATAGCCGGTGCTTATAGCATCTATAAAGATGTGTCCACTGACGATGTGGCCGGAGTCTGGTCCTATAAGCGCTTTTTGTAACACAGTGAATGGCGACTTACCTTTTCATTGGCATTCCACAGACGCATTTTCCATTGACGGGTCCCATCCCACGTCTATATGCAACGGAGTTTTCGCACGTGCAGAGGGCTTCTAGAGCCTTAAGTGACTCACGGCCAGTATCGCTCCGCAGCGTCCCACTCAGGGGAAGAATTTGAGCAAGCCTGTCCCGCTCCGGCATTACTCTTCGGACATAATGAAAAAATGTCTGCTCACGGATGGTCCCCGGTTGGACTGTGGACCGTCTCGGCTGTGCTTTTTGTATTCGACGAAGCTCTTCCAAATATAGACTCTGCTTTTGATTATAGATGCGGTGTTGTTGCAGCTGAATCTGGCGTTTCTCCTCCGGACTCTGCAAGCTGATCAGTTGATTGCTGAGCTGCTGCATGGAATTGTTGAGAGACATTATGTCGTTCCGTTCTTGGAACTCGAATTCGGCTTTCGCTGGCAGGGACTGCCACAGGGGTGGATGGCGGTACATTCCCATGCTTCGTCTATTTTGAATATGCTCATGCCGTGTTGAAACTCCAAGATATGTTGCCGGTCCATCAACTTCGCTTAGCGGGTGCGCATACGATCTGCCGAATGTATCTTAACGAATGTGACCTGCATATTTCATGCGTGGAGTCACGGAGTGGTGCTTATCTGTACCAGCACTGTTAGCAGGCATTCACACTCACTAGATGGCAGCCGTCCTACCTGCTTCCATCAAAGCCCAGCGCCGACAAGCACGACCGGTGACGTTACGAGTATACCCACTCCTGTGGCCTAGTTCCGCAAACTCCTTCCCGAAAGCATCTGCTCCCCGAGACCTCCCTGTGGAGAGCTTGATATCCTGTTCGTCGTAAGGGCGAAAGACCGGAACATCCAGGACCTCCGGCTTGAATTCGATAGTTGTGATCACCTTTTCTTCAGGCCCACACTCTATAGATTCTACCGCGTCGAGGATCTCCTGAGCTGACTCATAGTCACGGAACGCCCTGTCAGCAGAAGCCATCGGGATGAAGAACATAAGGAAGTTGAAAACAAGCGGAAGCTCCTCTCGATAGATCTCGTAGAACGCGTGGATCGGAAGCTCCCACCTTTCTTCTTCCAGTATCCCTTCACGTAAACTCGAGAGTATGTTAGAACAAGCATTCTAACACGGTCTACCATTTCAGTGTAAGGACAAAGTGCTGCGTAACAATCAGCCTGATATATTCAACCGGTATCTCATACCTTACCTTATAGCATGCTGCTATCACGTGCGCTGCGATATCCTCTTCCTCCCCTTTGTCTTTCTGTTTCCCGCATAAGTCTCGCCGAGCAGTCGACTCATGCACTTCTCCGGACCGCGCTGACGTGAAACAGTAGCGGAGAATCGCTGCGCTCAGCTGCACCCTTGTTCGATCAGGACATGCTCCCCTGTACTCTTTGAAATCTCGACGCCACAGCTGTGGCATGAGAATGGTGAGATCATTTGGTGAGAGGCCGTCTTTTTCCATCTCCTCCTCACAAAGGCCTGCTTTTTCTTTTAGACCATGCTTTATCCACTACGATACCGGTTATTTGTGTTCAATGACCACGAGTGGAAGGATATGCTCACCTCTCGGAAAGTCGTCGAGATAGTTTCCGGCATATTGTAATCTCGTCGTAGAAGTAGCCCAGCCTCGAAATATCTGCGAAACCCGTCAATAGTATCAACTGTCGGCATCTCTTTGCTCCCAAGTCGTCCCTTCATGTTGTTAGCGACGAATTCCAGAAACCCTTTGTAGGATCGAATATCGGGCGGAGACACAGCTGCTGGATGTAGGGCAAGGAATCTGCGATCTGTCAGTTTCCAGTCTCTGCCTCTGGCAGAGTGCCAATAACTAACTTGTCAAATCTGCGAAGAGCCCGATCGTACTTCATTTCTGTGCGCGGGAGAACGGCTCGAGTTAACTCGGCGTTGTCATGGTCATCTAGATTAATTGTCTGGTCAAAGGTCGACACGCCTCGTCCCGTCATATCGTCCACGCCTCAGTATGCCGTTATAGCTCAAGAGCGATGATATTTCAAGAAGAGAAGTCTGACTAGCTAGAGAACAAAATCTTCACCCTTACGGGGGAAGGGGGTTGGTGTTACTTCTTGGTCTCATTTGCGCAAATGTGACTTCCTACTAGCTCGGGTGTATAGTATTCGGGTGGGTGAACAGGGACCTGAATTGCCCTGAAGGAAGACTGAATAGGGCGGCAAGCCGCCCACGCAGCGCCTGGTGAGCACCACCATACTTGTGCTGTTATGTGTCCTTCTTTTTTCTACCGTCACCTGTTTCGTGCTCCACTAGTTCGTCCCATTGGGAAAGTAAGAGGCGTTCACGACCTTTTCAGTATCATCTTGCGAGAGATCCAGACAACCGGGCCAGATGGCGAAAGTGTCAACGCAATTAGTCAGAGCCCTCAGGTATGTGCGGGGATCTATCGTCCCATTTACGTGGGTGTATCAGATTCCTACCAACTTATCGGGCCCTGAGAGCTGGCCACACAACATGACCCATAGGCTAAAGGAGGACAAGGCCTATGATTATGATGGAAGAAATCTGGGTCTTGGACGAATCATCTCTTGATGGTGTGTGCTCGGAACGGAACGGCCGCTATCGTACTCAGTTACATGGTTTCCAATTTCCTTTCCTTGCATGTATATATACAGGAGGACACAATTCTACGCATGTGAGTCCGCATCCCCATGGAGGTCCCAATATATTGCGACATAATTGCACTAGTTTCATATACTGTCCATCCACAGGCATACATCATCATACCCATTCCAGTCTGTACGACGCGCAGCCTCACTTCGGTCCAGGTTATGCCCTATTTCCGCGCCCTTCAGAACCGTCAATCTCCGTTGAGATCCGGCAACTTTGAACAAACTTCGGCCACGTGTTGGTCAGGACAAGGTACTTGATGCTCTCCTCGGCTCGGTCAAAGACGGCGGCATCGAATGTGTTCGGAATCTCACCACAGTATTGCACTGGCTGATTGTCGGTAAAGGAAGAGTGAGAGCGTGCTTCTGTCGGGGTAGCCGGGGACGGCGGCGGCGTGGCATCGTATGTCGGCATGTCGAATGGGATGGCAGGATTGACCGGCTGGCCACTCCCGTAGACCTGCTGAGCCGGCCTTTCGAAGACCGCCTCCAGCTGCTTCCGGTCCTGTGCAGAGATGTTGATCGGGAACTGCGCTAGATCAGTGCTGACGAACGTCGCGTAGATGGACAGCGCGCGGATGAATCGCTCCCGCGTCAGGTCTTGGAGATCGCTCCGCTCCGAAACAACATTATCCCAGATTGCGTGGGGCAGCGCGCGTTTCCACTCGGCCACACGGATCAGAAAGGCGATATTCTCGCCAGAAAAGTCCCGCAGCGCGGAGAAATCCTGAAGCGGGGCCGGATTGTGCGCCAGGACATGCTCCAGCGCACGCATGGTGAGAATGCTGTCCCGACAGCTGGATCGGGAGCTAGGAGAGCTAATCCACGAGCCCCGGCCGAACTTCGTCGTGTGGATAAGGGTGGTCGCCGAGCTGGGAGACTTGAGTTCAGTAGAAAAGGGCCTACTTTTTGATTCCCACCGTGCGATGGACTCAAGTGTCCCTTGCTGAAGAGCGTGATGCCGCATAACCTCCCGGCACGGCAGGAGCACGGTGAAGATTTCCATCACCCAGATGGAAAGACAAATCCTACGGGCGTCAGACTGCTCATTTCCTTTCTTTGGTCTTCGTTCTTTTCTTCCGTTACCGCTGAGAACACCTACCACTGTGGAGGGAGCCAGTACTGATTGACTGGCTCCATGGCGGGAACATAGAGTGCGATGAGCCACATTGGTGTTGCAGGGAGACTGCACGGTTAGCCTGGAGAACGAGTCCGATCCGACAGATTGGCTCACCTGGCGAGCGCACAGCCCATCGTTTGTACCCTCCAGCCGTGCGTGTCCCGGACATGACGCGATCTCCAGAGCACGACCGGGGCAATCACCCAAGACCAAAAGAACTGTCCAAATATGCCCGGCCACCTGCATCTCCATTAGCGGCCGCTCCCGTCGTGTTTGCATGGGGCGCGGCCCCGGAGTCTTCGTACCACTCCCAGCCCCGTCCCATTTCCGACTTCTGCTGCATCTCGGTTCCGTGCACCTCGGTGCCTGGAATTCCCCAGGACCGGTGCCATCGGCGAGAAATCATCCACATCACGACCGTGAGGAGCACCTAATGACTTGATTAGACAGAGGTGTAGCGGTCGAATGGCACGGGGATCACCATGCCTGAGTGAGCGACGCCACCGCTACCAACACGAGGATCTGGGTGGCATATGCCAGACGACGGAACCAGGCGACGCCACGGCGCTTGCCCTTCGAATCGGACGAGCCGGCCTGGCCGCTGCTGCAAATGATATAGCCCTCCTGAAGCTTTGCCACATGGTAGAATCGACTGTTCGACGCGTGGAAGAGGGCCATGCCGCACGGCAGATAGGTCCCCATGATCCAATACTCGGCGTCGCCGGGCATGATGGCGCCAATCATGGTTCCGAACTGCACCGATGTCCAGTAGAAATGAAGGAGGGCGACAGCCGACAGCGAAAGTCCCAGGCCCCGAAGCCGGACTGGCGGCGTGCTGCGATGGGCGATGAGGTAGGCCACGCCCGACGCGACGATGGCCGTCCATGTGCCTGCCCAGCAGGCCCACCAGATGCTGACTGGAGTATAGGAGGGTTGGGGTGTGGACGCAGGGGTCAATTCCCGCTCGGAGCCCATGGTCATGTTCGTGTGGAAGGAAGGGAGAGAAATGCAGAAGGAAATGAGTGAAGGTACTCGGCGACGACTCCAAGGAGAGCGATGTTGGTCAGTACTGTCTCCCGCGAGCCGTCCAGCTCACTACTATCGTATAGAAGAAGTACTAGCGGTGCTAGTCGCTCTGGACACTGGCTATCTCCCCGGCTTTATGAACTGTCTCAGATCCCCCGGCCAGGCCGCTGAGCCGAGTCGACCCCGAGGCCTAGAGTGCTTCCATGGGAATTGCCGACGACGTTGCCTCTTTGACGTTTTGGAAGGTTTATGATACGGTAGCAATGGACTGAGCGTGCTGCCCTTGCGCTCTTTGCAACGCTCTCAGGGGGGTCCGGAGCAGCGGATCCGTCGTTCTCGGATGGTTCTAGATGTCTGCCCTGTCCCTGAACCGGACAGATCGGCACTCGGCGAGCGGCCGCGTCCACATAGGATGCCCGCTGGTTCTCGCGGCCCTCCGGTCGCCACGGATACCCAGTCAAAATCTTATGCCCTAGTTCATGGCAGGACCCTTTTGACTCTGGCCGAGCTAGATTGCCGCTAGTGTGGTTCCGCTAGGGCATCGGCGGGTCGTGGGACGGCAGTGTTCATTTTCTAGTGCGCCTAGCTACGTTGCAATGGCCGGGTTTGATCAGCCAAGTGGATGGATCAGCGCCTGAGCAGAGGAGCTAGCCTTAGAAGTCCGCTCGAGAGCATACTGAAGGCATCCCCATAGGAGTCAAGGGAATCGTCTGCCTTTGTATGAATGGGCAACCGCAAGGCACAGTTTACGCATTACTAGTTTCTGATCGAGCCAGAGTTCATGGATGCTCATATTGTCGCCTCTCGTTGCGACCCGTCCTCTTCGTCTGGTCCCCTCTGCCGCTTTTTGAGAATTATGATTCCATTTGAGGATACTTTCGAGAATCCGGATGAGTAGAGAGGATCAATTCTAAATTCGGCCATACGTCTTGACGCCTTCTACCTAAGGATCCCTATGACGCTCCGTTGGTCGACTTCACACCCAGAAGCAACCGCAAGACACGATCAGCCCTATGAATGCGATAACGCGAACGGCAGTAGGCCATCCATCTAAGGCTTTGGCGGCGGCAGTAAATAATCAAGAGAGCAGATCTTGCAGGTCTTGAACATATCCACGCTGAAGCCTGCTGCTTGTCCGCCATCACAACCCCAACACAAGACATGGAAACACGGGGCACAATGCACATGCTTTGACCTTCGCCCACATCGGTCGCAGATCAGGTCACTGGCCTTATTGATGCCCCCGTTTGGCAAGAGACCGGGTTGTCCATCAACTAGCCGTCGGGCTCGATCCAGTGCTTTCCTTTGCAGTCTACAGCGGACTTGGAGATCTTGGAATTCTTGAAGGGTATGCGGTGCAACCCACATTGATGCTGCGCGGCTCTGTGACCGCAATCCCTCTTCGAGCCGTTGAGCCTCATATTGTGCCTCGCGGAGCGTTGTGTAGAACCGTGATGTGGTCTCTTGTGCGTCGCTGAGCGTTGTGTAGAACTGTGATCTGGCCTCCTCTTGTGCCTCGCTGAGCGTTGTGTAGAGCCGTGAGCTGATCTCGCTTGTTCTTGGGTAGGCTCTCGGTCTTCCGGACGGCGCGCCAGGAGCTAAGCATACGGAGTTAGTCGCGTTGTCCAAGTATCATCACCAGAATGGGCGAGGGATCAACCTTGTTTTTGGGCTCGACGCCCACCTCTGATCGAGGGGCCTTTCTGCATGGGGGGCTGCTGTGTGAATCGAGCCGCCTGGGCAGGTCGTCCTCGCCAGATGTCCGCAGGAGAGAAGGGAGTTTATATACGGAGAAGCCTAGTTAGCTTATTCCCTCGACCTTGTGTGGATTCATTTCCGGGTTTCTCGCACCCTCAGCGAAACCCACCATCATCAACGGGCTCCGAGCCGGAACGGTGGTGGCTGTCTCAAGTCTCGGACAATGGACATCGCCCTCCGCGCATGCTGGGTGAGACGCATGCCGGGGAGAACTCCGTCGGGTAACCCTGTTAGTTGATGAGATATTCACCTGAATGTTACTCTTCCCTTCCGTGCTCCGTCACGTCGTACAGGATGGCCTTGGTGTGGAGCCGGCTGGGCAGAGCGATCCTACCGCGCTGGTGGCTGCTCTTTCTCGCGGTCTTTGTCTCCAATGCCGCTAAAAGTAAATAGACGGAACTCTAAGTCTGCTTTTCCGCCCCGACTCTTTCAGTGGAACATAGGACCGATAGCAGACAGGCAGAAATCGAATAGTGTCTAAAGGATAACTCTTCATCACCAATCATGGCGGAGGCCGACCCTACCAGGCGACAACGGACCCGCGCTCCGTCCGGGTGGAGTGGCAAACGAACTCCGTCCACAGGAGCGCAGTGAAATCCCGGGGCGCTTGATTCTTCGGACTCAGTTTCCGACCAGCAAGCGGCGCTGGTTGATCGCTCGCCGGCTGTTCCGTGACTGGTACCGCGTCCATCGACTCACTTCCTGTCCTTCATCACCCTCGGCAGTTGGCTGTGCCGAACGGCAGCCCCTTCGTGGAAACAAGCTGGCTAATTTAAACCCACCCTGTCCTTCAAACCGGGGGCCTCGGAAATGTACCATTCCTGCAGGAGACCGTGATCGAGATCATGTCACCAACGACGCACGACCGCCCTGCCGACCCCGACATCCTTGTCCTCGAGGCCTGGGGGCAAGGATTTATGGTGGGCTCCCTCATTCTCATGATCGCCATCGCCGTGGCCAATATGAAGAAACGGGTGCTCCTGCACAAACTGGTCGTGGCAGAGGTACGTCGCCCTGGAAGGATCGGGTGGATGGGTGGACCCCATATTGTCCCTGCTGATGCGGCGCTCAGCTCACCCTGGCCCTCAGGCATGGCACGTTCATTTTCTGCCGTGCCCCGGCCTATGGTTGGTGTCTCTCCGTCACGGCCATCGGTCTCACGATTTCCCTCTCTCTTCACAACGTGATCGCGTGGATGAAGATCCGTGGATTTTTCGCCCCGTGGGGTACCCGGGTCTACCTGATCACTCTGCTGGCCGTCCAACCGTACTGGGTGGTCGAGATCTACGCCAACTTTGCATATTTCAATCGGGGCCAGACCCTGTTTATCATCACTCGACCCCTCGAGCCGCTGTTCCGGTGCGGTGGGCGAGCTCTGTAGCCATTGCGGGCGGTGCTGACTGAGCGATAGGGACCCATGGTGGATCTTCACCACCTGCTTCCTCCTGTACACCATTCAGCAGGGGTACGGGTGCTCGCTGGTGCAGTTGATCCGCGTCAGTCCACGGTTCGGCATCATGCTCCTGTTCATGTTGATTTCCATTGTCTTTGGGGTTGTGGACGCATTCGCCGTCCTGGGAGGCTATCACCTCGGCTACCCCGCGGGGATCGAGCCATTCTGGAAGGTAAGCTGCCGCCATCGTAGGGAGCACGGCTGGCATGCTGACCTGCCACAGTTGGCGTTTGTCTTCAAGTGCTTGAGCGACACCATCATTTTGGACGACTTCAAGAGCGCCCTGGATCGACTGCGCTATCATCATCATCCGGACGGACTACCGCCACACGAGACCGAGATCCACGCTCGCGGCCGGAGCACAAGAAGGCTGGTGGAACGCGGATCAGGCACTCCGATTAAACGACCCGATCCCGCTTGCGGCCGGTGTGACAGATACGGTGGCAGATACGAGATTGTGTAAACCAGGCCGATCATGCGCCATAGGCCTGGGCAACTGGCAGGACATGGATTCTTTCTGGCTAGATACTGTGATGTCTGATGGGCGGTTAGGAGGCGGTCTCTTTGCATTTTAATCTAGCGACAACAATATGGATCAGGGTGTTGAGCCCCGGAGCAAAGTATGAAGTGAAGCAGAGCTGTAGCGGCGGAGTTCGTGCATAAGCCATACGAGTGTGGCGCTAATGTGATTGCCTGAATCCAGGCGACTTCGAGGGCGAAGGCAGACACGCGTGGTCCCGTGATCGCGCGTCCTCCCAGGCAGTGATATCACTCACCACGCGCCTCCGCCAAGATGATCTGCGAGATGCATCCCCGTAGGGTCAGCCGGACTGGGGGTTGATCACTTGCTTCTTTCGGTAAATCCGATGGGACAACCCTCCAGATGATCAGGGACAGCGTCGTATCGAGTACGACAAAGAAAATAGTAGCCCGCAAGGCACCGTCTCTGCGCCGCTGAGCCCAGAGGTGGTCCGACATGCGACATCGGCTGCGCCGGGACCTCGGGAGCCCCTACCACGTTGTCGCCATGGCTACGTGGGACTGTCGTGGATTGCGGGCATTGCACGGCGGGCAGCATGCGACAAACAAGCCCTGCCTGATCCGTCATAGTACGACGCGTCCGACCCATCGCCGGTCAACAGGGCAGTCGAGTGATACGGCGTAGCGTCGGTTGGCTCGGATCAGAGCTATGGCCCGATCATGTCGGCGAACATGCGGGCAGCGGGTATGTCTGACTCGGGGGGTGGACGGAGGGGACCCACTTCACCAACCCACTAAAGCGGAACCGGTGAACCGCGCAGCCGATTTGTGGCATTGCTCACGTCACCTGCAGCCTGATGCGGCTTAGGGTGGAAGTCTGTTTCGACGACCAGTTTCTTTGTCTAGGGATCGACGGGATGGTCCGTAGTCGACCGCGGGCAGCTCTACTTTCGTCTCGTGAACATACATCGCTCTACATTGACCAGCTCAAATGGACTCAATTTGTAGTAGTAACGTTTGATCAAACACCACCAATCCGGTCGATGGCCCGAGTCCTCTCCGTTGGTGCCCGTCTTCCCATCTTCCACCTCCCCATGTCTGCAATGGTCGGATCCCCTCGGCCGCATCCCACCGCGTTGCACCACTCATTCCGACTCCATCTCCTGGTGTCGACCAGAACGACGAGACTTGGCGTGAGGCGTAGGAGGCCTGTTGTGGATGTCGCTCACTTTCCTGTGCACGCGGTGGTTTCGGTCCTCTTGGGCCATCTGCTGTTCCTCCAGTTTCCTATCGCCGTGTATTAGCTCGAGATCTTGTGCTACATCGCTCAACATGTCTATGGAGCTACCGACCGGACGCGGGTTTCTAAACTGGACGATGCAGGTCAGCACGTGTCTCAACCGTAGCAGCCGTAACTGCCAGGCCGGGAAGGGGACATACTCGAGGAGCAGCGACATGAGGGTTTTCTGACCCGGAATATCACTGGGGGGTTCAGGAAAGTCGGCCGGCCCCACGCTGTCGTTCTCCCACATTCCATCTTGCTCGCTTCCGTCGTTTTCCTCGGTGGATCTGCCCTCCTCGGGGACGTCCTGAGGGCTCGGTTCCCTGTCGCTGGGGGCCACCACCTCCTTCGAGGGGGAGGGATTTGGTCGGACGTTTGGACGCGGCTTTGCCTCCGCCGACGCCAGGGCTCTGCGGAGAGCGTTGAGTCGGGGCAGAGACGTTTTCATTGTTTGCGAGAGACCACGATGCCGGGAGATTGGAAGTTCCGTGAGGGCCGCAGTGCACCGGAAGAGTAATGAGCTCACCAAAGGGCGCACATTGCGCGATATAAAGGCTGCTAGTCTGGTTGGCGTAAGAGCGGTGTGATTCCACATTCCCTCCTGTTGCGAACAGAGTCCACCCATCGCGGGCCCATGTGGAAGGTAGCATCCGCGGCGTAGTTCTAGACATCGTCTGGCAGGGCTGGATGTAACCTCGCCATCCCTCGTAGCGGGAGACAGTGGCCGACTAGGGGGTGGTCGTCTTGCCTGACCGCGGCTCGGAGCTATCGGCATGGATGCTGGGCCTGAATATCGGGCCGTAGGAAGATGGATGGTCTCGTCCGCGGGCGCGACAAGTGGCTTAGGGAAACAAACAGGCAGAAACAACGCATTGGCTCCACGAAACAGTACAAGCCGTCTAAACCGGTCCTCCGTGCTACCACGATATGTAAACGAAACAATACAATGTGTCTAAACCGGTTCTTCGCCCTAGCATGGCATGTACAACAGAAACGAAGGGCTAAATCCAGGCCTCGACCCCCCACGACACGTTCTCAACAATACGCTCAGGATCGAGGATCCTCCCGGGCGTGACTTGGTCTAACCCGGACCACACCCAAGCTCTCCCTACAGTGTCCCGCTCCCGCTCCACCCTGGGCCACACAAACAGCTGAAACCCATAATCCGCGTGGCTAATCGACCGCACGTACGGATGTATGACTTCCGAGATTTGCTTGCGACACCGCGTGAGGTTTCCAAGGGTGCACTCCACGCGCGGAAGGAAGAACGGCGAGACGGCGACAGATTCGAACGTGTATTTGTGGACGACCATCAGGTGGATTTGTAACCAATCCACCGGGGCCGACAGCACGGTTGAGGCATACTGGAAGACATCCTCGGTGCGCGTCAGGGGGGAGAGGACACTGGGCCCGGTCCAGGTGAGGAACTGGGGATTCTCCAACGAAGAGGCCAGGTAACACTCAACGACCGCAGGCGCGTAGTCGCAGGGTAAGCTCTCGTCGTGGTGTTGCCGGTCGAGCACGAGCATCTCCATTGTGGGGGAATCCGCGGGGGGATGTAGTTAGTCCTCGGGCGTCAGACGGATGTCAAGGTCACTTCGTCCTGTAGAAAAGCCCATGTCAGCTCCAGCTCACTGGGTGGCTTCGTCTAAGAGTTACATACACGATGATATGCGGTACCTCACGTGTCGACAATGTGTGGGTAAATCCTGGATGCGGCATCGACGTAGCTCCCGAGGGATGGAAGGGTGTCTCCGTTCTTTATAGTATGATCGAAGGCTGGGTGTTGGAATGCCTTTGACCAAGTGGAACCAACAGCAGTAGCAAGGCTGACCGCCAGCAGTGCAGGCTTGGTCAAATCGTGCTGCAACCGTGCCACTCCGTGCCAATCTTGCATTATGAGGCGGGACGTGGGCAAAATGCGCGCTGAGCATGTCTGTCCACTAGGCCCAGTATGAGCGGGGTTATTCCATCTGTATCTTCACCTGCCCACTTTGGCCAACGCTAGATCGGCTGCTAGGGGTATGGCAAGTCTGGTTCAGGTCGTGAACCGCATCCCCTTGAGCACAGTGAGCCCCAACTGCTGGGCCTATTCGACGCCATCAGGACCCCCACCGGCCAGACGTTGACTGCCAGAAATGGAAGGCCGCTGCTCCATGAGAGCGATCTCTTCGTCTGAGATCGAGACCACAATCAGTGAGCGGGCTGGATCGTTGCGAGGATGTGAACTGGCTTCATGGGGTTTGGATGGCCATTCCACCCAAGTAAGAGAAACATGCACGCCCTTTTCAGCTTGTTGACCATCGTGTGGCATTCGCAGACAGCGCCTCGGCCTCGGGCCGCCGGCAGACGGGCCACTCTGTACTTGCCACCCTCAATCCTTAGCTGGTCGTCATCCGCGGACGACTCTCCGTGCAACGCTATGCGTTGCCATCCATCCGCATAGGCTACGGTGTGAACACTGTGGCGACCGTCGCTCTCTGGCCGACCATTGTCAGCATTGGCACGACCCTGCGAAATCTCCCGCCGGGGAGTCTGTTCGCAGCGACCTATCGGATACACTAAGACTAAGGAGCTGATTGAGCAGCTAGCGGAGCCATGCAACTGATCAAGCGATCCAGCAGCGAATGAACGAGGGCCGTGCGGCAAGGACGTAAGCAGCAGGGAGCGTGCAGGGTAAACCGGCTTGTCATCCCGCAGGGAGGAGCGCGTAGATACACGCACTACGGAGCTCGTAGGTGGTCGCATGTGGATTGTACTATTACATTTAGCCTCGACATTACAATACAGGTCGCAGCCAGCCCAAAGAATGAAATAAAAGAAAGAATGAGGAGCAAACGCAGCGCTGATGACCATGTACAAAGTCAACCCCGATCGAAGTGACCCCGGTAACAAGCAGACCAGATCCGATCGCACGACGAGGAGCATCCACTCGGGGAACCCGGGGTTTGCACGCTAGATGTGCACGCAATGTCGGAGACGAACCTGCATACACCGCATACACTAAGCAGATACTGTCGTCGTCGCTGGTGGCATCCGCTGGAAGGAGAAAGGGGGGACATGGAAAGCCGGAGAGAAAAGCAAACCGCGCAGGGAAGACGGAACAAAAGGAGAGCATGCGGATAGTGGGAAGCACAGATCTGTGTGCGATGCAGATCGTGGGCCATGTCCATCGCTCGTTTCGTCGACCGCCGTGTCGGTCGTGAGGGCACTGATGCAGGCCCCCGAACGTGGTGAGCGTCGTCGTTCTGGACGGCCGCTTGGTGGGTAGATCGGGGCGGCTCGTGGGAAGGGGATTGTGTTGTGGCTGTAATGGGCGAGGGAAATTCTCGGGCTGGATTGGCTTCGATTGCGTGAATTGTTGCGTGAAATGTTGCCACTATGTCTCGCCGTCGCGAGCAAAGCAAGACTCCTGGAGGAGTAATTCGTGTCATTCATCGTGGAGTTCTGTACACCCGCTTGAATGGCAGACTCCTGTTTCTTTTTTGGAAGACCTTAGCATGTCACTAGGGACGGACGGTCCTGTCCAACTCACACCGAAGCCTCTCCAGCAGGCAAATAGAAGCCTTCATTGCACTGTAAGCGACCCGGCTGTTTTCCAGCCACTGCCCTGTCCCAGCTGTTAGCGGCCACGTCGACTTCGTCCACGGGTGACCTACAAAATCTATATGCATCCGCAGGAACGCAGTTCATTGTTTGTATCAAGAATATCTTTTCGGCGGCAGTGAGTCGAACACGGCTTTCTTGGGCGTCGTAGCTGAGTTTCTGAACCTGGGCGCGATATCGGTTGCCTCTCACGTCAGGTCGCCAGAAATTAACGTGTTCGACAACAACTTTGCTAATCAATTGTCACTTTGAATGCCGTATATTGTATGCAAGTTGTACTCACGTCATGTAATACTCTTGCAGACCAGCCCGGAAAACGTAGTGGTAACCGTACTTCCTGGTGCATCTAGCGAGGTCGTCATTGGCCACTTTCTCCATGGCAAGCAGAGCTTTGTGGAAACCAAATCGATTCTCCCCTTGCAGAGAGCACTCAATAGCGGGGTCAAGGATGCTAATGAGCTCAATGGGATGACCTTCCAGGTCGGCAATGGTCGGTGTGACTCGAAAGTCACTGACGATGGCTTGCAAATATCTGCTATTGAGATGAACAGCATCCGCTCCCTTGCCTCTAGTACCATTGGCTCTGTGCGATGGAGGAATCCGAAGTTCTCCAGCCATGAACTCGGAGACCTGGGCCATGAGTCGATAGACGTTTTTGTGTGCACTAAAAGAGACCCATACATAGGTCGCCACCTCTCGCTCCTGAGGTGTTCGACCAGCATCCTGAGAGACACCTTCGAGGAATTTGAGAAGCGCAACACTGAATGGGTCCATTCGTGAAGATTCGTGGACTTGATAGTACGGTCGATCGACGACGGAGCCAGAGACTGGATGCCTTCCGCGCTGGAGATGGGAGGGGAGCCGGCAGTTGGCGGAAGTTGGAGGACGATAGTATCGAAGGACGTGTATAAAATGCCTGTGGAGAACAGGCCAGGGGAGTTAGCCTGGTATTCCGTCAACTTCGGCATCAATAGTGGGAATTGCCTAGTGGAAGAGGCTGCAGGTGAAGTCACGTCGAACAGCCACCATCCTCGTCTCAGCAGACAAAGAAAAGTACTAGCCTCCATTCCGAGGAGGAACCCAACTTCATTGGCCATGCCGTTCTTTGTCTCCTACCTCATTCACCGCGAAGACATTTTTGGACCAAGCCACTGTCTTTCCGATATCTCTTCCCCCTTCTTCCCTTCTCTTTGTCCTTCGCTGCCGCCCCGTCTGAGATACTAATGCCCGACGTTTCTCTCTCGATTCCCCCTTCACACTCAACGCCCTACATTCCGAACATCGAAATGGCCGACGTACCTTCCATGGACAAACTCGCAGAGTTGCTTTGGCAAGATGCTTCCCGTCACCTCGAATCCACCAACAACGAAGTGCTTCTCCCGGTCAACATAACCGAAATCATCGGCCAGGAGGATGTTAATATGATAAAGGCTCGTCTTAGGTGAGACTTCGACGCTTGGGTATCGGAAGGGCGAAAGCTTGTCTCCATTTTTGCGTCGGGGGACGACAACGTTTGGGGCCCTTCCATTGATTCTGGACTGACACTGGGCAGTGCTCACATAGACGCCCCGGTTGTGGCTTTCATTGACGAGACTATCAGCGCTTTCCGAGTTATGCGCACCCCCGCGTTCTCCGGGACCGTAATCTCTCTTGCCACCCATGACAGGATGCCACTCGAAAGACAGTCGCCTGATCGCAAGAATGCGGCGCCAGCAAAGCCGGTAAAAGTTTCTCGGCCACCCAATGCCTTCATTCTCTATCACCAGCTCCGTCATCCCCTGGTCAAGGAAGCACATCCTCATCTTTCTGAGAATGAGATCTGTAACCCTCACCTTTTCTCTTTCTTCTTCTTCTTCTTCTTCTTCTTCCTGCTGATGCCTACAGCGATCATTCTGGACAATCAATGGGAATCCGAGGGTGACGACACCAAGCAGCTCTTCCGCGATTGGGCTGAAGTGCTCAAGAAGATGCACGCCGAAGACCATCCCGATTAACGTTACTCGCCTTAGCCCTCTGAGAAGAAGCGCCGGGCTTCCTCCCGTCGGTCAAAACGCTGCAGAAATGAATTGTCTCCTTCGACCACCGGCCCGTCGAATGTATCCACTCAAGCCCCGTGCCCAGACATGCCGATGGGAGATATTCGAGGGTTCTTCGCTCCTGGTGATGTTGGTACGGCGCAGCGAGATTGCGTGTCCAAGGTCCCTGCTCGATCGAAATCCAACGTCATTGAATAGACCTTGTGTCGATCCCGATGAGCACGACGTGCAGAGCCTCTCACTGCTTCGTCCCTTCCTCGGTCTTCTTTATCTGGTTCCGTATAGTCGAGATACCATAGCAGAAGAGAATGCGACCTACCTCCAATGGCTGGTTTCCCGTACGCTTCCTCAACTGGTCTTGCGCGAGCCTGTAACTACCTTCAGTCCTCGACGCAGTCCTTGGCGCAGTGTAATGCGTAGTCCGAACCCGTCACCGGGATGATAAGATGTCCGGTGTCGAAGGAAGTAGAGATGGGATTCGACAGTCTATCCCAGTTAGGACGACAAGGGCAATGGTTCAAGGGGCTCTGTCACTTGCCTTGTACTCGCGGTCGAGGGCCGAGAGGCCTCGCACCCAATCATCCAAACAATTTTGGTGGTCTAGGTTTTGTTGATACCGCTGTGATTTTGAACATTGTAGCCTGTTAGAACATGCAGGATGTGCTCCGTGGGCGTGTTACGCCTGTAGGCAGCATAACACATTCTGCCCGGGCTAAATGTTCCGCGGAGGAGACATGAAAAGGTTCATGCAAGGTAGCTTGTGCAAGGGTAGATCGCTACAATCGGCCTTCAGCACCCTGGCGACACGGCAGACCGCGACCACACTCAACACCGGCCAGAGGGCTCCAGCACCAAACAAATACCAGCTCGATACTGAACCTTGTCCCATGTATGATATGTCCGAGCCGGCATGCCATAGCTGTGACTGCCAGCAGGTCCCAGACTTATCATGGCCACATGGCAGTGTTAGTGACAACCGGAACAAAAGCACGGGAATCATCAAGAGGACTGCAACCGTTGCCTAGCACTGGCTAGCCACATTATTCCAGGATCATCGCCATAGCCTTCCCACAGGAATGGGATGGCACTGGATTATCAACAGACAGCAGGGGAACCCAATTGTGCCGCAGCGCATGAGTCGGGTGGTCTGCTCGAGAATGGAATGGACAACCATCATCCGTCCGAACCAGCCATGGGACCATGCAAAGGCGGCGCGACTGATGTCGAGCAGATCAGGTGGCAGAACGAAAGTCAAAGTCAGACCCGCGCGAAGTGCCAGAAGATTCAAGATGGCGGGCGAGCTTCGCCACGCGTTATTGAACATCGACCCAGCCATGGGCCGTGGGCAAGAGGAGAGCAAAGTTGGGGCTGAGGAGCACGGCTACCAAAATCGCCCCGAAGACGACGGATATGTCGACGGCCCGAATGAGCCACGGTGAGCCACGCCCGATGCTGTACGCTGCCAAAGCGAGGCAGAAATGGTGGACTGGACCGCCTGCTCCACCGTGGAAGAAACCCTGCCTATCAGCCAGGTATCAGCAAGGCCGCCGCACATCGTCGATACCAGTCAGCGCAAGGATCCGCATGGCCTCTTTATATACGTCGAAGATGGTGAGAGGCATTGTATTAGGGACTAGGAGTTAGATGTCGGATCTGGCTGGTGGGGAGGTAGCATTTATAAGACTTGGGCGGCGATAAATGAACCAACCGCTACGCCACATGCTCCATGCATTTTCTTGATGGGTAGACCCGTACTCTTCCTTTGCCATCTCCAGAATCGATGACTCTGCATGCCTGTTCATACGTGAGGGCACAGCAGTCACCTGTGGGGCTCTGGTCAAACCAACAGGCGCCGGTCAAAATCTGCGGCCCTACCATGGGAGACGTGAGGGGCTGCAGAAGACGTCTATCAGGCATGGATGGGCTTTTTGTGAGGTTTTGGGAGTTAACTTGCCTCCTACCATAATGAATTGGATCTGCTCGCCCTACAGAATGTATACATGCTGGCAAAGGTTGAACTTGATGGGTGGGGTACATACAGTTTGGTCTCCAGCTGACGAACCATTTCATAACCGCTGTAGGCCTCCTCGGACCACTATCCTCTCTCCCAGGACATTTGGAGCAAACTTGGGAGCAAGCGCGGTCGTGAGGACACGGGAGAAGCTATGTTCTCCGTGGGAGGCTTCCACGCGTAGCACGATTACGTCGCGCTACACGTATAGCAATGTAGCTTCCACTTTCCATTATACATCATATCTCTACCAAAGAAGAGGTACAGCTGACGCTACGGGACCACCAATTCATACCAACGCCACACCATCCGCACCGATCAGATGCCTTGTCCTGGGACAAGATGTATGAACTCAAGGAAAAGGTCAGCATCAGCCGAGCTCCGTCCGCTTCTCTAGTGGCTTCATTCCTGATGGTTCGCGAATGAAACTCTCGGCTCCGCGGGTTCGGAGTCACCGCGCCGGTTTGGCGCTCGCGGAAGCCGTGGGCATAGCTCCGCTAGGGTAGGAACGACGGCTATGGAGGTTATAGGTATGCGGCACACGCCCTACGCCAGTCACCACCTGCTGCTGTCGCACGCAGCGTATAAGACCGCGGCCATACCCGGAAGTGCCTTCGAAGGCCAGCTACTTTCTCTCCCCAGACACCTCTCGCAGACCCATGGCGGCCGCCGACGTCGGAGCGGAGTGCACACCGGCCTCCACATGCGACGGGAACGACGACGAGAATGACGACTTTCTTATACTGTTCGGTGAAGCGGCACCGCTCGATTGCCCTATCCCGTCCGTATCATGGGTGGAGCGCGAGATTGCAGCGATGGATACGAGGAACCGGCACGACCCGCAACGCTACGAGTTAAGTCCAGAGTTTATTCTTGAGGACAGGCGAATAGGAGAACCGTCCGACCCCGATCCGAACCCCCGTCAAGGTATGCCTGCCTTGCCCACATAGCGTCCTGTGCTGATTAGTCCCGAAAGATTGTACGGAGTCGACGAGACGGCGTCCATTAAGAACAGTGACAGTTTGGAAGTCCACAACCCCGTATATCAACTTCATCGCCCAAGCGTCCGATTTGACCGCATCACTCCGGGAGGCTCGAGAACGCCGGGCAGTGCTACGGAACCGGGGAATGCAGTCAACGACCGAATACCAGGAGCTTACCCGACGCATCGAGGGTCTCTCAGCGCTGGTGCAGCCGGGCCGGCCGAGACGACCCAGAAGGAGGGGCCGGAGATAAGCCTTAGATGAGTGTCTCCTGTTTTTCATCACATAGAGATATGAAAGTCGATCGTCTAAATGGAATGTACCGCACTGTGACGTATGAGCTTTATCATAGTCGGAATAAATACGAATTCTAGTGGAGACTCCCCTTTTCGAGGGTTGCGTATAGAATCAAGGACTGCCAGATGAATACTGAAGAACAGATTCCCAGGCCGGGACCGGAGGCTCGTCCGGCCGGCACTCGTCCATTTGACGCTGGTACCCTTTCCTAAGGACGTTGGCTTGCGCGGGTGGACACCGACCACTATAGAAGTGAAGAACCGAACTGGGAATCCAATGGCTCTGATTTGAATCCATACCGTCAGCTTCTTCATTCGGACGGTCTGCCCACCACGCCATCCGGACACCATCATGTCCGTCGGCCTACCAAGCTCACAGTGCTGAAAGCATAAACCGTAGTCTATTGAAACGTTCCTGCCCGAGACCGTAAGTCAACGCGCAGCGGGTGATTCGTCTACCTGGAGCCGCTGGATTATACATATTCCGCCAAAAATCTCCCAAGAAAGCGTGAAACAGGATGCAGAACGCTCAAGCAATCCCAGAGGCCACATCGCCAGCGATGATCAGCCTGTCAATACTGTCCACTTAGCGCACATCCACCTCCACAGCGCCGTGTTGCAACATTTTACCCTTATAAATATCATAATTAGCCTCGATCACGGCCAACGCTGCTACGTATGCTTCCATATCTCCCTTATCCACATTCAAGGTGCTGACCATCCGCTCCATATACGCCTTCCGGCTGAACTCTGTCCGGGGCACGGGCTTGTCGGCTATGGCAGGCGAGCCGGTTTCGGTGCCAGTTCCTTCCGGGGTGGCCGTAAGGGCAGGATAGTTGATCTGCGGTGCGGAGCCATCACTGCTATCAGTGGAGGCAGCGTTGATCGTATTGACAGCCGGGGGTGGCGTCCCCTCGCGCTTGATTGCGATACTAGGTTCTCTCCTCCCTTTCCGCGTGGTTTTTTGAGATACTGCCAGCGGAAACGGCGTGGGCTCGCGGTCTGGAGTTCCAATAGGCTGGCCTCGCTCCCAGTTCTTATATCGTTTTTCCTGTTCATCCCAGGCCTTCATGATCACTTCCATAGCCCGGTCCTTACTCCGGAGCATCTTTTCGACGTTGGTTTTGGTAATCCAACTGTAGCCATCTGGGCATAGATACCGGTCATCTTCCGCAATGTTTTTCCATTCGACCTTAACGTAGGTCCATGGGTTCTCAGATTCCAAAATGGCGACACCAACTATCCCTTCAACATTCTGGATGCCATAGCGACGGTGCTTAATTCCTCCGATCTTGTCCACGATGTCGCAAAGCCGGGTGTCGGAATCGGACACTTGCTGCAGATGGTCGGTATTGTACCCCGTGCCGGATCGAACCACATATTTGCCTGCCCGCTTTGGCCCATATCGTACAATCAGCTTCTTAGCCCTGCCTCTCATGAACCACGCATCCAGGTGGCCTTCCGAGTCATCCATCGAGAGCCAATCCATTCGCACCAACACTTCCTCAGCATCATCATCTTTGTCTTCCGTCAAGTTCACACCCCCACCAGAGGTCCGTGTCTCAGTGGATGCTACCGCCGTGTCTCGATGAGGGCGTGCCGGGGTTTGATCCCGAAGAGTGGCCGATGCGTTTTCTGGCGCAGTCGGCATTGGAGTCGGTGCCATATTCTCCGAGGCCTGGGTACTGGGCCCTGCACCCGCGTGTTCCTCCGTGTCAATATCCATCAAATCTTCCTCGGCTTTCTTGATATCATCTTCTGCAACCTGGATGTCTTGTCGAAAGCGGCTGCTCCGTTCCTGCAGCTTGGCGCGCTCATCCTGGGTAAGCTGCGCATCTTTCAACTGGCTCTCGGCTGCGAGCAGATCCTTTTGGAGCGATTCGAGTTCTCTTTGACGCTCTTTCCGTCTATCTTCGATCTTCTTCTTCTGGGTGGCAATTTCAGAGTCCTCGCGAGTCTTTCGACCCTTCGTATTTTTGGTAACACCAGAGGGCTTTGAGCCAACTGTTCCCGAACGTGTCTGGGGGGTCATGCTGGCAAAGATCGGATGGATGTAAAGTAGGGCTCATGCCTCGGGGGACGAGACTTTATACCTTTCTCTCCAATTTCTTTGTACAGGGCCAAAGGTCTGTCGACATTCGTAGGGCCTCATCATTCTGGAGGCATACAGATATGATATAACGCGGTGTAGTGGGACAATGCGTCGCCGTATATCGCCTTCTCTATGGGAATACTGAGGGACGAGCTCATATCAACCAGCGGCAAGGCCACTCCATCTTCTGTGGGGCTTTGGATTACGATGGGCCATCTGCGAGCAGGTCCATCGTTATAGAGATCCTTCCAGATACATTGCTTTCCGTCTTTTCGGTATTTCTTTGCGACAGCATATAGTTGCGGCATATGGAAAAGCTGTGCTCTAGATGGTGGAGTATATCCGCAACGCTTACGCATGGTCTAACTTTGTCGAAACTAACACCACACAATTGATGGTCCATCTGTAGTCTAATTTCGGATCGATATGCAGTACACTGTATGGTCTCCTTACATAAAAGATCTCAGGGGCTGCTTGGCTGCCATTCAGTATTATATTTAGGTACAATATCATTACAGTAACAAGACCTCGTGCAATTTCGTGAGGGTCCCAGAAAAGGAGCCATGAATCCCGCAAAAATTTGCTCTTCCACGCACCGTCAGACACCGAAAATCTCAGCCCCGCCTTACACAAGCTATCCTATTACATACTGGTCAGCATTGGAGTCGCACGCTTAGAACGAACGATAATCCTCGCTCAGCACGTCCGGATCACAAAATAACTCGTGTGTGTCAGGGCTGGGTGACCTGTGCGGGCTTGCTTCACTGTTTGAGTAATCTTCCATACTCTGTAGCCACCGGGATATTACCATGCTGGCATTTCGAACCGGGACGGGGGCGAGTAGCTGCTGATGCATGTTGCGGTGATCGGCGTCGGGCGTGGGAATGGGAGGTTCTGCAAACATGGTTGGCATAGGATCCCCATAGCAGGCCAGCATTTGGGGCCCAGTCGGGAGCCACGCGCCGGCTCCATGGACACCACGTCCATGAAGGATCCTCGGAAACGAGGGTGGCGCCCCGCCTGGTCCAGAAACGAAACCGGTTTGCACGGCCGCGGTGACAGGCTCAGACCACCCGAAGAGGGGACCGCGTGGTAGAGCCCGAGCGTTATACGGCCCAAGTGACGGCTCTCCTTGGAATTGCATGCCACCGCTTCTGTTCGGGTACTGGAACCCCTCCGCTTCGCCGTCAATAGGCCGCACCTGTCCCTGCTGAGCAGGAACGGATGGATGGAGATCACCATCGATCTGGGACCCGGTCACGTACCCGGATCCCGGCCAGGTCCAATTCCAGAACGATTCGGGCAATGTCGCCTGTAGTCCTGGCTCCCTAGCCGACGGCAGCGAGTATAACGAGTCCGGCAGGGGCTCCCTGGTCCAACTACCCGTTCCTATGTCCGAGCCCGTGGGTGGTACGACATCAAAAGCAGGTCCCCCGTCATTGTCCCAGCTTGCATTTTCGGCAGTCTCGTATGGAAGACTGTAGTTGTTGCTTCCAGTTTCGGTCCGTTGCTCACGAGGCATGGTGTCTCCCGGGTACGTAGACGGTAGGCCCGGTCTCGCACCGGCGCCTCTGGTCACATCCCATACGGAGCCTCTATCGTACGGGTGCCATCGCTGTCGGGAATGCTGGACCGTATCAGGCCTCTGATTCGGCCATTCCTCCGTCTGAGTTCCGACCGAAATAGCAGGAGGGCGTTGTGAGTTCTGGTGCGGTTTCAGTTTCCGAGTGGAGAAGCGGGCACGACACTCTTCGCCGCGTTCCTGACAATGTGTACACGGCTGGGTGCGAGAACACTAGAAGGCAGTTACGTTAGTTAAGCTCGCTGGTCCATCAATTTCTAATCAGTCTGCCTCTGATTCTCGCGCCCTTACATACCTTGATCTTCCGTCGAGCACATTGAGCACAGGCTATTAACGCGCGAAACTCCTGCTGTGATATTAGCGAAGAGCCGTATCGCCGGACCGTGGCCCATATACTGTAGCTGGGGGAAATGGGACACGGATATACCTCAGTTGGCGCCTCCTCCGGCGGAGGACAACCATCGGCGAGCTCATCGGCATTGACCTGCTGTGGGTGCTGTCCAAGCGGGATGGTAACCGAGCCAGAGCCTTCCCCGTGGCGCTGCAGACCGGCTCTCTGCGGACCAGCTCTCGGCCCTGGGTTGAGTATTGGCTCCAGCGGAGGCAGAGGCCGCTGGTTGTTCATAGTTCGGATATAGTAGCGGCGTTGGTCTGTACGCAATGCAATGAGGGAGATATAATTTGAGATGGCAATGCACTTTTGGAAGAATCTTGACTGAAGTTTTTGTGTTCGCAGACCTTGCTGCCAGTCCATTATATACTGGCCCGTCCGAGAGTGCAGCAGCTGAAATAGCAATCCATAGATTGTAGAATTGGGCATGAAGAATGCTGGCAAATTCCAGTATATCTCGTCATGGGTCGTACAACCGCAGAACTGGAGTGATCGCGGCCGCCTCTGCACAGCCCGCCAATGGGGCAGGCAAAAGAAGTCTGACTCCTGCCTGGAGTGGGATCATTCAAGGGAGCTGCGTTGCTTGCAGGCGTCAGTCGCTGGGTTCCAGGAGCACCTCCACTGCTCCCAGGAGCTCGGGTCGCCATTCGCGGGAGGTCGGCTACTCCCACCCCTGGGCTACGCCCTCCTAAGTGGCCACTTTGAACCATCCCTGCACTGAGAGGATCATTGCTGATCATACAAACAATGGCTCTATTCATTTACGCACGGAAGGAGATCGCCACCAAGTAGGATACATAAAACACTCCAGGAAAACCAAGAACAGGAAAAAGACAACAATACCATGGAGAATGAGGGTGCTGCCGAGACTATATCTTCTCCATCCTCGCCCGCCGTCAGAAACGGTTGCTTTGCTTCTACAGGCCATGTTCCGTGACGTTGCGGATGTTGTAAACCGACAGCAGCACCGGAATAGACTCAAGACGCACGGTTGCGGGCTTCGAGTCCGGAGGCTGCGAGGTGGCAAAGGAAGCTGGCGTAATCAAAGAGTCCTGGCTCGCCAGCGGAACCCGGCCAACCGGGCTGGCTGCCCCCGAGATCATGCTCCGCAGAAGCGATCTGGAGATCGGACGGCCCCTGGGGCCACGACGAGGCAGCATCGTGCAATGGCCCCATGCCATCTGCTTTCGATGGACTCTCCTTGATGAAAGCACCCTGTTCCGCCGATAGCGGTCCGGTCGAGTATTCGCTAGCCGGTTCACTCTTCACCGCGGCCGAGCACGCACTGGGTTGAGCATCCTGGTCGTTATTGAGGAACGACTTCGAAGATGCCGCCGGTTTCTGAGATCGGCCCTGGGTGGTCGACGACCGGTTTTTCTTCTTTGTCATTCTAAAGCGATAGTGCGGGTGTGCCTCGGTGTGCTTCTGCTTCTCAACCTTTGCCAGTCTCTCGTATTGTTCATGGACCTCGGCGGGTTCCATCTTCCAGCTGCGTCCCAAGAGAACGGAGATGGCTTGATGGTGACCGTGGGCCAGCCAGTGCTTTGCTCGGGCGGTGTACGCTGACCGATACAGAATGAACGTATTTGCCGGACGTGGGACTCTTCCACGTCGCTTCCGAGCCTCCTGGTGGCGCGCCTCCACAGGACGGCGCACCCAGGCTTCCATGTCTCGGACCGGGATAGGGGAAGGATCCATGGACAGTTGGCTCAACGGACACGGTAGCTCCATGGCTTTCTGCATTATCGCATCGCGGTCGACTTGACTCTTTCTCGCCCTGGTTCCCAGGCGTCCTGGCTGCCGCGATCCGGGCTCCTGCAGGTTCGACGTCGTATCGTTCGCGACGGGGCCTTCGTTCCGGATGAGCGATTGATCGTGCACAGGGTCCATGGCCTAGTTCGACTGAATTTAGCAACATATCGCCGATAGGTAGGCGGGATTCTTCCCACGAGCAGCGGACTGGGAGGCCTCTCACCGGCTGTGGAAACCAGAGGGGGTAGAGCCCTGCGGCGTCAGGAAATGCGCACTGAAGGTCGAAGCTCTGCGGCGGGTAGCGGATAGCGGATAAGTCTCGCTGCGTGCTGATGCAGAAACGGATGGGAATGCCTACGGTGGCTTGATCTCCAGCCTCGTGAGCGATGGGCTTGAAGGAGAACAGGAAATTCGGGCCGGGATGGCGACCAGCGGTACCAAGCGAGGGGCAAGAGAAGAGTGGAAGTGGTGGCACGGAAAACTGGCCGTCTGATGCGGCTTGGGGCTCGGAAGAGTCTTCCATCCGACTCCCACTAAGCGGGAAGGCACTGATGGCTGCCGATGAGCATGGCGGGTGGCAGCAGGCCGGAGCACACGCGCCGCTTCTTTGGGTGGCGGAAGCTTGTCCCAAGTGAAATCCACTGAACATTGGGATTATATTTGAGATCGCACATTGATATCAAGACATGAAACCAAGAAAGAAGACTCCCATTCTTATAGAGAGTGTGAACGAATCCGAGTTTCTCCTTCCGAACTTAATTGCAAGCCCTCCAGCTATAGCTTGCACATCCTATATCAATAGTCAAATCCTTCCAAAGCGCAGGTAGAAGTACCTGATCTCCAGTCATCCAGGAATCCGTGCGACCTGGCGTCCTATTCAGGGACCAGGATCTAGGATATCTACACTAAGATAGATTTGGTCGGGATTGACCGTACGTACCCTAGCACGATGGGAACTACATGCGGGAGACCCACCGCAAGAGACAAAGAACCGTTCATGAGCAGGCGGATTGGGCGACAAGGGTATGTCGGGGGGTCCCCGGCGACCCAACCAAGACATGGTCGAACAGCGATAGGATCATCTGTTGTTGTCTGCGGTCCACCAATCCTTCCCAGCAACTCGACGTGCCAGAACTACCCGCTGTGGGAATAGTTGGACGGCTTCAGCTGGCCAAGGTGATCGGGGTCTGAAAGTGATCAGCCATCTTGCTACGAGGCCAGGATGATCGAAAGATAGACCCGCATAATCCTAACCCCGGAATGGTCCGTTGGATCGATCAGTCGGAGGAGGTAACCCAAGCCGCATCGGAGCCAGGACTCTCTAGTCCGAGCTGTTGTTGAACCTGATTGGTCCAAACGATTAACGTTTCTTTGATCGCAGTGGAGCGGCAACCAATCATCAAGACAGATCTCCCAACCCCGGAGATCCACACGCGTTTCCCTGTCGGGCATAACAAAAAATAGAAGGAGCGCCGGCGCGACAATGAACCAGTTCGTCCAGGACAGCATGGCCCCAGAGTTAATCGTCCGCAGAGCCTAAAGAGCACACGACGGAAGCCGCCGGGGATATAGGTACTTTCTGCGATGACGGGCGATCTCTCCAAGGAAGCGGAAATTGTGCCGCACTAAAGGATGTGGATGTTGGAACTACGGCGCGATAATTTGGAATCCGGTACCATTGCCCCGGGTCAGCACCGGTCGCCGACGCGTGTGCAATCGTGATCAAGCTGAGTCTCCTGATATGCCCCCAAAATCCATTGCTGCGGCCTGCGTAATACCCGATCGAACTAGGCGTAATGACTACTATCCGGTTGGAGTAGTGACCATGTGGTGAGAACAACCGTCCATCCATTGATTGCCCATGACTCAGGCGAACGTCGGAAGGCCACAGCCGAATTACCTCGAACTGGCGATCAGCCCGCCGATCCGGCCTGAACTGGCCGGCGGGTTTGGCCAGATAATGAAAGCCCACATTTCGCCTGTAGCTGAGCTTAATGTCCGCGTGGAAATCGTCGGCGTGCCTTGGAAATGGGTCAAGAGGCCAGCCCATATCCCTAGCCTAGTTGGCAGGCAGATCAATTGCCGGGCCTAACCTATTTCAGGCTTTGTCGGACGGGGAAACGAGCGAACGCCACCCTGGCTGTGGTACAAGTCGCACTAGATCAAACCGAGCGAGACCAAGCGACCAAGATGTGACTTTCCGCCAATAGAGAGCCCTACCGATGGAGGCTCCGCACAGGTCAATTTCCCATCGGGATTCGCCAACAGTGTACTACGGGAGAGAATCGCCGGGATATGGCCGGAAAGGCTTCACCTTTGACCGGCGATCTCTCCACCGTACGCCACTCCTCCCCCCGGAAGCCTGTAGGAGATCCCTCGCACAGGGCGGGCTCCTGGCCAATCCATCGACACCTGAATGCCCCTTGTTCTGAGTCAAAGGGCACCGGGGTGGGGAACTCAGCCTAGCAACGGTGATACTCCGCTCTTACGGAAGCTTCGGGTTCTCCTTTGTGGGAGTGTCTGGAACGCCTGCCGTCGATCTTCGGGATATACCGCATGGCCTGGTGTAGCCATGGAATTAGAACGGTTACATTACATGATTGCTACGCAGGACAGTGTGAATGTTACATTTCCCGAATCCAGTGGAGAAGTCAGGGGCCGTGGTTGCTCAAGGAGCGTTACTGATCCTGTAGCATTTTGAAATTGGCTAGAGGAAAGTGCGGTGTCACGGCAGCCTGCATCATTTGGAGTCATGCTGCTTATTATCGTCTCCATTTACTGCCATAATATCTTGTTGGTCTTGTTAAACTTGAACGCTCCCGCGAACCCTCGTTCGATTTTTACAATAAAAGTTTGCATCCTAGACATGTACGGGCTATAGCGCTATTGGCCGTAGAATTCGTACGAATTCGTACTTCCGCTGACCGACTGTCTCATACTACCACTCCGCTGACTACCGCAGCGCGCGATCTTTCGTTACTGTTAGCCCTAGCGTGTCTACTTTTCGGAGCTTCCGCCATCTACTATGCCTGTTGCCATCCTAAGCGGAAGCTCTGGATGGTGATAAATGGTATTATCTTTGGCTGTCAGGGCATCTATTGCGGACGCAAGGCGCTACTCGGGGGGTTGTGAATTCAGCCTCAAGCCACGCGCCTTCCATGCGGACTGCCGAAGCACAAGGTCGGCATTACGACCGGACTTGACGGAGCCCGGCCTCGCAATTTTTTGAATTGGGATCTCAATTCAGAATACGATTTTATAATTATATCTGCAAAGCCTGCACTGTTGCCAGCGGAGCGTAGACCTTTCCAGCTTACTCGATCCTGTATTGAACTGCAAGCTTCTGTTAAGGGGGTTTGTTACGGTGGTAGACCAACTCAATTGTTAACTACAAAAGAAGACCACATCTTCCTTTATTCCTGATACTGCGAAACTGGAGAAGCATTCCTACCCAAGTTCTCCGAGAATAGAAGCTAGGGTAAAACACATATACAGGATACCACCTCCTCGGTATAATGATAGCCTCCAAGCCGTGATAGATATCTTTCGAAGATTGAGGCTGCATGAATTTTCGTGCCTTCTTTTGATTGATACTGCATCGCATCTGTATGTCTCACGCCTGTTCTAGGCTCTTGCGGTAGACGTTGGTTGTACCGTGTCTCATGCTGAACTAACGGTAGGATGGATGTGACGGACGCAACGTCACAGATCAGAAGTTAGGGCCATCGACTACCGGGGTAAGGAACCATTCGACATACTTAGATCTAAATAGCCGTGCATAGCGCCTGTCTCTGGGGGACTCGAGTACAAGTAGGGCCCCAGATCCACCGAGGTAACGGGACACGAATACCGGGTTGGTTCGAACGATGATGCCAATCTTCTTTCGCGGGAGCTTCTTCCTGTCGCGGGTCTGCCAGCGCTCCTTGCAGCTCTTTACGTAGGGTCAGGAGAACGCGTCGGTTTACACCGGCTTGACTTCGGGTTCAGACTCATGCTATGAGCCAGATCATCAGATACCTCAACCGCCGTAGCCGCAAGGTCGTCGAAGATGGAGGCACCCGTTTGGAAGAAGTGCCTGTCATTCTCCGGACACTTCCATTGCCGCCACGTTTCTTCTATGCTGTCGTCCATTATGGTTACCGGATCTAATTTGTCGCCTAGAACAGGGCCAGCGTTGAATTCCCCTAAACGAGTGGAGAAGCCATAGACCGGGGCTGGTCAGAGACCGCCTCTCCACCGGGGCAAGACACGCAGGAAGACACGCAAAATAAAGTAAAACTGAGCGCCTCGGACGCCACAGCCTTTAGGATCCAGTAGATCTACTACCGCTTAGCTCCAGAGCTGTCCCAAGTACGGTTGAAAGAAAAGGCTAGTCCCACGACAAGAAGTGGCATCGAATGACGAGCCGGAGAAGCGATATCGGGTCGTGACGGTTTGGTGCCAACGCCCCGTACTGGGTGCTGCTAAGTCTGGTGTTCCCCGCCATTTCGACCGGATGTGCCTCCAGTTGCCCCGATATCATCATTTCTTGGGCCAATAGCTACTGAGACGAGGGGATGATGGATGGGTGATGTGCCACAGACATTGAACGGGGCGATCGAGCCTGCCTTGGGGAGTACACGGCATGATATCTATGTCCAGCCGACGTCGATGTTAGAAGGCCGAGCATGATTGTTGATCCGGGCCGACGCAGCACCCAGCCAGTTATATCACGTGATTGTACTTGGCACATGCTCCCCTGCTGAAACAACTGTCGCATCAAGGTTCCTTCCCTCTTCAGGTTTCAAAAATGATTCATTTGTCGTTATGGTGAGCGACACTACATATACCCTATGTCTACAGCTAACCGTGATACAGTTGCTGAAGTCAAGAAAGCTTTGCTGGATTGTGTGGTGACGAGACAATTTAGCTAGTAAGTGCCTCAAACGACGTGGCAACGTGGCAGTCACAATGAAGCTCACTTTTGTCCATACAGTGCCCACTGGTATCCATCCGAAACGCATATATCGAACACGGCGGATTCTATCCATGAGACATTCTCATGCGTGGGCATTTCTCCCTCCGATGGCAAGCGGAGCCGCCTCCGACTCAGCCAGATACCTGACAAATGAATCACTTTTGAAACCTGAGCCTGCCCCTTCATGCGTAGGAAACCCTCCTGCCGTAGATAGTCCGTCAAGCGAAATTGGAGACGGGCATATGGACGCGCGTCGTAGCCGGACTCCTATAGCTTTGCCCGGTTCGGCTTGGGATGCCTCCAGGGCTGGGGCGGAGCAGCGTCCGTAGCTGTGGCGAATTCTGCCTCCCAGGACGCAGTTTCGTCCTCTGGCCATATCTCATAACGGAAATCTTCCGCTCCTAGCACGGTGGGGTACACCAGCTCGATCTTCTCGACGTGGCAAGGCCCGAGCGCCCCCTTCAGGATCGGCTCCTCGATCGCCTGGTAGTTTGTCTCCCCGTACGGGTTGAACCTCTGGGGTGGTCGGGGCGTCAGAACCGTGACCAATCCCCCATCCTGCGCAATGTGGTAGGCAAAAAGAGCCGACGCACCGTGCATATATTGGCTCCACCCCTGTTTCGACTTCCGGGAATGCAGCGATCGCGGTCGGTTGTCGACCATCAGCGGGCCCATCGCCGTGGTCAATGTCTGCATCCCGCGCGCGTCGGCCCATTGCTGCACCGTCCTGCGAGGCACTCCGCTCCACATCACCTGGCGGCCTGGCTGCCACGTGGTCCCGTGGAACCGCTCACAAATCTGCGTCGCCTCTGCACTGGTGAGATATCGGTGGAAGTAATCGACGTCCAGTGACGAGCACATCTGCATCGGACGAGAACCGACGAGTTGTCTAGGGGGGCAAGGGGATGGCGGCGTGCCGTGACCGTCAGTGCGGTTGAAATAAGGTTGCATAAGACGCCGAGATCATCAAGATCCATGGGTCGATCCATGCGCTTACATCCGACCGAGGCGTCACCTAGCATACAGAAACATGGCTTTCTAAGTCTATTCTTCCTAATACACAGTTTCCGCGTGAGATAGAATCCCCTCCATCTTCCCGGCCATGATCGACCTAGTTCTGGAAGGGTTTCCGAAGCAGATTTACGACCCAGAGACGAGAGCCGAGTCGCCATCCGGCCGGCCGATTCGAAACGCCGGCGAATCTTGCCGTCGTCAAGATCTGGCGGACTTGTCGCGTTTTGTGCCACTCTTGGTGCGGCTGCCAAACAGGGACTGGTGGATCTGGTCCACGGTCGCCTCGATCTCCTCACTCCATTGCGTCTGTTCCTTCACACTGGACTCTAAAGCGCTGGTTTGCGTCAGCGTCCGCCTGGTAGACAGATGGATGATGCTTCACCTACCCCACCCGTTCAGATAGCCTGAATGGCGTGTCAGCTGGACTGCGTGGCTCTTCGTGCAGAGGGGATCTGGGAACTGTACTCGTTGAGTAGAGGGAAGACCTGTCCGGGGCCACAGTCCTCCTCGCTGTCGTCCGCCATCACGTCGGGGTGTTCACCAGACTGGCTCACGACCCCTTGGTTGACATCGTCGGGTTCCATCGTTTCTTCCTGCTCCGGTATAGTGGCCTGATCCTGGGCACCGGTCTGGACCGGCTGTTGCGTACAGCGTGTCTGAGACGTCTCACCATGCGGAGTCTCAATTCCCAGCGCCTCCCGCAGAGCCTGTAATCGCTTATATTGGGGCGGGCTCCTGTGCATTGTAGAATAACGATCAAGCCCGGTGGATGCAAGGATGACGACGGATCAATGCGAGGGTCCGGGAAAGCTGAAGAGGGTGGAGCAGTGGCAAGCACACTGCAGATAGAGTCTGATTTTATATCGTGAACCAACACCGACGAGCAACCTTCACGAGCTACCAGTCCTTCTACGCCATGGTTTTCCAAGCAGTTCGCTTGGGGTCCTCACTAACTTGGGCAGATAAACGAGAAGGGCGAATAGTGCATCGTCCGGGGACGATGGGCAAGTTGGGATTCACCAGATGCATCCCTCCTTGGTGATGGCATCCCCTGGACTGGCCCTTTGCCCATAGCTCTTGAATCAGCGGCTACGCCCTTCTTCAGTGGTGGGTACTCATGTGTGGACGTTTGTTCATCTTGGGTCGTCTTGGATCTCGATGAATCTTGCAGAACGAATGTTATGTCACATTGATGCATTTCCAAACGTCGTTGGCTACGACCGGAAGCAGGCTCTCTTCACCCCAAGACGCCTCCCCACGGCCCACACACGTCTACTGTACACCCTATTGGTCTTGACTACATGTACTCCGTATGCCTATCATTCATCGAATTGGTATAGTATAGATCATTGATGTGAGGAAGACCCTGTCTCATGTCACCCGGCCTACATCAGGCAGGCTTTACTTCTCTAGCCTTAGACAAGGAGCCACAGGGTTGAACCCCGGGTAGAGCGCAAGACAACTAGAAACTCGTAGGTACAGCCACCGCCTCATATCCACTGCGATGACGACGAACGAGTACCGGGAACGGGAAGGTTCAACCGGCGATGCCAATCTTCTCTAGCTCGGGCCTCCTTCTCTTCCGAGTCTCCCAGCGCCTCTTGCAGCTTGCGCATCGCCAGCAGGATGCGTTCATTGCCCGCAGGACTGACCTCGGGCTCAAACTCGTGCTGCAGGATCAATGCGTCGGACACCTCGACCGCCACCGCCGCGAGGTCGTCGAAGATCGAGTGACACGTGCGGAAGAAGCGGTTCTCGTCTTCCTGGCGCTTCCATTGCCGCCACTTGTCTTCCAGAGTGTCGCGCAACGAGCGGGGACGATGCCGTTTTGCGTTCTGCAGTCGTCCGCGCGTCGTTTCGAGGGCCATTGTTGTCCCCCGGGCTAACGCAATCTGATGGTCGATCAGGTTGATCTCCGGTAGATCATGGTGGGCCGGAGAATCCGTCGGCCTCGCCTTGCGTGGAATGGCGAGAGGGGGCACAGGGGACGCTTCAGGGTTGCGACTGTAGATGCTCGACGCGGCATCGTTGGCTGTTCTCCGCGTCAGGTATGCGGACAGCGGCATGGTGCTACGGGAGGTTTCCAGCTGGTCCTTTGCAGATGGGTGCGTCTATCGATCCCGACCCAGCAGGCGTTTATGTACGGAAATCCTGATCAGGTACCTAAGTGCGGACAGAAGAGAATGTAATGTGGCCCTCTCACCATGTACACCGCTAGAAGACCTCATCTTTAGGCCTGGGAAAGGTTCAGTCCAGCTGATTAACACGGCGTTCTTGCCCTACCCTAGAGGCGGCGACCCCGCGTCCATGGTCCCTGTGGTGTGCAATCCTGCAACGGAGCGCTTCGTACCGTCGCCCAAGTCAACTGATCCCCCGTAGCCCCTGCGCGGTACAAAGTGTATAACCGGTGCCCCGTATCACCCCGTTGATCTGCAACAGCGGGAGATGATCCGCTGTTTCTCGCATCCCCTCACCCAGCTTCCGGCGAGGTCATTGGGGACGACGCGATACAAAGCTATACTGCCATGTTCGAAGAAGACCTGTTGCGTATTTGCCTAGGAAAGTGAAGGAACTATGGGACGGTGCTCTAACTACAGGTCAAAAAATTGGGTAAAGTGATCAGAGCCCGGCACAATGTCATGGGTGTTCTCAAACGCTTCGCCGCAACCCTCCTGCGTCGGCCACAACTGCGGCACCGCGGTCGTTCCCGCCAGCGCAGTCGTCATGGCGGTAGGATCCGCATGTGCCGGTAGACCACCAGAGCTCTGACACCGCTGATGCCAACCGGCGACGGTGTGCTGGATTTCTTGCACCAAGTGCTGGGTCGCCTGCCGCTCGGAAACCTGCTGTCTCCACTGGAGCTGCTCGGCCAACAGTTTCTGCTTCTCACTTTCGACGCTTCGAAGGCGCTCCGACAGGGACTCCTTCTCCCTCCGCAGCGCTTCATTTTCCCGTTCCAGCGATTCCACCGTAGCCAAACATGTCTCGTGGTTCTCCCAGGAGGGCGCGGGAGGAGTGCCTCGAGGACCAGAACCGGATCCCTGTGGTAGCTGGGGGTGAGTCAGGTCTGCGGAACGCGCGGGGCCCGGCAAGCTTGGATGGGTGCTCACCGTGGACGGCCGTCGAAGGGACCGGGGAGGCGGCTGGGGTGGGCGCGTTATGGGCTGCGGCGCTTGGATCGGCCGTGGGTGGGAAGCGGGATTGTGACCGGTGCTCTTCCGGGTGGTCGCCCGGATGCCCGCCCGTGGCTCTGCTCGAGGCATTTCTCAGTGGCAAGCGGACCGGCAGGTGAGCGGCACCCGTCCAGAACGAAAGATGTGTCGGAAAACGGTACGGCCAACGAGCAAATCTGGCCAGCGGACGGGACGGGACCTTGGTCCATGGCAGGCGGGTTTTAAGCAACGCAAGCCCAACAAAGAGTCGGCGGTCGCTGTCCGGGGGTCCGTCCACCGACATGGCCCGGTGTCACCATGGTTGATCCGGTGAGACACGGAGGGCCGAGGTCTGCGACGAAGTTGCTCCGGTGCCGGTCAAACCACCAGGGGGTTTCCCATCCCAGCACGGTCCCATGTCTAATTTAACCTTATTCACTTGAATCTATACCCAGTACGTTTAGCGGGTGATCTCTGAAACAGACCCACTTACCCACTCCGCCCGTGGTTCGAGGTCTCCGTCCACTGAGGTCGTGTCAGGTGGTGGTCTTCGTTGGGAAGCATATCCCTGGGCAACGGGCATGTCGGAAGATGGATGACCTACGGGGGACCGTTGCATCCGGGGGCACACCATTCACCAGGCACAATGCCCTGGACCACAGATCCTCCGCATTTAAGTGTATCTTGGTCTGCCCTCCCTTCTTCGTGTCACTGCGTCGTGCTGGACATCTCTCGCATAGCCGGGAATCCACCTATCTCCAGGTCACAAACCCGCTTCGACCACGTTGTTGCGCAAGACTTGCTCCCATGGCCAAGGGACACTATCGGGCCTGGACGCCCAACGAGGAAGATGAGTACCCCTCATGGGTCGATCGCAACCGCGACTTGACGTGGCCAGAGAGGGCGAAGAAGTACTCCAAGGAGCGCAAACCCCGATCGAAAGAGTCCCTGCGAACCAAATATCGGCTGCTCCAGAAGGATATTCGACGGCACCGCCATCCCATTCGCAAGTCTTCCTCGCGTCGAATGCCCCGTAGGCAAGCCCGTGACCGGCGAGACGCTTGGCTCAGTCGTGTCTCGATCAGCACTCCCAGCCCGTCCGAGGATGGTCCAGCGGATTCCGGTCCCCCTCGGATGCACGCGACGCGATCAACCCCCCCTACACGCATCGTCCGCCCGCGGGACAACCGTCCGACCGCGCGGATGACCCCGCGTCCAAAGGCAGCCATCAGCCCTTCAGGCGAACGTCAGAACGATGGGGGTGTGGCCCGCTGGCGAGCGGAGACTTCGTGGGTTCACTCAGGTAAGGGCATGTCCGGGAACTCGAGCGCAGGCTGGATGGTTGACGTGGTTTGGTATAGGATATTCCGACCATGCACCGGGCATTCGATCTCAATTTCTGGGTGCACGCACCAAGGTCGATTTATTGTGGCGCTTACTATACCACATTTCCGGCCGCACGCGGTCGTAGGCATGGAGTCGGGAGCGAAACACATGCCCTCCGCGAGGCTCTCCGCGAGGCTCTCCACGGTCCCTCGGCGAACGTTTTTCCGGTGGCGGGTCATCCCGATCCGCCCAGTGCCTCTTCCATTGGCTGTTGGACCACCCCGATCTTATCTTCGCCAAGCTTTTTGCCAGCGACTGATATCTTCACCAGCAACACTGGTCTGCAGCGCATGAGCATGTTGTTGGAGGGTCATCTAGTTTGGGATGTAGATACACGTTGCGGGCTCCCCCAATGTGATCGGGGTACAGAGGACATCAAAGGGCCGGAACGGGAGCTGCTGCGTACGCGGCATGGCGTTCCTGCTCCAAGCTCTCATGGGACAACCAACACATCCCCTCGCTTGTTCAGTCCCATCCTGAGCGTGCCAGGGGGTATCATGATCGCCATAAAGTCAGGTGTGCCGGTTGATCTTGCATATGTATCCTACAAATCTAAAAACGTTTTCTGTGGTTGGCACTTGGCACTGATCTAGATGGTATGGTGATTATATATATATTTGATTGACCCTTCGGGACGAAGACCATAAAATACAGAATCACCCATTTCGACGGATAAGGCGCGCTGAACTCGTAATATAAGGTAATTGCATGCCCAGAAACCCAAAGAACTCTGTGTTAATCGTGCTACTCGACGTCCCATGCCGTAGAGGTCGAAAATCCAAGGCGTAATATTCGTTCCATGTATGTTTGGAGGCTTCAAGTTGAACCCCCTGAACAACTTCCTAAAGAAGACTAGACCCGGACCTTCCCGAACACCAATGGATAGGATGGCCTCAGGCCTCAGGCAACCACCAACTGGACGCGTCTACGCGTCTGTGCGGGAACCAAATCAATGCCCGCAGGATATCATGGCGCGCACTCATTTTCCCATCTTGACCATGAGTAGTAGTCGGTGGGCTTTCACCACGCTTTCAAGCACCCTTTCACCGCCCTCCCTCAATTTAGCGCCATATATTCACCCGGTTTGACCTGGTCTACCTCTGCCCTGCAGGTTATCCGGCTTTCGCAATGATAGGATACTTCGAAAGGCAGCACGTCCATCGCACCCCGAGAAATGCTTGGTCGTGCCCAGCCTAGTCCGCCCCTCTCAACCATGCTGCTGGTCAAAGACCAGGTTAATGGGTCGTCCAAGTTTTGATGGGCTGTGAACCCATCGAGCCGACCGGCTCCGCTGGGCATTAACGGCAAGTCCATGACTTCACGGAATCTAGCCTACCTGGTTATTATCACTAAGGATCTCTAGTTTGAAGAGCACGCGTTGGAAACTTGCCTGTTTTGACCCACCGGGTTGTCAGCTGGGCAATCTTGTCCTACATTTGACCTCCCCGAGCCTTGCCGACAACAGTGTCTGGCGGACCATCGCCGGGTCATTATCGCCGAGCTCAGCATGGGCGCGTGAACGCCATATTCTATGCTGTCCAGCGGTTCCTCAAGCTGTACTACTCGCCGTGCAGACCATTACCTAAACTGTTTTGGCGGGAAGGTTGGACCAGCAGTCCCCTTGGACTGGACCACGCCGAGGTGCGGACTTGCCGACTGATACAGACCCGCCGATATGTCTACACGACATGTTTGACAACCCAGCTTTGGCTGGATGCGGATAAATCACAGATCCGCACGGCATTACAGAGATAAAGGCATACTACAAGTGAATCCATTCCTAGGTATACTCCATATAACCCGGTGCTGCGACAGAACGACTGACTACTTGCACGTGGTAGGAAGGCTATCAACAGGTCTAGATTTCCGATCGACCTTGGTGACGTAGCACGTTGCTCCCGCGCTGACAGAAGCTGACGACATGGGGCGGCAGAGCTTGGCTTCCTTGCCGAGGAGGGGTGTCCTCTAGCAAGTACTGGTCCCCAGCACCACGTAGAGGTGTCTGCCCATCGCTGGGGGTCTTAGAACGGAGTTCTAAGAACAAAAGGGCCGATTCAGGGGGAACGGCCCAGGGCATAGCTTATACGACATGGGGCCCATGGCCATGAAGGGGATTTGATACTTCACAGGCCCGCCACTCCTGCAAAGGGGATTTGATACTTCACAGGCCCGCCACTCCTGCAAAGGGGATTTGATACTTCGCAGTCCCACCACTCCTGCGAAGGGGCACAAGTTATACGACATGGGGCCCGGGGCCATGAAGGGGACCTCCCGTAGGAGATTGGTACGACACAGGCCCGCCAGACCTGTGAAGAGCCCACTGCTGTGTCAAGGCGCATTCCAGTGAACGAGGACAAGAAGCCTGATCCTGAAGTGAACTTGCGTGGGAAACGCCGGCCTTATATCTTCGAGCGTTCGGCGAGCCGGCCAGGCCAACTGCGCAGCAATGTCACCCTGCCCCGTCGATTTCTGTACCATGAAACTATTGTACGGTCAAAAAGAACCGTGAATGGCTGTCTGATCATTTTTGCAGGCGGCCTCTCCGACAGAATGCCCCAGATCATACGACCATCTAAGAAAGGAGCACATTGGAAGCCAATTCTCCCAAAGGCCATGGGCTGAATGACCAGGTCTTTGGCTCGCTGATCGGGATTCCTCCACCCAGGTGGCACTACCAGACTGGACGACATCGCATCCTGAGGGGACGAGTTCGCACGCGGGCGAGAAGGTGGAACCGACGTACGGCAACGGCCTCGCAGAGCGCGACGGCTGCTGACTCCTTTCGCCTGCGAGATTGTTGTGTACCACGCGCAGCGAGTCTAGATGGGAATGAAAATCAGGTTGCGGTTGTCCAGCAATAACTCGAGGTTTGGACCATCGTAGCACCCAGGTCGTATCGAGTCTTCATGAGTCACCGCTGCGGACGAATGAAATGACGTTGCACCAAGTGGATGGCTTCCTTTGTCTCGTTGACCGTGTAGTAGGTTCCTAGGCAACGGTGAGCCGACCCGCTCAAATAAGGTTTGCTCTTGGTCTCCATTCCACAGCTGGGATTTTCATGCTTACCATTTAGGTATGATCTGCACAGTTGATTTCGTCTGCTTCCGTTTGGCCATCACAGCGCAAAGTAGGTTTTCAGACACCGCGTGCAGGTTACCCGCACAACTTTCCAAGTAGTATCCCGACGCCAGACAAGAGCCGCCGTCGCCAATGAAATGATCGTGCGTCGGACGGGTGGTTCCTTTGGTCTTGTCGAGCTTCGTCTAATGAACTCCTAGGTACCGTGAAGGTGAACGAGCACGCCCAAACAAGGTCTGTTAGCGCCGTTTCAGCCCCCAGTGTCCACGGAGCATTATCTGCTCGTTGAGTTGGAGCGATTGCGCACATCTTGCCCTTGGTTGTGGCTGAAACCCTACCAGCGTTCCCATGCAACCACGTTGATAAGGACCGGCGGCCCGAGCATGCAGGGGGCAACAGTAGGTAGCATACTGGTTGATACCGTGTTCTAGGGAAGAAATACCCTGGTCATTCAAATCACCGGTTCCCTCTGAAACCCCTGATTTTGACCGCCTGGGGTACTGTATGACCTCCGGCTTATGGATTTTGCTCTACTGCCGTACCTTACGAGGTGAATCCATAGTTAAGTGGTAATTATCGTGCTTATTAAAAAACTACATAACAGACGTACGCGTAATTCAGCTCACACACTGACGGGGGAAGAACCAGCCCGAAAACCATTCATTCCTCTTCCGATTGCCTGAAGTTGTACAGCAACTGAGGACCCCCAAAGCACGTACCTAGCCGAAGCCCCAGGAGAAATAAGGAAGCCTCGGGAAACGGCTTGATCTGCGAATACGAAGTGAGTCAACGACAATCCACCGTGATCAGGTGGTTACTTGCATAGGAACGACGGCATACCTATTCGCGATGCGTTTGTGGTCATTGACGGCCGGACACAGCGCATGGGATGCACTGAAAATTTCCAGTTCGCATATCATGGGCCCTATCATGACTATCTGCCTGGTGAGGAATGATCTCTGGCGATGGAGCGAGCGAACGTCGCTCGCGCTCATCCTCCGCCTGGTCTAGGGATGCGACGGGCTGAGGCTCTGGCGCTTGGTATACGGAGCGAGGAAGACCGCTTTCCCTTACAGCGGCTTGCAGTCGCAGCCCCAGACACCGTGTCCGACTGAAACATTTGCGACACTTCGAAGCATGCATTTTTACCGCTGATACGGAGATTGATCATTCAAATCCGAGGCTCTGTGCGCTACAGGAGAATCCAACAATAAGTCCCCGAGCACTGTCTCCTCTACATACTCTTATACACCAGCCATATGACAGATTCCACCAAGTAGCGCTGCGTTTCGTACGTTGGATACCGGTCGACTGGCTAGCTGTAACCCATCAAGATTTAACAGGGTAGGCTTGTGCGGACACGCACATATAACCATACAGGGCACATTGAAAACGCATGGAATAGTAAGCACACAGAGATCGTTCGAAAAGTAAGCACTGTATGCTATCATCGCCGTCCACAGGACATCCATGGCCAGGTTAAGCAACTCTTCTGACCGTAAGGTCCATCCACAGGCTTGCTCAATGCCCACAGCTGACTTGACCACCGCGGCACTGCCAGGGATAGGGAATCCGACCATCAACATAACAGTGCTGCCGGAGAACACAGGTCCGTTTCGATAACACAGGGTGACTTTTGCTCGATGCTGGTCAATCCCGTACGTTGATTGACTCGGGCAATAGGCAGCTCCCAGAGGGTGGATTCGAACTCGAACTTACGCCTGTGACTGGCACTATGACTTGCAGTATAAAAGGAGGCACCGGGATGAGTTCTGACCCAAGAGCATCCACGTTCGCTCCCAACTCAGTAAAATCGCCACAGTACCCCAGATATGAACGATTCCAACGACCCAGGAAGACCGTTCAAGCGTAAGCGAGACACCTGGACGGGACCAAGCCAGAGCCCCCGCATTAACGACAAGATGTTGAGGCCCCCTGAACCCGCACATCAGAACTCCAAGGTAATACCCGCCGCGTTGTATCCCAGATGCATTGGAGATGCTAGCATTCACTGACATGTCCAAGGCCATGGCGCCACCCCCTGCAAGAGAGCCGCCGCCGAGAGACGAGAAGAACACTTCAGCGGTCCCAACGACGGAACCATTTCGCCCCCTGATTCGCGAGCTGCAGCGGCTGGATGATCAGAATCCCGTCCTGGCCAAGCAGGCGGTGCAGCTGGTGGCGCTCTACCAGCGGCTCTGGGAGTCATATGCTGCGAAGCATGCCGAGAGTTCGCGCCTCGAGAAGGAAAACCGTCAGCTGCTGAACGCCCATGCGCGCCTTGTCGATGAAAAAGCCCACACCGAGCGTCGCTGCCAGGACGAGGAATCGCGCTCCTGCCACTTTCAAGAAGCGTTCCGAAAGGTGCGAGAAGGTGTGATCGAGGTGTTTGAGAAGTGGGAAGACTCTAAGGAGACGGCGGCAGCAGGCGGCGGCAGTGGGGAAGACGCCGCGCCGGAGAAGGGAAATGTGGCGGTCGTCGTGCCCGTTGTGCATGTCCCAGAGGACAAAGGCACTGGTACGTCCCAGTAAAGGCGATGAATCGCTACACGGTGGGCGGACCACGGGCGAGAACGGGAGGCAAGATACGTCACTGCCGCAGACAGGAATTGAATTGAATTGGATGATCTAGCCTATTACATCTGAGCCGACAGCGTAAGACATCATTGGAGTTAGGGTAAGCGGTCGATGGGTAGAACCTCCGCAACCTTGTAGACCTAAGTCTGTCAACCACCACGACGATAACAGACGAGGTAGCTGTGACATTGTAGGGCTGTCGTCAGCCGGCCACTATGATGCTTCCCTCTTCTTGATAACCAAATGTCTAGCAACGGCTATCGCAATGGTTGCTAGCCGCTGGCGATCCCTTGTGGCAAGACATCGTGCTAGTTCTGGAAGGACCTGTCTCAGCATGGCAACCGTGTCGTTAACCTGGCTGTAGCGTGGATGGCGCCGTAGAACTAGACGCAGGAATTCTAAGCAGCCGGTCGACTCATGTGACGCTCTGAGCGCCTCGCGAATACAGCGACGCATAAGCTTCCACTGACGCTGGACCACCATGGCACCCCTGTGGCGGACCCTGGATTGGACGCGCCTAGGTCTTGATGTGCCTGCGTGACAGGACGTAAGGAGTCGGAGCAGCTCCAGGCTGAACAGGTCTGGATCTGGGAATGGGATGTTGCTTTCCAACTTCCAGCGGGCCCTCATGTTGGCTCGATCAGAGGTCGGTATCATTCTGTATAGTCCGGGTAGCGGCGGGAATGTAGCCCGCTCGTGTGTTGTTACTTCAAAATTGTTCGGTGTCTGAGATATGTCATCGTCTTCAAAATCCTGCAACGAATGGTCCCCCACCGCGGCCATCGTGTTAATGTCGTAGGCTCAAAAACAACTGGTGTGTGGTGAGTGGAAGGGTCGTGGCTGGAAAGGGTCGGGTCCAACCACTCTCATGCATTGGTATGGGCTTTTATAAATTCTGGCCAAGCAAGGCTGGGGTGCTGTGGCAGAATATGAGGGCATCTTGCGGGTCTGTGTATTGTATAGTGATCTCGACAGGCCGATAGTCCGGGATACAGTAAATGGCAAGTCGCCACCAGAACGAAGCGTGCCCGCACCATTTAGTCCTTATATCGATGGCAGTGGGTCCACTCCACGATCACACAACGTCCAGTACCGCACATTAATTCTTATCATTGTCCCTAGGAGCCCGGACGGTACCCTCAGGGTCAACGTGGTGACTCCCATGCTCCCTCAATACCTGGAGCACTTCCTGTACACGACTTTTAAAATCACATAGTTCTTCTTGCAGCTCGCACACCACTTCTTGTTTCCTGCCTATGTCCTTTTCTAGCCGCTCGCATTTCCTTCTCCAGCCGTCGGAGATGTCGGAGATCTCCGTAACCTGGCCTTGGAGCCGATCGACCTCCGCCTGCTGTTGGTTCCTTTCCCGAACTAAACGTTCAATGACTGCGGTGAACGAGTCACCTTCTCCTGTAACCGATGGTTGCTAAACATGCCAAGCAGTGGTGTCAGTGTCCGCGGTTCGAGGTCCGTTGGAGGTGGCCTACATCGGATCCAGGAGGATCCCCTCCCGCTGGAGCAGGACGTACGGCCTCGATTGACCGACCAATTTCTTTGCATATTGCGTCGTACAGGCCAACCGACCCACTGCTGAGACCCGTCTTCATCAGGTGCGCCTTTGAATCTGTAACCGACCAGGCGTAGCCATCTTCCGGACCCGGCTTCAGGCGCACGTCTTGGGGATGGATCCTCAGCGCCAGCCGATCATCTGGATCGGTTAGAGTGGTCGATGCCGGTGAGCAGGACCGACATACGGATATGGTTTGCCAGCGCTTCCCGACACTGTTGGCGTAGCCGAGCGCGCTTCTCGTTGCTACCTCGAGCCATTGGAGGAAGATTCGACGTGGACGCGGATTCGAGGGCTGTTCGCTGTCGGTCTCCCACAGAGATCATGTGCTTCGCGTTTCTGTTTGGATATGGCTTTCGTATGCCGCAACACTAAGGATTTGGAGGTTTTATGATCTGCAGAGCGACACTTCAAGGAAGAGGCATGTGCGTTTCTTTGACCATGGGGAGCCATTCTGTTTCTTACTTCCTGCTGTCAGTTGTGGTTATCTCAAATATCCGAGCCAATTAACCTGCCTATAATGGCCAACACACGGTATTAGGGATTGGTGCGTTGCCATGGTCAATTTTAATCATCCATGCATCAGGGGATTGCTGCAGTATGGTTAAATTTTTGTACGCTCTTCACAGGTGGTGAAGTGAATTTCCTTACTGACTGGAGAATGCAGAATCAGTTTACTTTTAACCTACAGGCACGGAACAAAATACCCGCTTTAACTACAAAACATCTACCAACAGAGGCCGATGTGACCCCAATTTATTCCCACAGCCTTTGACCATGCAAGCCTTATGACTCTCAATGGTATATCATCATTCGTCTTCCATGGCGGTTGGCGGTTGCACTCTTTCTTACATGGAAGGATTTCGATCAGCTCATCAATCACCATCACACCCTGCAGCAAGCACGAGTATCCTACGAAGCAAACAAGATGTCTTCTCCAAAGCATCGACCGAGCACCCCCCTCACGCTGCCAGTGACGCCTGATCCCCACCCTCCGGCGGATGCAGCTTCACCAGAACCATCCCCCGCATTCTGTGCGTGCTGCTCGTCGCCATCATCATCCGAAGAGACCCTCCCTTGCCTCGATGAAGTTCAATTTGTTGGCCTGGAAGATCGACTCCTGAGGACTTTCACCATCTACTCGTCTTCACCCTTCCGCTTCCAAGCTATGGCGGTCCTCCCGTTCGACCGTCGTGTTATCGGGAATTGGTTGCTGATTGAACTACTCTGTCATCGGGCCTTTGCGACGTTTCCCAACCAAGGAACTGTCCGCCGGGTCAGCTCGTCCTCGCATGCACCGGCGGGTCCCGGTGATGTACTCGTCATCACTGCCTACCCAGCTACACATGGCTCGCTTCGATGGCTCGAAGCAACCGTAGCCCGGGGCGATGATCTCATCGCCATTGTCACCGCTCTGCATGATGGGCCTGTCGTAGGGCCCACGGGTGATACAAGGCTTCGAGGTCGGGATGACCTCGCGGATGAATTCAACCGATTAACGACATGTTCCGCACCAGACCATGTCTGACCTCGAGGTGTCCGGACGATGCATTGTGATGTCTGTAGCAGTTGCGTTGAAATGATGAAGTGTGGGTAAATGTGTACTGTATCAGATAGGCTTCGTGGAAGTGACGCTTGCTAAGCCGATCCTACCATCGTCAGCGGATATATGGGATCTGCCTGTCGAGCCTTATCCAATATACTGTTAACCTCTGGTACCACTATATGTGTTGTTCTTACGTCTCATACTGTAGTTGTGAAGCTTGATCTAGCCTTCAAGTAACTCCCTATGGCGTACGGTAGAAACACGTCCCCGGAGGAACCGGGGAAATAGAACCCACAGTACATTCGCGCTGAGTTAGAATTCATTGGTACTTCTTTTTTATCAGCTTGCATAGTGATCACAATTGCTTCTACGACGTCAAAATACCTCTACTGGGACGGTGGTTGCATTAACTGAACAAATCATACCGCTGGCGTGCCGCTGCTTTATCTGTCCTCGACCGCTGCGGCTTGAAGCCATCATCTTAACCATCCGCGTTTGCATTCCTCCGACCCACGCCATCATTGACAGCACCCTCTGGCCTGTTCCTCTCTCCCCATTTCTCCCGTTGGCGCAGAATGCGGGACAATATAGCTTCGAATGATTCTGATTGGCGCCCGTCGCTTGCACGCTCTTTGAGAAGATGGTCTATAACCACCCCCATCTGCTCGTTCGTTTCATACAAGACCCCCGCCAATTTGACTGCCTCGTCCAGCTCAGTGGTCGCATGCTTCAGTGCCTGGCGTAATTGTTGGCACTCTTGTCTTGGTAAATCTTGGTCACGGTCAACTAGAAGCGCTTGTGCACTGATCTCGGCAATGAGACGCAAGAGTTTCTGCTTTGCGGTTAGGTTGTACTCCAAGGAATCGTATGTTACCACATAAACAGATTTAAGCCCATCAAGTTTCTTATTGCAATGTAGCTCGCGTGCGCTTGAATATCTATGCAGTCGGCTCAGGATAAGAGGGACAAATGTGTGACCCAGGACTAGCGGCGGGAACGCTGGTCCCTGTAGACGGTCCTCCCTTACTGTGATGAACGGAGCCATCCATCCAGACGCTGGTTGGTTCCGGAGGAGGAGCCGTATCCTTGTGGCGTTGCCACATTTCATAAGCGTGAAGAATTTCCCGACACTGCTCTTCGTCTTCGGCATTTCCCAGCTCATACGCAAGTGCATACTTTTCCCAGTCCTCGTCATCAAGGTATCCAACATCAGGATCTATGTCCATATCCATTGACTTTTTGTCTCTCTTTGCTAGGAACCCAGCGCTATTCACATTAGTCGGTAGCGCGGCACCGCCCTGATTGGGACTAGCAGAGTAATCCTGGAGCGGCCAATTTATAGGGCTGTAAAAGATATCGTCCATGGCTAATACGCGGAACCCATGATCTGAGATGGTTACCACCTGCCCCCCGCCGGTTACGCGAGCGAAGCATCGATCAGGAGGATCTTGTCGGTCGTATCCGTATTTACGCAAGAAGCTCGTGGCTGTTTTGCGGGCGTCGTTGTTCGGAACGGCTGACATGTCGAACATCCACGTGATGGGAGGTGGCCTTTTCAACAGTGCTGAACACGGTGACCAGGATGCAGCGAGCCAGTCTTGGTAGTCTCGGCCTTGTTGGCCGTTCTGGAGGCCGTCAACCTGGCGCACAGCCTGAACATTCGGCTTCTGTGCTTCAACTAGTCCGGCCCTGGACAGGATCGGCAAATGACGAAGGTTAGAAAGATCCGTTATAAATGGTCTAGAGAACGAAGCAGGGGTACATACATGGGAAACTCCTCGGCTTCACACCATCCGCGTGTCTGCGGAGCGCCCGAATATGACCCGGTAGCTCTGCCCCATCCGCGATATTCGGAGTGCTGTTCGACACTTTATTAATACCTCTTACGTCACAATCCTTTGTACGCTGTCTACTTACGCGTTTTTGCCGCCAGGATGTCTGGCTCCTGGGTGCCATTCGACCCCCTGCCTGACGTCGATATACCGTCTGACCACCCCGGAGCTCCGTAATTGCCGATCGCTGGTTATCGCAAACTTCGTCGAAACCTACTCCATACCTGCAGGTATAGGTGACCGCGCAGGTCGCCGTCCCCGGGCCGTACGTTATCTTGGTGTAACTTCCATGGATGCGTTGTCCGTACTGGTCCGTCTTGGTGACCGCCGTGCCTTTTGTTGTGCTCGTGGGTGACGCTAACGTGCTGTCAGCGGCGAAGCAACCTGAGCAGTGGACAAAGTAGAAAAACATACCAGATGTTAACTGATTATTTCCTCCTCCGCCAGCAGCGACAGCATTATACTTATTATTGAATCCTTGCACTGGGCCTGTCCCTGGGACTCCAGGGTACAAGAGCGAGTAATCATCACCCAAAAGTTCATCCAGTGTCATGCCGCCATATTTTTCAGGATCAAGCTTCTTGCCACCGCTAAGTGCAATAATCTCGGTGCCAATTAGCTCACTGGTCAACCAATCGCGCTTTTGTAGGTCTTTATGGCTTAGAGGTTCCCAGGACGAATCCAGCAGGCTGATATGAGCAAGAGGGTTAGTTTTGGGCTCCATGCCACCGACAAAATCGCAGCAGTAGGACATGGATCCTCCCTGAGAAGCCATTTCATCGTTAGCATCATCATCCTACTAGCATCGATATGAGGTAGATGGCATACGTTGCAGGTATTCTCGATTGTAGAGCTGTCCAAGCTGATAAGCTTATAATTGGTATTGCGTGCCATCTCGTGAGAATTCACCGGACAGCCGGATTTACAAGCCATCCCTTCGCCGTGAAAACCTCGCCATTGACACCGAGCATACATGCTGGTAGGGCAGCACAAATATTGGTACGATGTATCGCCGAATGTCGTCGTTGGGCATCGCGTGTCAAAAGGCACACCGCCGACTTGGCCGTTCATCAAAGATGCCGTGAAGAAGCCAGATTTGCAGCCTGTACCGCAGAACGAGGTGTAGCACTGGTTATAGAAATCGGCTTCCTTCTCAGATGTCACTGGATTCAGTTTAGTCCTGGCTCTGTGCTCAAACAGTTTCGTAGGAGTTCTATTAGCAACATACTGTACTGCTTCAACGAGATTCCTGTGGAGAAACGCGAATTTGCCTGGTTAAAGCCTAGATTATTAGAGGCACTGGTTCCCTGTTTGTCATCCTGGTCCAGCGCCCATATCATGGTGCCCCCAAGGCAATATCGGTTAGCGAATTTCCTCTTGAGGTCGATCGTGAGCCCGTCATCGTAGCCGGTTCAAATTCGGTTAGAGCACATCACCGGGGGACAGTGGAAAGGAAGACTCACTGACCCACTGATCGTTGTTCCACTTGATCCAGTTGACTGCAGCATCGGCATCGAATGTAGGTGTCAAGCCATGTTCCTCGATTATCCTGTGGATTTCAGCATTGGTAAGGACGCCGCGCGTGTTCGAGCACTCTCCTGGATTGCCGCCCTGCCTGAACAGGCATCCCGGAGTATCACATGACGGATCTTTGAGAGTGAAGGATCGGCCGTAGTAGGCCAGGCCTAGTGTGAGCTTGTTAGGGGCGATGTTAGATCGCCATAGGAGGTCTAGGCCCTTCTCAATATCTGTTAGGTTCGTATGCGGTCTGACCTATGGCGCAAGAGACTGCGAGTTAGATAGGGCCAGTATTCAACCCAAGGATATTACTCACATATGGCCCTGAGAATTTATTAGTGCCATCCCAGACACCATGAATGTCGTAAGTCATCATATTCATCCAGTCCACGTAAGGTTCAATGCCCTTGACATCAAACCATCGAAGATACCAATAGGATGCCGGTATTGTGATACTGAGTCCTGATTAATCGAACATATTAGCCGTTGACTGCGTAATACAGCCTCGGTAGTGAGTAAAGTTGTACCAAATTCTTTCCCGAAAGCAGTCTTCATCTCTTTCAGCAAGCTGACGAAGTTTGCCGTGTCTGCCGGAATGCCACCCCGATCTTCGGCTCCAGGATACTCCCAATCTAGGTCTGCACCATCAAAAGAGTTTGTCCTCATGAATGAAGTAAGACTGGCAATAAAGGCCTGGCGCGCCTCCCTACTGGCAGCCATATCCGAAAATGCCGTGCGTGTGTTGGGGATATTTGTATTGTCACTAGGATTAACAATGCGACGTCAATACCTGAAGAACCTCACTTGGCCTGACTGCTACGTATAGCTAAGTGAGTACTCACTTGAATGACCAACCACCAACAGCAATCCAGACCTGCAGGCCAGGTTTTTTGGACTTGAGGGAGGTCGTTTTGGTGTACCATTTCGCCGAATTACCATCCATGGGAGCTATTTCAAATGTAGATGGGTCGAAGAAAGCAAACGCAAAGTTCAGATGGGTCAGTCCGGCCAGGACGAGGTCGCCAGGCTCCAAGGCGTCACAGTCCTTCATTGTTGCCCAAGACTCATAGTACCCAATGCGTCGCTTTTCTGCGCTGCCCCCAGAACAATATGGCCGTTGAGGCTCCCCGCATGTTCCGTAACCGCCCTGGCATCCTGTTCCGCAGAACTCCTCGGTGCTACCACAGAAGCCCCATTCCGAACAGCAAACATTCAGCGGGCATGAGACAGAACCTCCATCACTGTACTCACCACATTCTGCCTTTGCATCACAGTTAGAAATGCAGACCTCCTCACCACAGAAGTCAGGGCCATATCCACACCAGCCGCTGTTCGAACAGCAGGCTCCATTGATGCAAGGTGACCCAGGAGCGCAGATGCCGTTCTCCTCACCAGCTGAGGCTCCTTGTCCTGATCTCCCATCGGCCGTCACACTGCTGATCGTAAGCAGCTGGGTCTGATTCACGGAACCAGACACCTCAGCGAGCCTCAGAAATCGCGGTGTTTTATTTGAGTGGACTTTGTATAGTGGAGGGAATACAGTGGAATTGCGCGCTGTCTCTACCCCCTCCAGCAGGATGCACAGCTGCAAAAATATCAGGCACCATGCTCTGGGCAACATAATATTGTAAGTAAGATCAAGAGGGGAAAAGTATTGTCCTAATTCCAGACAAGGAGATAACAACCTCCCCCATCCTCACGTCAAGCATAAATATATATCCAGCGACTGCATACCGGAGAAAGGCCAGGGGCGGGGCTAACCCTCTGCCAAGAGTATGGAAATCCCGACAATCTCCAAGCGATATGAAGGGGGGGTGGGGGGTGTGGTTGAGGCCACATCCCAAGTAATCTAGTCCTGCAAGCGCTGGGATATCGGAGGGGCAATGTAACGATGCTGTCTTGGCCGCAGAGCTGAGCTGCTTGGCCCACGGCGGCTGTCGGACGCGCGGACCAGTCGCTGGTTAGTTGAACCCACCATCAGGTTTAGCTATGCAGAAAATGTCTCACTATGACTACATTAGCTTTATCAGATTGAGCGTCATGATGGAGCCACTGAGGGTGGATTTTGTTCTCGGCACGTGGATTCGGAAATTACTCCGAAGTGTGTTATCCCACCATCCTGTGCTCAAGAACCATGTGGACTAACTTCTCGACTTGGTCTCTTCAGGTTGTTCTCATAAACAAAAAAGGAAGAATATCAGGGAATCAACACAATCATATCCTACCCAGGTCAGCGAGCTTGAGATGTACTGGGAAGTATGTTTGGTTATCACCGCTCTGGCCTATGCTACAAGTGCCTTTTTTGTCTTTCCAGAAGACGTTAATGCGACTGCCCTCACAGAAGCATATGGAATTGATTCTGTCTGTTTTGCAGCGCTCAATTCTTCAATTGACTGTAACCCTGGTACGGTTTCGAAAGTTCATATACCGGACGATATCTACTGGACTACCGACAATATCACGGCATTGTGTACCTCGCGCTGCCGAGAGAGTATCGGGCGCTGGGTGTCGACGGCCAATGCAGCCTGTGAAGGCCAGAGCATGGCAATAGGGGGGATGGTAATGAGCGCAAGATATCTCCCGCTTGTCTACCAACATGGTTACGATGTCACCTGTCTCTCATCAAGGTATGGAGTACACTTTCAGCCTACTGAAAACCCAAGGGTAAAATCTAATCAAGTTTCAAGTGATGGAGGAAACTGTCTGCAGCAATCTTACGGTTGGCAAGGCTCATACGCTGCACGCTATCCAGAGGATTATTGTAGCAACGGTGATATGAACCCCCCTGAGTGTTCAGATGAGTCATTTGACCCCTCGGAGGTCACGATGGAGGATCGAAGTATTACAAACCTCTACCCCCAATCTTTGATATGCAGCGACTGTTTCCTGCACTTGTGGCGGCTGAGACTGGAAAATCCCCTGCTCGGCCGAAATAATTCTTATGCGTCGTACCTCGAGACCCAGTATGACAATATACAGTCAGTCTGCTCAACAACAGTTCCTGCTACCATTCCTCAACAGACGATCGTGAGGGGAACGCAGACCATTCCAAGCGGGGCACCGAGCCCTACTCCCGAGCCATGTAACGGCCAGAAAGTCTACGCACCTTCGACACAATCATGCAAATCTCTTGCGGCAAGCTACAATGTTCCTCTTGCCGCTGCTTATGCGGCGACAGGCGGTCTTGAAGGTGATTGTACGATCTCGGAGAATTACATCTGTCTTCCAAATGCGTGTAAATTGTTAACGCTAGATATGCCTGACGTATGGGACGTTACATGGTAAGCAATCCAGACGAAGGAGACGTCAGTCAATTTGAACATAAGCTAAGGCGTACTTACCGAGTGGTATAGTGAATCGATTGCGGCCTCCAACAACATCACAATAACCCAGTTCCTCTCATGGAATCCGAACCTTCTAGCACCTTGTGATGAGTTTGCCTTTGGCCAGACTGTCTGCATTGGTCCTCCCGGAGGATCGTACTCACTTCCACCACCGATATCTAATCCATCAGGCACCAGTGATTACCATACCACAGCTACGCCGCCTGTACCCACACAACCCGGGGCCATTGTGGAGTGTGGCCTCTTTTATGTGGTTGTTGCAGGTGATACCTGTGAAACGATCAGCCTGCGTTACGGTCTAACTTTGGACGAATTCCTATCCTATAACACCCAAATACAGCAGGACTGCAGTAATCTATGGCTTAGTTATTCTGTTTGCGTGGCTCCAGTGACGCCCATGCCGACTTCTACAGATGGTACATGTGGACCAGCCAATAGTGGTGTTGTTTGTGGAGATTCTGGGTTCGGGGACTGTTGTTCTCGACAGGGTTACTGTAGGCTGAATTCCATTTGTTTACAAAATTATTTTCAGTTCTGCGCTAACATTATGCAACAGGTGGATTCGGAGAAGGTAAAGCAAAAGATATGCAAGAAGGCCGTTTTGTTAACATAGTATACAGAGTATTGTGCCTATGGTAATTGTATCTCAGGCAGGTGCTTCGGTAAAGACATTTCCCCTGATGGGACATGCTCGGGCACCAAAAGCGGGTACACATGCCCAGGAAGTAACTTTGGGGACTGTTGCAGTACAGCTGGCTACGTAAGTCAGCAGTATCTTCATGCCAGCTAGACCAGAGAAACTAACAAATGCAGTGCGGCAATTCATCTGGTACATTCGCCGATAATTCATAAATTCAGTACGGTGACTTATGACAATCAGATTATTGCGGTCCAGGGAACTGCAGTGCAGGTTTCTGCGATCCAAATATCGGCGGCAAGAGCCCTGACGGTACTTGCGGTCCTCATTTCGCCGGGAACTATACTTGTACCGATACCCAGTTCGGGGAATGCTGTTCAATACAGTAAGTCTATCATTCCACAAGCCGTATGGAAATATACTGACTATCGACTTAAGTGGATATGTACGTTGTTAATACTGTGGCCAAATCGGGGCTGGTATTTAAAAAGAAAAAGAGAACTAACTACGTCTACTTCCAGTGCGGGGATGGAGGCGACTACTGTGGGGATGATTGCTATTCTGGAGCTTGTGAATAATGACCATAAACGTGATTATGATTCGGTGAGAGCAGAACTAAGATATAAAGCGATATTGGTTCAGATTAATACGATCAGTTGCATGCATCCAATCAAGCCGTTAACACGCATCAACTGTGTCAAGTAACATTCCAGACAGCCTCATACTTGGCATATAGTCCAGACCAATGCATTCTTCCCAGTGTGTAAAGTCATCCCAACCACCCTCAATCCCATCTGGCCCGACTTTCCACGTTCCGTCCTCTACCAGTTCGATCCATTTCCGAAGAACCCAGGTGAGACGAGCCGGATGGCGTGGCCAGTAGGGCGACTCCAAAGGAACGACCTGCCACACTCTTTCGTAGCGCGGAAGATCATTAGAATCGTCAATCGGGCCAGACCAGGCGTCATAGCCTTCGGATATGGGTAATATCAAGCCAACGGCATCCTGCCAGCCACGTTCTTTGGTAGTGGAGAGACCGGCGTGGATGTTGTCCCCTAAAGGGAACAGCACGGTAGGAATAACTTTCATAAACCCATCTCGTTCAGATATAAAAGATTCCTCCTCTGCTTGAAATCGTTCCTGTTGCCGCGCGGCCAAAACCGACATCTGCGAGGCTGAAGGAAAAACAAGACTTGGAGCAACATTTCGAAATGTCGGTATGCGAGCCCGACTGAAAAAGGCCTCAGCAAACCCCTTGAATGCGGGACGAGGTTCCGCAAGCCGTCGGGGAGTCCCAGGAGAGGGAAGTTTGCTCTCCACCAGAGAAACATACTGGTTCCAAGTAGTAAGCGTTTCTTCCACATCCCGCATAGGCGGATAAACCATATCCCATCCTTGCATTGATCCCCCCGTCGGTGCCCATTCCTCGTTACCTCGAGGAGTGCATCGTCCGCGGCGGATATAATTTAACCACGTCTCAAGCACCTGGTCGAGTGGAACCCAGACGTGTTCCGTGTAGCCAGGAGGAGTGTCGTACATAAAGTCGATCCAGGAGGCTTTATTGCTCGTCATATCAAATACCAAGCCAATGGAGTCATTTTCAATATCGTTCGATTGATAAATTTTTGCGCAATCGTTATATTCAAAGATTGGTTGTCCTCCCGGGTAGACCTCAGACGGCGAAGCCAGGCCAATGACGAACGGGGTTAGGTTCTGTCGCTCTTCGAGGATGACATCGCATTTGGAGAGAAAGTCGAGCAGCGGCCTTCTCAAGTTATGAGAGAGCTGATTCAAGTCATCCCCCTGAGTGGCAGCCCAGTATTCGAAGTAGTTTACTGTCGGCAGAGGCGGGTGGCCAGGTGCTTGGCTGGATTCACGGACAATGGCATTATGCAGCTCCACACAGCGATCCACGTCGAGGGTTGTCGACGTTACCTGGCCTGTATATTCAAACATGATGAGGCAGAAGGAGGATTGCTCGAGTGTGGTATTAGTAGCCGGGTGCAACGGGTCTTCATATGAACAACCACAACTCCTCCACCTTGCAATTTGGAGTGTCTTGGCGGCGGGGTTGATCAAAGCCAATAGTATTCGAAGCAGCATTCCCTAAGGTGATCGTGGACCCACACCAACTTCGCGGTGTGGGTCTGCCACACCTCGAGGATAATTACCATCTCACGGAACGAATACGGGAGCGGACACATGCCATCGAGACCAGAGATAAGAGATGGTGTCCCTCACAATGCAGGGTTAGCTGCCAAAGCCATGCTCTCGGATTTCAGATCCAGGCTTTCCGAAAAGTCGGCCACTTAAGGTTCGTTTGATGGAACGACAAGAAATTGCGTCCTTATGGAGGACAAAAATCAGAAAGTACAGGTGGGGAGAATATCAATCTGGAACCCATTTAAGGGAAGAAAGGGACGGCACCAAGTGTCTTGGTATCTGTACAGACGCGTCCAGTCTCACAGAAGAAGCGCGCACAAACATATTCGCGGATGTCTCGTCGGCTGATCATTCACCTCAACTAGTCGTATTGACAATAGGTGATCTGATATCGGGTAAACGCATCGTGGCTGGAGCGAGATCTGTGCAGTGTTTAGGACAAACGTCAGATGACACGCTTCAGAAGCTTTCCACTGACCTCCGCCAGCGGACAGGAGAGGGCGAAGCCGAAGAGCAGAAAGAACAAGACGATCTTCGAGACCGGCACGGCACCGGGCATAATCTTCATTTCGGGAAGTCTGAGAGCCAGGTGACTTCCTACAATGGCTACTGTTGACGCGGTTCCGTCTCGTGGCTACCAAATCCTGGCTACCTGTGCCTACCTGGTTGTGGGCCAGGTCACGGGAAAGCCTATACTTTATGTCCACAGAGCCACGGCGAGACTAAATGCCAGCAGTCATCCCTGAAACGTGACCAGGAAGGTAAACTTATAGCGATGAGCATTGGTGCTAGTCTAGGAATGCAAATATCTGAGGTGCCTTTGATGACCTTTTAGTATATACTTTTTCGGCCATCTGCGCGTCCGATATCGCTTGGAGCACTCTCTTAACATGACAGTTGCCATGCCCGTTATACACAGCCGTCAGAAAGGGTCGTAAACACCTAGGAGCACAGCCATGGAAACCAGACCATCTTCAGATGCGACACGTACAGCATCCCAAACTATTCCAATATATTGTAATTTTGGTGAAATGACCAGGTCGGTTTGCCGAACGCTTCTCACTACATTTTTCACTTTAGTTCTGTGGGAGAGCCACGCCGGATTTTCAGGTACTGTATGTTGTGATTCAGAGGAAGGTTGATTGTTATTCTTCATATCTGAGAACATGAGGGTTTATATACAAGATGAAAATCAGATTGATTTCCAATCAATCTGATTTTATACGGAATAAGTTCCGTATACGAAGCTCTACTGTGTACTTGATCGAGCCTCGATTCACAACAGCATAGCATACTTCCCAGACTTGGCGGTTCCACGTTGTGGTCTCGGGCTTCCTCGATCTGAAGAGCTTCAGGATGTGATCTATCTGATCCTCCTCGGCAATCCCGTCTGAGCACCCTTCACACAATGTGTGGATGTGGATTCGACTTTTCGCTGGTAAGATGCGGGAAAATGTAGCCTCCAATGTGGGCCCAGGGCTATAAGGGACAAACGAACAACGCCATTTTCTCGAGACACATTGACCACAGCGGAGGCATGTCCAGAGAGTAGAGCCCATTGCACTAAGCAGAATTGGTGAGCATACTGTTCGGACTCGGTCTACGGGTCCTTACCTCATTGAGCTAAGCGTAAGCTGGACTTCACGGAACGGATTTCGGACGCTCTGTAAACAGACTTGAGACCGCCAGTCAGTGCTATAACTATACACTCTGCGGCCTAATTCATATGCTTTGGGTTCATTGCTAGTACTGGAGATGTCCGGCGATAAAATGAGTATATGCGAAATAGCTTATTACGAGATAATATTGCATTATACTCTACCTCCCATAACTCGCTGATGCTTTCGCCTAGATGCTGTAATTAACCACACTTGACTTGCCTATTATTGTTGGGCCATTGTTGTCCCAATTATGGGCAAGTGCTCGGAATCATGCTCAACATAGCGGCAGCCAGAGTTTCAAAGGTGACGACTAGGTAGAGTTCCACATGTAGATATAGATGGACAGCACGGGCAACTATTATGCCCCCTCGTCATAAACGTCCCTAAAATTCTAATTGGGTGGTGTCGAATAACTGGGTGTCAGATGTTTGCGAACTTCATTATTGGACAAGAGGAAACTCCCAAATAAACCGTGCAGATCTAGAGAACGCGCAGTGAAGAGAATTGGGTATAACATTATGTCGACGAACCCTAGAAACCAACTCGATTAACCACAGAAGCAAATGATGGATGACAGTCGCATTCTTGCCCGGCCACGTCTCTGAGTATAGAGACCGTATTTTGTGGGTCTTCGGGTAAACGTGCTTTGATGCTAGCAAAACAAAGACCTACAATGACTGAAGACGTCTTTACCACTTCTTCATTAACCGGCCATCTGACTACACTACTGGCTGAAATTAAGTCAAGATTACCATCCTTACCCTAATGGCCTAGCATTGTACAATAACAGGTTTTTTTTTGACTCTTTCTCTACATTAAATGTACCGAGACTTCTCCTGCAACAAAATGTATCCTCGAGGAAAGCATTGTTATTTCTAAATCCGATGAGGAGCTTCTTTATAACTCGTCATACTTATGCTGTACAGTACACCCAATCTGGTGTCTCAACACTTATCCGACCGCTCGAGACTTTCCTTGATAGTGATCTATATCGTAGTCCTATAACATACGGCCTTGGAAGGGCTCGAGTTTGGCATTGCAGGCTGGCAGCTTGCCTTATGCACCATGCCAGGAAAGGCCCGCCGATGATGCACTATATACTTGAAGCATCGACATGACTGGAAGGTTCGAATGGGCCATAGAGTACACACAGGTCTTGGCTAACATTGTCCTGGCTATGTCTGATGACTATTCCTGACGATTAACCTCTCGCAGGTGCAGAATAAGGCGGGCGTAACGATCATCTTCGCATTTAGTGGTCGGGCCCATCCTCGAAGACCTGAGGCCATCGGCCGCCGCAGGTGCACGTGGCCGCAGCCGTTTCAGCCAGCTCTCTCGGGTCTGTTTCTGCTTTTCTTCCTCACTGCGATTTTGGGCTTGGAACTGGCTTTGTCGGTGGTGTAGCCACAATGCAGGCTGGAGAGCCGTGGATTGATGGACACGTTCCCGACGTAGGTCACCGTGCGTTCGCGCAGCTGGGGGTAATTCTTTCGGCCGGATACCGCCCACCGTGGGTCGGGCGTGTTGTGGTCTCGAGTAGCCCATAATACTGTAGACTTCTATTGCCGGAGATAACAAAGTCGACAAGTGTAAAGAGGTTCGATGTCGGTGACAGGATAGTTGAAGTATGAATTCAATAGACAGGGTAAAGATCCAGGTGATTCTTGTCTTTAATTTATATACTCCTAACTGGATTAATGTGTGCATCCGTCGAAAGGAGTTTTGATACGGACTCGCGGGCGATGCATCCATTGGATTGCGGACATCAGTTTCTGTCATTCGATTTGTTGCTTTGCCACGATATCATGCAGAAAATCTTGAGGTGGCGCTGGTTAAGGAAATGCGGGCCTTCTATAACTCGACCTTTGGCTGAAACGTGCCTTCACTGTTTTTTCTGAGGGCCCTCCTGATATCTCCAGTAGGCCGGCAAGAGTACCCAGGAGAAACACTCCGATGTTTCTCAAAATGAGTATGGAGACGGCTTACCTTGGAGCCTGAGAACAGGCCTGCTATAGCCTAGAACATGATAGACAGAGGTCGAGGTCCCAAAGCATGCCTGATGCCAGCACTAATATGCTACATAACGAGACGACATGAAGCAAAGGCATTGTCTGGTATCTCCGAATTTCTTTCTGATGGATTTACAGCAACAGATAGTTTTTCCTTACAAATGCAGGTATAAGAGCACGTTTTCCCAGGCCTAGAAGTGCGTGATGGGGTGCTTTTCGAAAATATATACTACAGTCAGGTTTCCCAGCGTTTATGATTCAGGTTCTACATCCGGTTCATATCCGCGACACGTGCTGGACGTAAGGGCCCCTGGATGCTATAATGGCTTCTCTAGCCAATGTGACTCGCACGGCGACTCAGCCGACTTCCTGTGCTAGTGACCCTCTCGCAGAAGTCCCGCTGATGCGTCCCGAAACCTTACAAGCCATCTGCTGCTCCACCACTCAGTCCGAGGGACAGACAACGCCCGCAGTGGATGGAAACGCGTCGTCGGCTGCGACTCTACATCGACCTACAATATCAGTATCACTGATAGGAGGCAAGCCCTGGAGAGATATCAGCCACCCCTTTTTCCGGAATCATACAACTGCTTCGTCTCGTGCAGGCTGGGCGTCCCGGACTTGCCTGGGAGCCAATACTGCTTTGCGGAACGTAATGACGAGCACGTCTTTCTCCCCAGCGCCGACCATGAATCAGACGCCGACGGCCAATGCAACTCTGTTTACGGGTACAGGAGCGCCGGCCCGCGGTGATGCTCTCTCGGTTTTTCTGGCTGGCATTGTTCTTCTCTCTTTTATTTTCTTTCTTTGATTCTCAATATTTCGTAGGATTGGCTAGTCTGCGACAGACTATCCTGTGTTCCGGGGACTAGTTCATTAGCATGTACGTAAAGCAACAGGGATCCAATCAAGGCGAGGCATAGAGATGCAGTGTAGTGGAGCAGTGCCCTTTAATATCTACAGCGTCAAAATGGGTATTGCTTTTGCCTATGCGTAGACTCAGCGGACCAGATTTATAGTACTGGAAAAGGTGGGAATCGGCAGGCTAGAGATCTGAGAGCCGGTGCCACCGCATAGTGTTGTTTTCTTGAACGTCTGTAGTGGTACATCAATCATCGTCGGCAGACGTAGGTCAACATATAGAAGGGATCTTGGAGTCGGGAGGCTTTTCGGCTTCAATGCAAACCAGCTGCCAATATCCGGTATTCTAGATTTTCTTCTTGCCATCCGCCAGGGACGACATCTATCTCCTAGTACCCAGATATCACCATCACTCCATAATCAATTATCCACAGCTCTGCCGTCAATCCATGAACGTCCATAGACCTTCAACCCTACAGACAGCAACAACACATCTCAATTGCCCAAACCAGACTGGAACCAACGGAAAACGCTACTGCCAGCCACGTTGTGGCCATCGCATGGGAACCGAGAGTAGCCGTCACTTTGTGCTGCAGCAGACCGTTCATTCCCTTGGCGAGCAGCTCGTAGACCACTGTCACGGACACTGATGCTCCTATAATAAAGAGGCTAGATATCTGGTAACTTGTTAGCACCCTTCTCGCCCGGGTATGCGTCGATTAGACTTGCCATTGAAGAAATAGTGACTAGCACGTTTGTCATGGGAAAGCGGATGAAACCGATGACAACCGTAATAGACGTAGCAATGAACCCGGTGATATAGGCGCCGACGATCCAACGTGAGACGTGATGATACCCCTTCAAAGCAGGTTGGACCATGTCCGGCGCATCCCCCTCGCCCCGGCCCAACCAAGTGCCAAACAGATCCATGGGTTTAAATTCGAAGCGAACGCTCGGCTCTGAGCACTTGGTCAAGGAGTTGTTGCTTTGGCGTCCCTCACAGTAGCCCCAAAGGCCAGCCACGTAGTAGTCTGGGACGAGCGCTTGTAGATCGCTAAGCTGGTTCTCCACATGCCCCCTTACGTGGTCGACCGATCGCCAGCGGATCCGGCAACACCGTCCACGAGATTCCCTGCGTCTAATGATGACGACAAGTGCTCTGGGCTGGGGATGGCGAGTGATCGGATTAGATTGGCATGGCCTAGTTTCTTGATTCCGGTCATATCCACCTACCGTCTTGGTAAGCTAGCTGTGTACACTTGGGGTACAGTACACCGACCAGCTCCGTACCTTCAAGAAGTATAGGTCTTGTGGAGACGACGGCGACGTACACGCGGAAAAGATCACCGCGAGACAGACTAGTGCCGCTGCGGATAGAAGGAAAGGAATGATCTTCAGGAGGGACAACATCATGGAGAGAAGGGAATAGATGCACAGAGACAAAGACTCCCTACGGAGAGTACTAACCGAGCGTAAAAGTAGGACAATGACGTGTCTGCCTGAAACAGCCGTAGAGAATGTGCGCCATAACACTGTCCATATATATATAAATATATATTGAACCCTACGTTTTCTTGATGGCACCGGGTGTATCCGGATCTACGACAAAGCTTGCGAATTTGGCCAGAATACCCTTATCTTGGGTCTCTTCACTGCATGGAGTAATTAATAGTATTAACCACGGCACGACCGTGTATTTCGAATAAAGGGGATAATGATCAAGAACGGTCATCTTCTTGACCACGTGGTCTACGTGCTGACTCTATTTTATCTTTGCGAGAGAAAGTACGATTATAGACGCATTCTCCAGCAGCAACTAAAAATGCCCAGGAGATATTTCTTGCTACTGCAGCCTCAGGAAGTTGAGGCCCTTAATGCCTCTTGTCTGGCCGAAAACCCATATCACGGGGCCGTGGTGCAAATAAATGCATTGTGCTGTACATACGTCCTGACAATTATATCCGAACGGTGATCCGCAGCCAGCGATCCCATCTAGTCCATCAAGATGGCCAGACTGTTGGAGACTGGCTTTTTACCAGACGAGGCACCTAACGCTCCAAGGATCTTCTCACTACGACCAGAGTTGGTCTCCCAGCAGCGTTAGGTCTTAAGAAGCTAACCATGTTTGATGTACAGCGAGTTTGAGCGACAAAGGTCAGGGCCATTGATCTTATCGCCTATTGGCACACCCGTACTGCGCCAGTCCAGCCAGGCGATATTGACAATCACTGTCCGAAACCATCATCACAACCAGTACAGTACCAGGCCAACTCCAACTGCACAGCCGGCGACGTCGAGCACGACAGATCTTGCATCAGCAGCGTCAGACCGACGGGTGATCAAAGACATGGTCACGTCGAGTGTTACCGCAACTCCCCAGTGTGGCTTTTTGGGGTTGGAAACTCTCCCCAGTTCAAATCCCCGGATCTTCTCCACGAGAGGGCACAGCAATGATAGCCAAGACGATGATATACTGGGTGGTCTGTCGAGATTGCCAAAGCCGTCTCCAATGACCATTCTCGAAACAGACCAAGAATCGACTGTTTCGCGAACGGCCTTCGCCAATGCATCAACAAGTAAAAGCGTCAGTGCAAACGTCGGAACAGCCCCTACGAACACCCCAGTTTTGACAGCAGACATAGTCGAGGATCCATCATCGCTCTCCCCCTGGGCCGTATCCGATACGAAGACAGCTCCAAATTCCTTCCAACATATGACTTCGATACTGGAGGAAACTACGTCGTTAATCTCTCTCGATAACCAGCTAGATGGTGATCGAAAATCCGAGGCTGCCTCTGCTCAAGATACCACAGATACAAGGTCCATGCATCTAAGCACTTTTGACTGGGCAAGCCCTCAACCTGCCCATCCATCAAACACGCACCCGTTATTGCTGGAGTATCCAACACGTTCGGACATGCCGATATCTGAAACGTGGAAGCCAATCCCAGCCAGTCACCCACAGCCCCTCTCGACTATACCGACTGAGGCAAAGCAGTTGAGCACCTTGCAATCATGGGCCAGAACCTCGATGTATGACAGCGACCAAAAATCGTTAGAAGTTAACGAGATGAGCGGTAACCATGCGAACCTTACATCCCTTGCTCATTCGCATGATCGATCTGAACCTCCCGTTTCCCAGCATGGAAGCGCCGCCATTTTATCTCCCGACAAAGGCATTCACAGACCCCAAGAACCCAGCCATTCCTCCCAGATAAGTTCAAGCATGGGCCCGGACGAAACTTCCACGAACACATTGAGTGGAGGATTAACTGACCATCTGACTTCGTCAATGACATTGAGTGGATCAGACGATCTGGCTAGGACGACGATAAGATCAACTAAGACCACGGCAACCACTTCTGTTCGTGCCGACTCCGTGTTGGACCATATTCGCCGCACTCAGGCCATTCCAAACCGGAGCTTAGGCATGTCGGTGGGCGCTGCGGTGGGCGGAACCGTGATCTTCCTCTTGATCTTTGCCTTGCACCGGCCCGTTTACCGCTGGGTTCGCGGTCGACAGACGGGCGTGATCTGGATTGGGCATGCGCCTATCGCAAGCCGGGATCAGCAGATAGAATTTTCCCAGCACAAGAGAAACCCAGAGATATCACACTTTTCTGATGAATCGTAACCAGACGCCCCGGAAGCGCTTAGGGAACTCAGAGCACGGAAAACCACATCTACTTGGGCTATGCGTGCTCTGCCGGGTGGAGTTGGCATTGCCGGGAACCAGGTTCAGGTGTATGTAATAGAGTGTTTGACGTCCCTATCTTCTGGCTTACCGTACTCCAAAGGAAGAGAATTTGCTGGTTCATTGGTTGAAGCAGAGACGATGATGTTTATCCGGACGCAGTCTGCTGCCACGCTTCAGGGATGTTGATACTGTCTTACTAACCCGCGCAAAACGGCCATACAATAGTCCTTGTCATACACTAAGACAACTGGCGCTATTACCTTACATTTATGCTGGACATTACGGTATAATTAGAAGCTTATGGACTGGCCCCGGGTCATATAAAGTTCAGGTATATTCCTATCATTGAGTGCGCGAAATCCATTGTTACTGACGTCACATATCCACAGCCAATGCTCTGTCATAGAAATGTCGCTGATAAAGCCAATAATATCATGTGCTAGTGGTTCAGGATGAACAGCCCGTGGTGTTCGCATTCAGTATGCCGGTCTGAAAAAGTCAGGGGGTCGCGTTGTCCGACCGGAACGTCGAGCTGGCCGAGCCTCCCTCCTAGTGACAGTAGTGGACTCGTCGCTAGATTCCCTCGGAAGAGAAATGGACAATCCCTGTCGTAGAGCGGTGTTCTGTGTTGGAGGAATCGGCAGATCAGAGTGGACTTGCTCTGATGGAGAGCTGACGGCGACTGCGGATGGTGTCGATGACGAGGGAGGGGTGCAATAGAAGCCATCGAAGGGCCCTTCGTGGCGACTGAAGGTTCTGTTAGCATAATTCCTCAGAGATATGACAATTCACATACCACGACGGACAGACAGTCCTAGAACGCCCACGTCCATATCTGATCCAGCGCTCCAGACAACCCCAGTGGTACTCGCCCGTGCACTCGGTACAGCTAAGATAGACCGTGTCATCCGAGCCGTCGACCTGGCAGATGCCACAATAGACCTCGGAAATTTGACGGCCTGGACGAAACGTGCGAAGGGCCAGTGTGCAGGCTCGACCATTTTCGGCCCGAGGGAGGACCACAGATGCTAGCCGAGTCGAAGACACATGGAACGGGATTTGATTCGCGCGGACCTGGGCCGGGGTCACTTCTCGCGGGGTCGGAGACTGACGCGGCGACCTAGCGTATCTGTCCCTTTGACGGGGTGATTGGGCAGCCAGGACCGACTCCTCCCCGTGTCCCGTATTGGACTGCCCTAGCTTGTCGTACCATCCCTGGCTGATCAGAGGTGCTTGAGTTTGGTGCCGCGCCTTGCAAAGAAGAAGTCCGGCAATATCATTCAATCCAGTCTCTACACTCGCGTGGGAACGGCCGCTGGCGAGAACCTCTAGCTGACGCCATGCATGTTGGCGTGATTTCTGGGCCACTCGGTTTCGGCAGGGGTTTCCCTTTTTGGTCGTTCCAACACAGGTAGGATGATGGAGAGGGACCGCAATGCCGCAGGCAGACAAGAGGTTCGCTAGCGGGGCTGCCAACCCCACGGGATGAGACATCGTGAATTGGAATTGGAATCTGAGATAATAGGGAGACAGAGCAGTCTGAAGAGCGTACTTAGCTAGCCCATCAGCACGCTTTTATAGCCGGCCTCCGTTGTCTGATAACCATCCCACTGGGTACTGATGATACGATGGCGTAAACAATATCCGTCATACTACGTTTTAGGATACATCGCCTTGTTCCTGAGAGGGCCGAATATCTTAGAAGAATTGGCCAATCTCTGGGGAATGCTCAAGGTGCTCTTGGGAGCGATACTGATTCTCCCCGGAGCATCACTTCTCCCGAGAGCATGATTGCTCCGAGTCACTCCATATCTTGAAGATTGATCCATCACCGGAATCCTATGGAGTAGTTGGTTGGTCTATACCGAAGGCTTTTAATATCAATGTTCTGTCTCCAGTAAGTAACATTTCTTATGCTGGTTTTGACCCGGCACCCCACAAATCCGGCGCGTTCGTCTACATCTATATCGGCCCTTAAACTTATTGTCTCCGATCATCATGATGCTACTCGGCCTTCCCAACGAGGTTCTTTGGTATACCGCGGAAAAGCTCGACCGAGCTCGCGATTTACTGTCACTTGCTTGCGTCAGCAAGGGAACGAAGGATCTGCTGTTCTCGGCCCTTTACAGATTTAATATCCAACGACAAGACAGCTCAGCATTATGCTGGGCGGCCCAGCACGGCAAGACGCGCTTAGTGGAGCAACTGGTTCGTCAGTACCGGTGTAATGTGAACACCGTCCATAACGGCACGACGCCACTGATCTCTGCTGCTTCAAACGGCTTAACAGCCATAGTCGACGTTCTCCTTTCCAGTCAACAGATTCGTGTCAACATGCGCGATCTCAATGGTGAATGTGCTCTTTGGTGTGCAGCATCGGGCGGGCATGACGATGTGGTTGCAAGATTGTTGCAGCGAGATGACATCGATGTCAATATCGCGGATGAAGGGCTCGAGAGGACACCGTTAGCCATGGCTGTGAAAGAGGGCCACGCTGAAGTCGTTCGGACTCTCTTGGCTATTGATCAAACAAACGTCAACAGTGAGGACCAGCATGGCTGGACTCCCGTTTTCCATGCCGTCGCCCGTGCCATCGTGGAATTAGACCAGGGTATCTTGAAGATGATCCTAGCAAAAGAAGATGCAGACTTGACACACGGGGACGACCGCGACCATACACCGCTCCTATATGCTGTGTGGTGGGGAAAGCCGTCCTTAACGAAGCTGTTGTTGAGTTACCCTAGGAGACGGTCTGTCTCCGATTTGGATAATGCCGGAACTGGGCTGCCATATCTGTGTTTGGCTGCCTCTCGGGGAAACGCTGAGATCGTGCGGTTGCTCCTTGTCCATGGATGGGACGTGAACGAGGTAGACGGAGAAGGAGGAACACCATTACACTTTGCCGCCTTAGACGGGCACTACGAGGTTGTCCAGGTGCTCTTAGACAGCCGACAGCTTGATGTGAACGCGCGAGATCAACGGGGGTCAACAGCCCTGCACTATGCTGCCAATGGCGGATATTCAGCAGTAGTCGACCTACTCCTGAGCAAGACGAATATCGATATCAATATTGAGGACAGCAGCGGCTGCACACCGCTTTGGTGTGCCACGCGGAACAAACACCATGGCGTGGCTCTGAGGTTACTGGCGGAGAGGAACGTCAATGTCAACGCCGTTCGGCAATCCGAGACGTTGCTGGAGAAATCGACATCGCTTCACCACGCAGTCGACTCGAGGTCACTACAGGTCGTCCAGCGATTGGTGGCCAAGATAACTCTCAACCCGAATATCACAAACTATGGCGGTCGGACTCCACTCAGCTGTGCGGCCCAACACGGTGACCTGCAAATCGTGGAGTGCCTGTTAGGGCGACCGGATGTCCGGGTGAACGCGGTAGAAAAAAACGAACAGCCACCGCTTTGGTCAGCTGCGTCTCTCGGCCATGTTCAGGTCGTCCAGCGCCTGCTCCAGTGTCCCCAAATCGATGTCAATCAGGGGTGGGCTCCTTCCTGGTCTCCGCTCCGGGCAGCCATTGACGGAGGTCACATCGACGTCGCAATGCAGTTACTGCGTTGCGGCACGCGGCTGGATGTCAATAATCAGACCTATCTAGGTGAATCTTCTCTGTCACTAGCCGCGCGAAAGGGACAATTAAGCCTTGTTGAGCACCTGCTACAGGATGTGCGCATTGACCCGAATCATGTCGATGACATGGGGTATACTGCAGTTTGGTGGGCAGCCAATGCAGGACAGGCAAGGGTTGTGGAACGGTTGCTGGCGGACGACCGTGTTCTGGCGCAACTGAAAGATGAATATGGAGAGGACGCTGTGGATGCTGCAAGGCTTCACTATCATTTTAATGCGCCCCTCTTACGTCAATGAATTCGTTGCACTGGGGATGTCAAAGCGAGTCTCCTACTTGCTTATGAGGTGGGCCTTGGCCATGACTCTTCTTTTGTGTTACATGAACCTCGGAAATCCTTGATTTCATTGTCATAACACAATTGAAAAGGCCTAAGGGGCTTGTGGGGGCGCTGATGTCAAATGGCAGGTACCCTTGGACGTGGAATATCTGCTATTTACTTTTTCTGTCAAAATGCATCAGAATAGCTGTCAATCTAGAATCTGCCTTGCTTGATGCGAACACCGAGAAACCCACCGCAGCAAAGGGTTCTGCTCTGGGGCTGAACCCTGAGAGTCCAATGGGCATCAGTGGCTCGGATATTTGCGTAGTATAGGCCCGTTAGGACATTGCCACGACCCAGAAAAGACGAAGTCAACTAGTGTTCCAAAGAAGCGATCTTCTCTCGCCGAGACGGGCTTCAGCCGGATGAGAATCGTAACGGATCGAAGTAAGAGTGGACCAGATTTACGCCAGATCGACAAATCGTGCCTGCAATCTCTGCCCGAAGGCTGCAGGGGTCGTTAGTTTCTGCGGAATCCAGCATATCTACTCACATAATTTCAGACTTGTCACATTAGCTGGAAACATACAGTTAGTAGCATGATTTCGGGACGATGATGGATGTGTCTGTCTTATTTAGTAATATATAAGGCAAGCTAGGAGAAAGACGACGTAAAAGAAGGTAAGATATACTGCAAGACGCTGAATAAAACAGCAGCATATGAGAGGCTGCCACCCGGTCCCAGAATAGGACACCAGGCAACTAGACTAACATACCCCACAACGGAGCTTTAAATCCGGGAGGGCTGGATACTGCTGTCCAGCGCCTTACGGAAAGCAGTATGGACTCCGGAGCGACAATAAATGTGAGTATACCGTCAAAGAAAACGTCACCCAGGTCATACTCAACTGCCCAAATCTAGCATACCATAAGAGACAGGACTATGTACTATAGAAATATCAAGGGAGAGATACAGTTATAGCAGCCTGCATATCGCTCAAGCGAGGGGGAAGAGTAAATAAAACCAGTCAGTCAGTCAGGACCTTAGTGTGTGAAGTGCCAATATAATAATCTCTGGAAATGGTCCCTATCAATAAAATGTCCCACACGCTTATCTCCTACTTTTTTTCCCAACCAATGATACGATCTCTCTGGCGATGACCATCGCTGCAAACCGGTGGCACATTAGGACATTTGGGTGCGTGCAAAACTGTCAACCATTCCTTCCCGCGGCAAACAGGGTACATGCCACATATCGGGAGAAGTTGCTTGGGTTTTGAGATACTTCCTCCTATTCCAAAAATGGCTGGGCTTTGTATAGTGCAGATCTTTTTTTGGCTTGCAAAAGAGTACTGTGTCCGCACGATGCTTTTCTCAAAGAGTCTCCGAATGGTTCGGTTCGAAAGAGAGATGGTGGCACCAGAAAAGAAAGCGTCTACAACGTAGAGCGCTATTTCTGGGATCTTCATCTTCCGCTTGTCAGGGCTGACGAAGTGGGTTTCTGGAAGAATGACTCTATATTTGGTTTCGTCATATTCATAACCATCTCTTAGACTCTCGAATAGAAAATCCGAGGAATAGCGAAGGTCGCCTCCATAATCGTTTGTTGCCAAAAGAATATGATGCCGACGAGAGCCTTTGTAGCTGGGCCTCCCTATCTCCTGTAATTTTGGTCCTACCAGAACCGGGCAGGCCCCTAGCTCAAACGCTTTGTCGATCCATTTGTCGCTCTTGAAAATCGCTCTCCAAAGTATGTTTTCCTGGTTTTCACTGAATAGAAGGGCGTCTGCCAGTTTCTTGGTGCAATTCGGACTGAGTGATTCCGCGATAAGATCAAATATTTCTTGCGGAATCAGTTTCCAGTTGGGCATCTTGAATTTCTAACGAGCGAATGAGTTGAAACAAGCGGCCGGCGACCTCTAAGGAAGCTTAAGTCATACACTGCAGGACCACTGACGGATTAGAGGTTCTTTTTATATCTTCCAGCCCGGCTGTGGCTAACGGCCTTCTAAGAAGCGTTCGTCTTGCACGCCTCCCATCAGTTTCTGGGCCTTGCCAGACAATGAGCCAGAGGGTTGTATCCATACGAAACATGTGTACATGAAGAGCAAGCAACATTCTGCTCCGGGCCATACCGATGTGTACCCATCCTCAGGGTAAGGCCTCTTTGGACTGGTGGATTTCCGTCACATTCCGGCTGGACGATTGAACACATCCATCAGCTACAGTACCAGGATTCAAGAAAGTGCGGTTTTCGAATACTAATACCTACTAAATATGGAAAGATGGGGCCCAGGGGCTATTCTCTTGACCGGACCAAAGTCCTCTAAAACAACGTATACTGAGCGACTACTTCATAATAATTTCGACCGGTTATTGTTCCTCAGAATTCTTACTGCTTTGTAGTCGCTTATATGTTGCCTCATCATTATCAACAAACTGCTCATGATGTACCCCTGTCCAAAATATGTTTCTAGTCAACCTGGTTATCTACGTGCGCACGTTCAGACCCTGCGTAACTAGATCCCCAGCTTGAGTTGTGCTAGTATCAATCCAGGCATTTTTTTGTTGGTGCTTTTTGGGATGGAGTGAAGTGTCAGTCTGCTCATATCTGACGTTGTGCAGCATATGAAGGATATGCTATAATTAATGTCCTAAGGACCAGGAGGAAATGCTTGCTTGACTAGGAGGACGATGATGATGACCAGCCTCTATCAAAACAGTGTGGGCGTATGGCGCTAGACCTGTCAGGTGGCTCGCCACCTCGGCTCAACATGTTCTGAGGTAATCCAAGTTGAACTCCCCATTAAACTTCCTAAAACGAATTAGTGGCAATCGCGGATGGGCCCGGGACATCGACCATGGTTGCAGCACGATCGCCGGGTGTGACTCTGCTTCGCCCGGGGTTTTTCCAATGTTTACCTACCACGTACACGTAACTAAGATATATACCACTTGCCGAATAACCAACAACAGGGCTGCACGGATCCTGCTGGTCACGGGCCGGGGCAGAAGATGCAATGACGACCGATCAGTCTGGGAATGTGAGTGGAACGGGTTGACCAAGGGCAAGTGTACGTTTGCAAACAGCCACACGACGGGTATGTCTACGGAGATCGGGCCACGCTGGCGAAATGAAGGACAGCTGATCGGTAGTTTCTGCTTGCCAGAGCTCAGCGGAAAACCCGGGCGAGAGCAAACCGCAGAATAGCTGGTCAACTCACATGGTATGTGAATTGACCACGATGAGACCGGGTCGGGTCGTGTTGTTGAGAAAACCGCTACGAATTACATAGATATTAGATGGACGGTAGAAAACTTCGAGATTTGGGGACGAGGATGGAAGAAATAATACTAGTCATGGTCATTAAGTATGAAAATATCATGCTTGGACAGCTCATCTATGATGTGGTCTTTCATGTTCAGGCCGAAACAGCAACAACAGGTTTATGCGAGCGAGTTGGTCTCACTTATGTTAAGCTTGAGCCTTAAGTGCTCTGTACGAGAAGCCTTACGGGGATTTCCGGTGGTCACCTACCTAGGGCAACTTGACTTTAACAAACTGAGAGCATGGGGCTGTGATCCTGCAAGTGGCATGTATGGTACATCGGAAACCATGGTTGCTTTCCCCGCCATAGTGGTGGTTAGATGGGCAGCCCGATCATATGGGCTTTAGGATGAAGCAAATTATGGAAGCGTACGTAACAGCTAATCTATTTCGTTTAACCTGGCGCACGGCGGCTGAATTCAACCATTTTTGAGCAAATATTACCCGCGAGCAAGATCTGTGCGGTTATAGCCGGTACTGTAGATGGCATTCACTTACCCCCTCCCTGAATAGCTCAGGCTACTCACCTTTTGGCTCAGCTTTCCTCACTGATCAAATCAGCTCAGTCACTGAGCGCTCAGCCCGTAAACAGGACGGGCAGTGATGACAGCTAGCTACCCTGCATAAAAGCAGAGCTCCATGCCGTAAATTTCCGGAGAGGTGCGTGTCTTTATTTTAATGATATGCTGGTTATCCAGGTACCATCTGCCATCACCTTCTTCAATTTATGATCAAACACCCGAGCTTGCTCAAGGCATCATCTGCCTATTTGTTTAGGAAAATCACCAAGCTCATTTAATTTGTAATCTGGTTCATAGATTGTTGTCAATATACCACTGGAAATAATTTGTGACATAGTATATAGTTGTGGGAGGCACTGCTCGGTTTAGGCTAGCACGAGAAGTTAATCCTCACTTGAGACGTTGATCGAGACCCGTCCAAGCGAATGACTTCTATGCCAGCTACTGTCTGTATGATGTACTTGTTTATACGTGCCGGTTCGTTAGCGTAGTAAGCAGACCCTTTGATCTTTAGGGTGAAGCTTGGCTACTCCACAAGCTGGTGAGATTTGGGTGAGACAACCTGGTAATAATCTGCTTTGGGATAGATGATGCGTGTCTATCTTAAAATACTAGATATGAGCGTCTACATGTACCAGAAGCCCAAACATACAAAGGGGATATAAGCACCTAGGCATGAGGAGGCTTGGGGAGTACGGCCTTGTAGGCATCGAATAGGGGGTACTCTACCCGAGTACTACCTAAAGCCCACACCTTTTGTGGGCCCACTCTCTGATGCGTGGTGGTAAAAAGTCAGGGGATTTCAACCTGTCTACCTTTTACATTAGGATCAAACTCGACTTGGAAACTCGTGTAATCTCCCCAGTACGCGGAAACTACCGGCGAAGAGAACTGTGCAAGATATCTCTTTTCCGTCGGCGTTTTGTTGAGTCGCCTCCGAGAGTGTTCAGGAATAAGTCCGGTGCAGCCGGGTTAAGAGGGCCGACATGACGAGGGCTATGTTGATTAGGACGAAGGGAGTAAGAGACAGCGGATTGTTTGCCGCTGCACGACCTTCCGAATGGGCAGGACCAAGTGTCTTCTCCTTGCCTGCCAGGGCTCGCTGATACATCTCCTCAGCCTTGTCCAGCTTGCCCTGAGCCTTATAGAGACTCCCAAGATTGTTAACTGTGTCAAGGGTAGATGAGTGATCAGGGCCCAGTGCTTTCTCACATCCTGCCAGAGCTCGCTGATACATCTCCTCGGCCTCTCTTAGCTTGCCCTGTTTGAAGTAGAGACTCCCAAGATTGTGGACTGTATCAAGGGTAGATGAGTGGTTAGGGCCCAGTGCCTTCTCCTTGCCTGCCAGGGCTCGCTGATACATCTCCTCGGCCTCTTCTAGCTTTCCCTGATCAGCGTAGAGAACGCCAAGATTATTAGCTGTGTCAAGGGTGGATGAGTGAACAGGGCCCAGTGCCTTCTCCTTGCCTGCCAGGGCTCGCTGATACATCTCCTCGGCCTCTTCTAGCTTTCCCTGATCAGCGTAGAGAACGCCAAGATTATTAGCTGTGTCAAGGGTGGATGAGTGAACAGGGCCTAGTGCCTTCTCCTTGCCTGCCAGAGCTCGCTGATACATCTCCTCAGCCTTGTCCAGCTTGCCCTGAGCCTTATAGAGAAGACCAAGATTGTTAACTGTGCTAAGGGTGGATGAGTGATCAGGGCCCGGTGCTTTCTTACAGGCTGCCAGGGCTCGCTGATACATCTCCTCGGCCTCTCTTAGCTTGCCCTGATTGAAGTAGAGAACCCCGAGGTTGTTGACTGTGAGAAGGGTATATGAGTGACCAAGACCCAGTGCTTTCTCATTGCCTGCCAGGGCTCGCTGATACATCTCCTCGGCCTCTTCTAGCTTTCCCTGATCAGCGTAGAGGAACCCAAGATTGTAGACTGTCTCAAGGGTGGATGAGTGATCAGGGCCTAGTGCCTTCTCCTTGCCTGCCAGAGCTCGCTGATACATCTCCTCGGCCTTGTCTAGCTTGCCCTGATCAGTGTAGAGGATCCCAAGATTGTGGACTGTCTCAAGGGTGGATGAGTGATTAGGGCCCAGTGCTTTCTTACATCCTGCCAGAGCTCGCTGATACATCTCCTCGGCCTCTCTTAGCTTGCCCTGTTTAAAGTAGAGACTCCCAAGATTATGGACTGTCTCAAGGGTGGATGAGTGATCAGGGCCCAGTGCTTTCTCACAGCCTGTCAAGGCTCGCTGATACATCTCCTCGGCTTCTTTTAGCTTGCCTTGATCGAAGTAGAGAATACCGAGATTGTTAACTGTGTCAAGGGTGGATGAGTGATCAGGGCTCAGTGCTTTCTCCTTGCCTGCCAGGGCTCGCTGATACATCTTCTCGGCCTCTTTTAGTATTCCCCGATCCAAGTAGAGGTCTCCTATCAGGTGTAAAGCATTCCACATATTAATCGTATCGTTCTGCCAATGGTCCCTCTCTCTGCTAATCAGATAATTTGCATGTGGAAGCAACCGCTGCTGGATCTCTGCGTAGTCTCTCTCGCTGTTGTGTGGGACCATGTGTCCAACAGACATCAGCGCCAGCTCATGCAGTTGGCTTGTAAGATTATTATCATCTGCGACATGGCGGCACCAATCCTGTACGGCAGGGTGCAAGGTGTAGCTGCCACCCTGCTGTTTGGTTTCAACCAGCGAGAACCCCACCAACGCTTTAACCTTGGTCTTGAATGCTAGCTTGCTTGACACTGCCATCTTAAACCATGGCGGCGGGTTGGAACAGTCCAAACCGCTGCGAAGCAGTTCATACCAGATATCCCGATTATCAAAAAAAGCCAGTAACAGCAAGAGTTTCGCGGCTATTTGATCACATTTCTGGATCTCTTGGTAGGTGACCATCCACGTCTGTACCATATTCCCTTGTTGGTAGTGGCGCGTGGGATCTGATTGAGACTGCAAGTCAGACCAAGAACTCCGATAGAGCGCCAAATATTCCTTGGCATTTGTTCCAGTTTGGCGCATGAACGCTCCAGCTATGACAATTGCCAGCGAGAGTCCGTCAAGCAGGCCCGCAAGTTCAGTGATGTCTATAAAGGTTAGTCCTGGTTCTAAGGCTTAGCGGACACCATAGTACCTTGCTCAGCCCCTGTCCGCTGAATGTCTTCAATTGAGAAGCCACAGCTTTGCAACAATAGCTGGGTAGTATCTTCGTGCGAAAGCCTCTGGACCGGAAATGACTTCCCTAATTCAGTGAGTTGCCGAAGGCGTGAAGTTATTATGATGGATCCATGGTCAGCGTTTGGAAAGAACTCGTAGATGTCGTATTTGGAGTCGTCATGGCCCTGCACCGGAGAGTATTGGTCAATGTTGTCAAAGATAATAAGCCATCTGGTATTGTCCGACTTTGCCAGCCATAGGAGTACTTGATTCGCTCTTTGTTCGACTTCCTCTTCATTGGTCACCTGGACATGCACAGGAAGATGTTGTATCCGAGGCAGGCAAGAACTTAACGATGAGACTAAGGCAGATCGATCCTTGCCGCTTAGCCAGAAGATTGCTGTGAAATCATCTTTGTGCTTTCGTGCAAAATGAATGGCTAGCTGCGTTTTTCCAATCCCACCAAGACCATGGAGGACCGCAACCTTTCGCGTTCGTGCGCTTGTCGGTTGTAGATACTTCCATAGACAGGATACTTCTTCTTCTCGCCCGATGAACTCCTCGATCGCAGGAACTCCTGTCAAATCCAGCGGGATATAGAATTTGTTTGCCCCTACAAACCGAATATTCAGCACAACGGAAGAGACTTAGGGCTTCAATCTTACCTTCCCCAATAGTCGGATCCCAGTACTCCAGAAAAGCTTTGGCAGTCGCTGCTCCAGTTGCAGCTGCATACGCTTGCCATGCCTTATTTTTGTGGCTGTCTGCATAGTCACACACCCCTTTGATGATGATACTTGAAATATTGTTCCATACCCCTGCACCCTCCATTTCAAACCCAATCACGCCTTCTGCCCTGACTAGATCATCACGGTACTCACCGGACTTCATCACGGTATCTGCAGAAGCAACGGTACCGATGTGTATAGCTGGACTGCGGTTCTCCAGGCAGTCTCGACGTCGACAAATCCGATTCAGCGCGCAGCCTAGAAGGATGCAGGTTGCGTCCAGGGCTTCCTGGCAGACGCCATCGGACGTAACGTCAAGACAGCGACATAAGTGAGATGAGCCTGAACCGTGATGCTTGTGTAGGTAGGATGCCTCATATAGAACATCGTCTGCAGGGCTTGGCTGTCGCCAACAAGTTTGTGCCGCCTGGATTACGCGCAGATGCTGTAGCATTTTAGCTCGAAAGTCCCTGCGGGACTGTTGCGGCTGGAGGCCTGCCAGCAGAGACTGGATCTCTCGATTTGGTCTCCCAAGCGTATCTTTCACGCCAGTCTTCCGCATAAATCCATCTCGGTATTGCCTGCCAAAGTCGTACTCAATCACCGCATCGCTGACAATCACGTCACCCAGAAAGATCTCTTCCTTGGTCGACGAATATGGGGCACCGCCGCAAATACCAACAACCAGTGCCACTTGTATCCCCCTATAGCTAATTTTCAGGCTTGCTGCGACGCTGGCAGCATTCCCTTTCCCCATCCGTGGCATAAGGCATAGAACCACAGTATGGGACCCGATCCTCCCATTAAAGTAGGCATTGCCATCCCCCGGTTGTTTCTTGTAGAACGCACTCAACCGGTCGTAGGTTTCGTCGAAGAGTGCTTCCACCGCCTCCGCCTCGAGGGTCAGCGCGCAGATGATCGCGATCGCAAATTCGTCCCGGCTGGATGGCCGCATTTAGGCAGGTTGGCTTTAATTAATCTGAAGTGTCGGGCAAAGACTCAGTTAGCCTTGATATCTCAAATAGATAGACAGAAGTAGCTAGCGTAAGGAAGAAAAACTAACAGAGGTTCCTTACCTGCCAGCCTCATGGCCGGTCTCGTGACTCGATAGCGCCAAGCAGCTATCCTCATTAGCCGCTGAGAAGAGGGGGTAACCAAAAGAACGTTGTACGTACAATAGGCATGAGGAATCGAACCCGATGGAGGGTTTAAAGCATACCTGACAGGATAAGTCAGGCTGGATCTAGGTCATTGGAGCTCTTCATTCTCTTTTGTTGTTATCTGAGAGCAAGTTAGGGCAAAGATCCACGAGTGTATAGAACAACACTTCAATATGATACAACTATGCTAGAATTCTCCGTGATGAATGTGACGAAACATTGAATTCTTTTCTCCATCAGAGAGAAAAGATTAACGCACATCGCTGAATAGAATACCAAACAGAAAAATGATCCAGTGAATGAAGTCCGTATAGGGCTCTCTCCACGTAATGCATGCGTCAGTTGTCGTCAAGGTGCAGGGAGTTTTCAATCAAATAATTCAGAGCTTCAGGTCGAAGCCGGCGAATCTGCTCTTGTGCTTCTCGCAAAGTTTCCTTAACTCCGCCTTTTGGACCTGCAGTGCCTAACAGCACTCTCACAAATCCTGGGCCTTTTTCTCGCTCCTCTGTATCTAGTAAGGGTACTGATTATGGCTGGTTTGGGGGTCTTCGTTCTCTTCCGGTTGCAGGGACCCTTGGCGGCTCTGCAAGATCCCACTGCGGAGGTCTTGATTCAGCTTACTGGAAGAGCTTATGAGAATCGCACAAAGTTGATAGCCCTCGATGTTAAAGTCAGATTCCTTTTTTGGTTACTCGTCAGTCTATACTCCGAAGTTAACTGACAAAGGGGCCCTAAACATTATGCCAACTTCTAAAAGAATATTTGTAGTGTCATTGATGTGCCCACCAAATCTGACACCGAGGCTGGCTTCATTTGCAATGGGCATATTGTAGTCTGCCATTTGCTCGTGACAGCAGGTTCGCTCAGCTTCCCATAGTTTTCGTGCTGTAGAAAGGTGAAAATGCCGTCTGGAAAGCAATCCGAGCCGAATGAACCGAGGCTACCAACATAAGAAAAGAATAGATTCTCGCTTAGGGCTCTTTACTAACTTCTACCTCCGTTTCTCTCTATAAAAATTCTCCCGGCCCGACGTCTGATGAGGGCCAAAATCTAGTGGACCACGGACGCTAGGCTATTTTGGTGGCGGCGCCGATGTTGCACTTACGTGCAGCTAATGATAATGACAAGTGACCTGGCCTCCTTACTGTATGGACAGGAAAGTGTGGAAATCTGCAACGGCCACGGAACGTTTTGCTACCAAGGTTTAGTAACTTATTTAGTGCAGGTTGCCGAGGCACACCATATGAACAGATGCTCTGTATGCTCACCCGCCAGCTAGATGTACGCTCGTCTGTTGGTGAGATTGGTCTTCGAAGAAACACGAGAATCAGTAGGCGGTTGGACCGATAAGCAACGTGATAAGTTGGCTGTCCATGGTTATCCCGAGTTTCTTGTGCCAATAGGATGACTAGCCACTAGTCCTTACGTTAGACGGGAGCGCTAATGCGCTGCGGCACAGTCACTCCTGCCTCACTTCAGAGAGCGCTCGGTGTTGCCAAGTGTCCATTTGAACCGAATCAAATTATTTTCGTCTTGTTTCTTGTGGCCACACCGTCTTGGGCATGGATAAGCAAGATAGAGCGCAGGTGTTGGCAGACGTGGACATAGATCGACAGGAGAAAATGCTGGGGAGCAAAGTACTCTTGACGAGCAGCGAGCAAAACGGCCGCTTCCGAAAGCACAGCGCTTGGCAACGATGAGTTTGAGCTAACCCCTCCGGACTATCACTGGGTAGGAAACACACCACTGTATATGGAGGAGGACCTAATTTTAGCTATGGCCGAGATTACGCTGAGTAGCACGAAACGGGTGTTAACCTAAATCCACATGTTTCGCAAAGGTCATACGTATCTCCTGTTGGCTCTCCCTTCCGCAAATCATCTGGATCATGAAGCGGGGCTTCCATGTAAGCGCCGGGGTTCCCGCCATCACAACAGGGCAGCTTTTGTCATTTATGTGCTAAGATTGTACCCCTTAAACACGTTGGAGGGAGGGACTCTGGGACTGAACCAGGTTCGCACCTTGTGATAGACATCTGCAGCGTGGACGAGATTGAAAACTCCAAAAAAGCCTCTCAGACAGTTATCCGATCGTTTCCCGCGGCGCACTTGCAAAATGACATCTCACCCGAGTGCCCGTGATCTCGTAAGGAGAATTGCAAAAGGCCACGGCCATTTGGGCGAAGAAATTCTTCAACGTATGGACCCGGAGACACGTCGTGAGGTCGAGGAAGCCTTGCTGAAAAAGGACGAACTGATCGGGTCTACTGTTATAACGTACGTACAGCATAATTGCCCGCATGGACCTTATTGCCCTGGACTGACTAGCTGAGATGAACCCAAATTCAGCCTGGCCAAAAATGTATACAACAGCACGGCCAGATTCGTGTTCGAGCTCTTGCAGAATGCGGACGATAACAGCTACTCCAAAGCCAGATCCCGTTCGGTAGTGCCCTACGTTTCATTTCGGGTATATCCTCGGAAAATAGTCGTGGAGTGCAATGAGGACGGCTTTACGCATGAGAATTTGGTCGCCATCTGCAATGTTGGACAGAGCTCGAAATCGGGTGCGCAGGGCTATATTGGAGAGAAAGGCATCGGATTCAAGTCAGTCTTCATGGTGGCTTGGAAGGTCCTCATACAATCAGGAGAGTTCTCTTTCTACTTCCAGCATAGGATAGGCGACTCGGGGATGGGCATGATATCGCCCATCTGGCAGGAAACAGACGAGAAAGTCCCGGACGGTATAACACGCATCACGCTATTCTTGCATGATAGAGGGCCAGACGAAGTGCTGGCGAAGCAACGGGAGACCACGCTTCAGCAATTTCGGGACCTTCAAGCTACATTTCTCTTGTTTCTGAAGAACCTCAGAAGGATCGAGGTCCTGACTTACAACGACGCGGAAGAGGAGACCTCATCTGTTGTATATTCAATGGAATACCAGCTGCACCATCTGGTCAAACTTGCCAAGGAGATGCAAAGGGGAGAAACGACCCACGTTGACATTCAACACTTCCACATCACCAAAGAAATCGTCGCAGGTCTTCCGAAAAGTGAGAATCGAAACTATACGGAGTCTGAGGGTTCGAGCAAGGCGTATGCGAAGGCTGAGATTGTACTCGCGTTCCCATTGACCCCTGACTATGTTCCGGTTATTGAGCCCCAGGATGTCTTTGCTTTCCTCCCAATACGAAGGATTGGATTTTCAGTCAGATACCTACCCCGCGTACTTAGACGAAGGCTAACCCGGTGATAGTTCTTAATTCACGCGGATTTTGTCACAGACGCCAGTCGGCAGGATATTGTTCAATCTTCTGCTCGCAACCTCAGGCTACTCGACTGTATTGCTTGGGTATTCGTGAAGGCTGTGTCGCAATTCTGCCAACACACAACCCTGCGATACCAGTGGATGCGATACCTTCCTCGAGCTCATGCAACCCACTGGGACGGATTTTGGACTCAGCTGCTCGATAAAATCCGCCTTCACCTTGCAAGAACCCCGGTTCTGTGGACCAAAAGTCACAAAGAACTGCGCTGCATCGGAAATATGCGACGGCTCCCATCGCGCATGCACGACAAAAATGGAGACCCCCTCCTCGGTGATTTGCAGCCCGAGCAATATCTCGCTTCTGAATATCTAGAGCGGGATTTGGAGCTTCTCAAAGAGTATGGGCTGTCGTATATGGACCAAGTAGGGTTCCTCGACAGAGTTCGTCAAGACCTTGACAGGGGAGAGTCCTCGTTGATACGGTCTTCCACCGACGAGGACTGGCATTCTCGTGTGGCAAAGATTTTAGTTTCTGCCCTCTCAGCGGATTCGCAACGAGTGAGACAGCTTCCGCTCATTCCATTGATTGACGGGGAATGGAAATCCGCCAGTTCGATCAAGGACAAGGCTATCTATTATTCTCACTGCGAGGGCTATCCGGTGCCCCCCAATCTTGCGTTGAACCTGGTCAGTCCGCAGGCCGAAAAGCTGCCCGCACGCAGGGGACTGTTTGACTGCCTTGGGGTTGTGAAACCACAGGTGTCGGATGTTCGCCGTGCGATTGTAAGACGCAATGCTGAGTACAACGTTAGTCGGGAGAACTCCCGCCGGCATCTAAGATTCCTCTACCTTACTGCCCACCTTGACCGTTCCAGCGACTCGGCGCCGGGATACAACAGCATTCGTCTGTTCGACAGTCAGAACAGGAGACGACCGCCTCAGACGATCACATTCTTCTTTCCTGATACCGATCCGTACTGCGCGGAGCGATTGTTAGGGCCCAGAGAGCCAAAGGGGACCGACCAAGGTGCTCCAGGTCTCGATGTGTCCATACTCCATCCCTATTACATGGTGGACTGTCCGACTCCACCGGAGGGCGAAGACCGGAGCTGGAAGACGTGGCTAAGCGAAGCGCGGCACGTTCGTGATACCGTTCCACTCACTCGCTCTGGAAGCTTGAGTGAGGAGTGCCTCTACATAGCGAAGCATCGCCCAGAACGTTTCTTGGGTTTTCTAGTGAAGGCCTGGAAGCATGAAGGTGCCATTATCTTGGCGGATCGGAGTATGACCAAGGAGTTGCTGGCCATCAAGGTGCTCTGCGAGAACGGGGAGGTTTACCCCCTTGGTGAAACGTATGTACCAGCTCCTGAGCTTGCCTATGCCAGGCAGTTCCTTACAGAAGGCGAGTTTTTCCCGTGGCTTCAGGTGGACGCGTCTCTGTGCAACAGCGCCTGGCTTTCTAGCTTAAGCGCCATGGCAGAGTCATTGAAATTTGGGTTTCCGGAGTCGGAGCTAGAATTCTACCTTACTGTTCTAGGCTTTATCGCCAAGGCCTCTCTCAAAGCTAAAAAACCACTGGTCGAGGCTGATCGAGTGTTTGACCTGTATTGCCGGATCCAAGCTCGGCATACCGAATCCGCGACTCCAAGTCTTAGTTGTGATATGATAAGGTAAAACATACATCCTATCTATCATCCTTGTAGACGCTAATACGGGGTACAGGAGATCTTTTACTTCCCAGAGACTCATCTACGTACCCCGACATGGTGACGAGGATCATGCTTGGGTCCATCCCAGTTGGTGTTTATGGGAAGCACCTGAAGACATGATCTGCAAATACTCATTGAAATGCCGATATAAAAACGTCGAAAAGGGGATATATCTTGGCGAATTTTTTCAAAACACTCTTGAAATACGGAATGCCGGCGTGGATGATTTCTTGGATGACTTGCACGAGCTCTGGGGCGAGGGTCCTGATTGTTTCAACCAAGTCTACAGATTGTACTTGGAAATTGATAAGCGAAGGGCAGGTATGGACCACGAAGCTGCGACAGCAGTCAGGTATGGCCGCCTCCTGCGATGCGCTGCTTCACTTTACTCATGGCTTCCAGGGAGGCATTCGAAAAGAACGAGCTCATTTACTACGCAGGTGGAGGCGACAGTAATTGGCACCGCCCATCTCAGTGTCTGTGGTCGACAACCACTGACATCAAAGGGATGGTAGCGCTGAACGACCTATATGAAGACCTGTTCAGCTTCTTTGTTGAGCTTTTGGGTGTTCGCACCTTAACACTTCAGATGGTTTACGATAAACTGGTTGAGCAAGGAAAGGGGGAAACCTCCATTAACGAGGTGAAAGATACGATATGGCTACTGAATTCATACCTACAAGGCGAGGAAGAGCCTCCGAGCTCCACTCAGCTGCTTGCAAGCCAGGTCTTTCCGGTCAGATACCCCGATGGTATTGTCAGTCTTCAGAGCTCCGTGGTGGAATTCACCATAATTGACCGCAAACACCTGTCGCACTACTTCTTCGACAAAGTCAAGTCACTTGACTTTGAGCTCAATGAGGTCCCCCGTCTGGCACCCTTTCTCCGATGGGCTAGGCTAGAATCGCGATATCTATCATCATGCGTCAAGGAGATTTCGGCACATTCCGGCGAATCCCGTAGATTGACTTCCCAAGTCCGAAACATTGCCAAGAAGGCCCATGGTCTGCTTCGGTGAGAGCGCCAGAGAGATAGGAATACAAGGGTACTAACTCAATTTCAGAATCGCTGTACATTTCCGGAGCCCACGTGCGATAAAAAATGAGGTCGGATTCTACGAGACCCTCAAGAATATTGATGTCAGGGAGACAGATGGCATCACTTCCGAGCTACACGTCAATCAGGACGGGAAGGATATCAAAGTTGAAGTCGGCCAAAGCGAACTGCACCTCGAGGATAATGAGTCCGGATTAAAGATATATGTTCCACGGAATGAGAAGGCCCAGTTCTTATGCTTCCTTGACAGGATGCCCAGGGCCCTTTTAGAATGGCTCCTTACCGAGCCATCTACGGGGATCTCTGAGCCATTCGACGAGAGGGCTCTGAATGTGATGCAAAATCTGATACAGGCATCGAGTGAGTATGTCTCTTTAGCCCTTGACAGAGCTGGTATTTTGTCGGTTGAAACGCCGGAAGATCCAATCCATTCCGATGTGGAAGCTGCTGCCCCTTCGGATCTGATGGCCACCGACGGCACGCACACCACACGGGCTACTGCTAGTAGCGACAGTGGACATGTCTCGGTCTGGTGTTCGGAGGACTCTACACTTTCTGGTCCATATGATGCCCCGATCGATATCCACGGAGCTACTACCACGTTTCCAGGAACAACACGTGATTCCATTGGTGGATTGAGTCTTTCTGCACGTTCCACGCAAGCACTGACTGGTCACGTCGTTCCGCTCCAATCTGCTCTCGAAACTCCCAGTCTACCACTGGATTCGGAATATTACCGGCTCCTTCACCACGTTGTTTCCACCGCCAGAGAGGCTGTGTTTCCGAGCAGAGGTCCTTTCGATATGGCAGCTCTCAGCCATGGTCTGGGCGCGTATATTTCCGATAGTAGCGACGCATTCCGGCTCCGCACAATGGAAAAGATCGAACGCGATAAGCGCATAGGAGCTGCAGGAGAATTGTTTGTAAGCTTCTTCGCGATGCTCTGACCCCGTATACGGTCACTTGCTAAGTTTATAACAGGTCTTTGAATTGTTGTCATGTTTAGCCCCGACGCTGCCGAACTTCTCTCGTGATAATTGGATGAGTACAATTCGTCATTACGTGAGAGTTCACGAAGAATATGCCGACTTGGAGCCGTGGCATGGGCGAGAAACGGCGGATATGTTGTATGCTGACAGAGACGGCATCTTCACTGCTCTATTAATTGACAAGGGGTACCTAAGCGCAGATACCTGGGCAGGAAGACGACCTACATACTATCTGGAAGTCAAAGCAACAACGGCTTCCTGGGAAACCCCATTCTATATGAGCAAATATCAGTACGAAAGAGTAAGTGGATATGTGCCATCGTTAATCTATTACTCTTGTCGGAAACTGACGATCAAGCGAACCAGCTGCAGAATTTCTCCTGCGGAGCGTCTGGGGTTGGTGCGCTGAATTGTGTGTATGTGATATTCCGGGTCTTCAACTTAGGCTGCGATTCAGTGGGAGTGAAAGTCTATGTGGACCCAGAGTACATGAGGGAAAGAAAGGAGCTTTCGTTCACCGCGGAGACTTGGTCCGTTACGCCTGGACCCTGTTTTGGAGCATATGGCCTCGAAGGCTCATCAGCGTCGAACGAATAAAGCATTGCACTTGGTATTCGAAGAAGGACGCGGTTGAACGGTTTAGGGCATAGGTGGGTCCCGTAAATCCTAGGGAGCAACGCGGCAACAATGAGGTCTCCGCAGTTTTCTTACGCAACGGTTATGCTGTACCTCTTTCCTAGGCATCGAATACGTTCATGTATTTATATGTTCGGACTGTGATGAATCTACGATCTTTCTGCCATGTCTATAAGCCTATATACATCAAGGAATATTGCAAGCATATGTGGAGCCATCGCTAAATCTGCTGTCTTGGAACTGCAATCCTGCAGTGCCCTCCTCCGGCAGGTACGACTGTGGGATTTGTGTCGCAAGTTATGCCCATTTTCGGGGAAAGAAAAACTTGGCATATATAGGCGCAAAACGCGCGTGAGAAGATGATGCGATCAGGAGGTAGCAACGGAATAAGACGACGTGGCCATCAGAGATTTAAGTTGATGTTGTACCAGAGACCCTCGGCTACAGCTACCTTCCAAAGAAACGTGATTATCAAGCCGTTCGTTTGAAGGTATCGGTTCATAGAGTTTAAAAATTGGCTGATTCAATACCGTGCCAGGATCTCCAGTCTAAAATATGAATAGAAGATCGCTCTCCAGCCCCTGGGCCTTGTTTCAATAGCATAAGTAGGCTCAATGATCGCTCCTAGGTCGGAGATTGTAGCGTGAACCTCCGGTCTTCTTCACCTGGCATGATCTTGGACTTCTTGAATTACCTGTTCTCTTCGACCTTGCACGTGAGCTGGAATTGCGCTCCATATGTTGGGAGACTTGAGTTGGCAAGCGCTTCCATTCTTTATAATAGGCGGCCTGGAGGTTTTCCTTCTTTCTGCCCGGAAACTTGGCGCTTATTTGGTCCCACGTGTATCCCTCGTTTTTCAACTGTACTAGATATCTCTTTTTCTCAGAGGAAAGTGGGCCTCTGGCTGCAGAGACACCCGTCTCCTTGGTGACTCTGGGAGGAGGCTTTGCCGGCTCGGATTTTGGATCAACCGCCCCCAGGCTTAATGTTATAGTCTGGAACAGTTGTCCATCTAGCACTCGAAATGTAGAAGTCCCAGCAGAGATGGGAATGCGTTGTGCATCTCTAATGTCGATAGAAAGTATATTCCCATGCAAGCGCCACGGCCCTCGGCTCCGTGGGACATGGCGGCATGTCCGGTCAACAACATGGCCTTTAGTAACTGGAATACCAGGTTGCATTGCCCGTGGTGGAGTGGTCGATATCTCTATGTGTGAAAATTCCACATATTTCTTCTCCGACTCGGTCGAAGTTCGGGATTTAGACATAGGAACTGGGCGATCACCTTCCCTGGTGGTATCCGTCGTAGAGCCTATGCCATTCGTCTGGTGTGAGGACTGCGACTCTGCATTAGGACTGAGTCGGGACGACCGTTCCTCATGACCCTCCTCAAAACCACGTTCCGCATATCTCCTAGGCCTCGGCGGTGATTGTGCGTCAGCCGACGGAGTAGAGTCCTCATGAGTGGCATCCACTGAAACAAGAACAACCTCATCATCGTCAGTGGCAGTACAACAATCCTCCTCGGACATCTCGGACATAGACCTAACCGGCGTTCCCCGTAGATGCGGGCTAGGATTTGAAGACTCATCCTCAATACCTCGCCCTTGATCACTTAGAATCGGTGCACCGACTGAGCCAGGACTCCTTTGGAATGGAAATAGTTCGAGCCCGGGAAGGTCACGTATCGGAGAATTGGGGTCAGAAGCAGTGACGTTGTGGAGATAGGAATCACCGGCTAACGCAATGGTCAGAATGGACCCTTAACAGGAAACAGATAGAGTCACAAGTGTACTAGGTCAACCTTCTGCGACTTACCCTGAAGCATATATTGGTTTTGATGTGGACTATTTCTGCATCGTGGAGTTCCATCATTGAAGCCCGAGTCTCCCTGTGATGATCGGTCGAGAGTGCGCAGAGGCGCAACCTCTGCGGGGATGAGTGGTATTCCAGGTTGGAAGTCATTGGAAGTATGTTCTGGCGTGTGCTGTGCATGCTCTTGTTCTAGAGGAGTGGAGAAACACTGGCTTTCAGAGTTCGAGGGGGCTACCCGAGAGCGCTGGCAAAACGAGGCATGATCAGTTTCCTGACCCACAGACGCTGGAATGACTGCTGCTTCATCCTGGGGTTCTCGCGCCCCTGTCTTCCGTCCGATGGTGGACTGATTCGGGATGGAAGTAGTATCGCCCACCCTCCACTCCTGAGGAAAGGCATCGTCATGACTCTCGTCAGCCATTGATGTTCCAACAAGCTCGCGGCCTCTTTGTGACTCAGGAGATGGGTCAAGCAGTGAAGTACACTCATCAAATGTTACACTGCGTCCATTACTGGCCGGCTGCGCCTCCGGGCACTCAGCTGGATAAGCGGTCAGCGCGTGGCATAGAATGACTAGGCAAATCACTCTAACATACCATTGTCTTTACAGCAGAGATCAATGTCATCTCGGTCGGCAAGATTGTTTAGTCCCAAAGCAGAACTGGCCGATAGTTCGATGGACGGCTGAGACGCAATTGCTTGAACGCTGCCAGAGGACTTGGTACATCGTGGGCTAAATCTTTCCCTTCTGGAGTAGCGGTTGGGGTTTGAGTCAGGTTTATAGAATAGAAAAGCACTCATATTGTCTGTATAGTTGATGGCAAATGATAATGAAAAGCGTGAACGCCCTAAGCAATGCGACGGACATTTACGCTCTTTATATATTTCAAGTGTCCAGCCCGCCATTGTAAATCCAGGTCAAACCGAAAAGGCCGGTTCCCACCCCTTCCGACATAGCCTGCCTGGCCTTGGGTCGGCATTCTGCAACGTTCCCCAATGAATTGCAATGAATCCTGACCCAAAATTGGATGACGCTGCATTAGAGTGTCTAAAGTCGCCGGACGGAAATTTGCTTTCCGAAGCTGGAGTAACCATACCCCTATGAACTGGAGAGGCGGAATCGCCATAAATGGCTGCTGACGGAAACCGCGGAAATAAGGGGGATTCGTTGACCGTCGGGGAGTTAGGATTTCGTACAACGGATGACCTACGCCGCCGTATTAGGGGACACAGCCTAATGCGGCCATTGTCATCGCCGCATAGGGCTTGTGCCAAAGTGGTAGAAGCAGATCCCCTATCGCAGGATAGGGCCAGACGAGTCCCACATCTCCGCGCCTCGACGTCTGCATACGGCGGAAATAACATCAGGACGAGAATTTCGGCTCAGCGTTGAACGTGTCACGACCGGGGAACAGCGTCAGAATGACTCTTATCCTGCGGAATGTCCGAGATCCGCGAGCCTTCGATAGTCTAGCCGGACGAAGTGGCAAACCGGCCCCCGTCTCAGTCGGATGCCGGCGAATGCAAGCCAATCATATCCCAATCCCCAAGCAACATCGGACACACATTGCACCCAAGCGGGTTGGTGTGCTCGGTGATCGGATCCGCAACGTAGACGAGACTCTTGCGGCCGGAATAAAGAAATCGGAGCAGTCTTAGACCATCTGTCAGGCACAGCTTAGCAAAGTACGTTGAGAGGACGGCGGATAAGCTTGTGATAATGGACTAGGCGTATACCATATATTATCTTGACGAACTAGGCCACCCAAGGATATCGTCGCCCCAGGGTAGGCAGGCCATCGAGGGCAAGCCGGCAAGCAGGCACGAACAAATGCCGGTGAGCTCAAGCAAGGAGGCCAGCGATCCGATCGGAGGCATCGGACTGCGGAAATCACGCAGCACAGCGGCTGAGGATGGCTGAGGAGGACGGCTGAGGACGGATCAGCGAGGATTCCCGATGGTGGTAAGATTGAGGAGAAAACCGAATGTGACGGTTACGAGGGAGGGCGGCCAGGGTTGATATAGCGGCAAGCAGGTTGGGCGGTGAGGGGCGGCACCACCGGATCGGGCGACGTCGTTTCCGGAAGCGGCGGCCCCTAAAGGCAAATTACTTTAATTAAATATATTAATTCTACTAGCTAAGTACTTTTTCTATATATTATTTTTAAAGGAAAGATCTATATAAAAAGCTAGTATAAAAATATAGAGTTTCTACACGATAGTAAGATTAAAGTTAGTTCTAATAGATAGACTACTAATAAAATAAACCTTTACTAGCTTAAAAATATCTTTATTTCTCTTACTTCTAGTCGTACAACTGGAAAATATTGTCTTCTAATTCTTAACAGCTATAGCAGCTATTAGACTGGCAAAACCCACCCTAGATACCCGACCCGATCTAACCCGACCTAGGCCTGGGTAGGGTAGGGTAGTAGATTCTAGATACCCAGCTGGGTTAGAGGTACCTTGGGTACCCTAATAGGGTAGTTATATAACTAAAAATTACCTCTATTAGTAGAGATTTTCAATAAAATTCCAATAAAACTCTAAAAATTACTGATTAATCTGTAGATTATCATCTAAATAGGAAGATATAGAGTAGTATAGGTACCTAGAACTATCTCTAGGTAGATTTAGGTAGTAGGTTTATATATCTATTACCCGCCTGGGTGGGTAGGTTAGGGGCCATTACCCTACCCAACCCACCCATTTACCAGTCTAATCTTTATATTTAAGAAAAAAAAGAAATCTTAGTTAGTTAAGTAAACAGCTCTAGTCTAGAATAAAAATTAGCTTCTAATTACTATACGCAATAAAATTCTAATATTTAATTTTAAAAATAGTCAAATAAAAGTTCTGGAATTTTTAGAATTTTAGTTTCTATATCTACCTATAGTTAGACTTTCTAATTAAATAATATATAGAAGCTTACTTATCTTTATCTGCTTTTTTACTTAAATATAAGATATTAAAAATTAATTAAAAATATTCTCTCTATATATTATACTATAATAGTAGTAGATTATCTTAAATAAATATCTATTCTTTAAAATAGAGATTACATATATTATATATATAAGATTGTCAGACAGTAGGGGTGCCTGCCTCAGGCAGCCATTTAGTCAGCAGAATTAGGCACCTATTTCAGGCAGCCATTATTGCCTAGGCAACCACCAGATTGATTCTATTGATTTCTATTGTTTTGATTTGTATTGTTCTGACCTATTCTTTCTGATTTGATTACGTTATCTGCTTGCGTTATTTTTATAGTATTCTTACGTTATTCCTAATTTTAATTATTAATTGCCTGCTTTTAGAAGACTCTAGGCCTTTAGAACCATACTATAAATAGGGCCTACTAACCTATGGTTCCGGGCTAGAGTTAACCAGAGTTATTTACTAGATTTAATTAGTTATCTAGTTTAATTATTAATTTCCTTAACTCTTATTAGTTTACTTTATCCTAGTTAGGTTAATAAGGACTTTCTAATTAGGAAACCCTAAAGTACTTAAGATATCTAAGATATCTAAGGCCCTTAAAGTTTAATAATTATAAGCCCGGTCCGCTACCCCTATCTAATCTAACTAACTTTATTAACTTATTTTGACTATTCTAATTAGTCCGATCTATTTAATCTATTTAACTAATTTAACCGATTTAACTAATTTAATCTATTTAATAGAGTGGGCAATGGCCAGGTGAGGGGAGGTTAAGGATCTCTAGCATAATCTAACCGCAGGTTAACGGTAAGATTAAGTATCTTATTTTTACCTAACTACAGTATAAAAAAAAAGATTAGATTAATCTAATTAACCGTTCTTAGTACTAAAAACAATATATCTTATCTATTTAGACCTAGTCTAGTTAAGATTCCGGTTAAATTAACCGTATTAATCTTACTGTTTCTAACTAATTTTTTAAAAATCTATAATAGAAGCGTTATTTAATTTTTAAAAAAATAATCAAAATAAATAACTATATTTCTTATTTAAATTATTTTTATAAAAATATTTAGATTCTAGTATAGCTAGTAGAATTCTTATTTTTTTATAAAAGCTAGTGTTACCTAGAGATATAGTATAGAAATATATATTAATATATATCTTATTTCCTATTACTAGTATTAATAATAGATTTTAAAGATAATCTCTATTATAGCTATTATATTAATTATTTAAAGTAATAGTATCCTTATCTATATCTTTATTATTAATAGAAATACTATATTTCTTATAAAATATTTTTTATTTCTAATATTTTTATAGTAATAGATACTAATAATAGCTAGATTATTATAGGTTCTATCCTAACTACTACTAATCTTTATTAAATTTATTATATTTTAGTAGTTTTTAGTATATTTCTCGGTAGACTAAGAATTTTTATTTTTAAAATTACTCTCGCTGTTATAATCTAGTTTTTTTAGCGTGTTCTACAGAAATAGAAGTATATTATTAACTTTCTCTAAGGCGTGAATGTAATAATATATTAGCTATTAAGTTAGTATTTATAGCTATATACCGGCTATAGAAAATTAGATATCTAACTCCGTAGAACTGTAATAGGTAGAGTCTGGCGAAGGAGCTGTAGTAGGTTATTATTGCCGCTGTTACATATGCCTAGAGTGTATAGTTTAAGATCCTACCTGCGGTTACAATTGTGCTAGGTGCTGTACTTAGGTTGTGTTAGTATGGAGTCGTTAGTCCTGCCTGGTGATGGAGTCTAGGGATTGTGGATACGTTGTGGATACGCGAAAAGACTTGTTGGCAGCCGGGCAAGTCATTGATTCGTAACGCAATATTCGATATTGATCAGCTCACAAACGTAACATCCGTCCATGGCGAAGTTATGGAAGGTCAAGTACAAACACAGACAAAGGTCGGTCGTCTTCCTTTGTCGTTACATGAAACTCTGCGTTGAGGTTGATCTTTCTGCTGCGAGTGTAAATAGTTGCGTGGAAATCGAAGGGTATGTGAGGCGTCCGTCGGTCTCCTTGAACACTGGAAAGACAAATAAATCAGGACGAATGACGCGGCTTTTTTCCAATCCAGCCAAGAGTGGTCTTCAACCGCGGCGGTTACTGTGTGATCGGCAACATCGACTAATGAGCGCGTTGAAGTCTGCCCTTCAGTCAATCGGCCGTCCGCCAAAACCTCCATCCGATGAGATGCGACCCGGGAAAAAAGAGGGGACTTTATAAACATGAATGTTAGCCTTGAACTTCCACGACGGCCATCGATGTCGAAGGACCTTCTATATCGAAGCGTCTACATCGAAAAGCCATCTACATCGGACTGTCATTGATTCTCCCGATAGATCATCATCCATGGAACTGCGCTATCGATAGTGCGACGTCCGGCTTTGCTACCTCATCCTTCCTGCCTCTCTAGGCGGCTAAAAGGAACTCAGTGATATAGGAGATTTAGAACTCATGGTTTGTCGGCGATACGTGGAGACAAAAGGCACATTTACGCATTCATGCACTCTTGTCCCTCATAAATAGCGCTTGATACTGGAGTAGTGCACCAAAGTTGTCTCCAAGATCAACACAGACGTCAATCGGACCGCCGATCGGCAAAATGCCAACAAAGACATCGACTTGTAGGACTCTTTTCAAGGGCGACCACAAGTATGCTTGAGTGCAATGCCGACACCTTGTGGACCGTTCGAACCCGAGAGGATGTCATAACATTCTATTTCGTGCCGGATACGTTCGAAGATTTCCTACCTATGCCCCAGGAACTGGTGAGGCTACATTATTGGTCTTTTCCTTTCAAAAAGGTATCTTACAATACAGAAACAACTTTATCTACCGCCAATTCACAAGACATCCAAAGACTTTGCTATCGAAATTACAAACCCTGTATACAGCCAGGAGTGCGTGTCATCCGAAAAGGCATCTCAAGCGTCGCTAGGTAGTGTAGCAAATCGATAGGAACCGAATCCATCACTAGGTGAAGAATGTCACCTGAGAGCGAAGTCAGCATATGCGGGGAAGATGAACCATGTGACCTGCTGTGTCTGGGCTCAAAAATGTACGAACACGGTTAGCACACAAGTCCGTGTGGCAAGGCCGGGCATCATAACTTGACCCGATCCAACTCTGTCGAGAGCTCATCCTTCTTTACCATCAACATGTCTCAAGTCACTTTGTACCTTTGCGTCCTGTTTAAAATCCAGTTTTAGAAGCATAACACAGTTACAGGTTTTTTTTTGGGCTTGTTTAATATACACACTAGCAATGCTCATTAACGAAGAGAAATGGGCTTGTGAGGCCTGTATCCGTGGCCACCGTGCTGCCAGTTGTTCCCATTCAGGTCTGTCATTACTTAGATACTGATCTATTGCCTTGCTAATTGAGCTTCTAGAGCGTCCTTTGACCATTATCAATAGGAAAGGACGACCAGTCTCTCAGTGCCTTCACTGTCGTAATCTACGCGAATCACGATCGGCACATGTCAAGTGTGGATGTGGCAACACTAACAGAGCAAAGAATGACTTCGAAACTCGTGAGTCTATTTATATTAGTATGCATGGCTACCTTCTTATTAACTATGAGACATAGAATTTTCCTATCCACAATGTAATTGTGCTCGCGGGGAACGTTGTGTCTGTGCGCTGAAGAAAGACCCGTTCCCAGATCTCGTTCCGAAGCCATCTCGGCCGCATTCCCCAGTCCATGAAGAGGGAAAGAACAAGTTAGCCCAGCCAGAGAACGTGGTAGCTGCCCTCCACGAAGACTATTCCAGGTGCCCTGGACGATTCAGTTTGATGCAGACTAGCTCGTCAGCAAGTGCACCTGAGTTTCAAATCTCCGATCCGCACACCGGGCTCCAGTCCAGCTCAGCTGAAGACAGCCTCCCCGCAAACTTAATTATATCACTTGCCGATCTCTCATCCTTCCACGGCCTCTCTACCGTGACGGCACCTGGCTACTCAGCACCCACGGCTCTTGATAACCTTTCGGCCCATCAAACCATGGCGGATGATCTTGATCTGGATATGTCTTCATTTTCTGCTGTTGACTTTCCCATAGTAACCCCCTCAGCTGGATCCATGAATGATATAAACTCCAAAAACCTCTATGGAGAGGACATTCTTGCTCCTACTTACACGCGATTTACACCAGGCCCCACAGGAGCCGACTCCTATGCTGCCGAGTGGGGCACATTACATCCAGATTTGTTTGGTATCAGCAATGCTCAGCTTCCGTATGACTTTGCCTCTTATGATTTACGCTTTCCCGCACCATTTTTACCAAATGGTACTGGCAATGGGGAGGAACTGGAAGCATCTTCAAACCACGGAAATGAAGGTATTAGCCAACCATACGCATGTCAAAATACTGATCCCTCCACGTCAGCTGCACAGTCCTAGCTGCATCCTCGAAACAAAGGATCTTCCTTTCAACGGCCGGGAGTTCGCTGCCCGTAGAGAACACTTGGCTCCTCTCATAGAGTATACATAGTCAAGAAAGAAATAGAGGTGCACTAGCTGCTCGCTATGACTAGCGCATTCAGCATAGTACCAAGAGCGATCAAATTTCCAGCAAAGTTGAAAATATACGACGGTGCGGTACCGGATGTGGATGGTGTAGTTGGATCCGAGCTATTACCTTGCCGAATCAGAGTATCGAGCTGATCTTCGCCCTCGACTAAGATCACCGCCATTCCAGACTATATGACCAACCAACCAACCGTAAGCATCTGTCCGCCAATGGCGAGTAAAAGGGGAGTTGACAAACCACAATATGCCACTGGATATGGCAATGAAGTATCCATGCGCCCGGGTTATCAGTGATATAGCTATTGCGTGATTAGCTACTAGGCTTGGGAATTTTGCTTGCAGGATTGGCCCGAACTCACCGAATTGCTAGCCATCCCGATGATGGCAAGTTCGCGGTATCCCTGTACGGAGGGTTGTCGAGGTTAATTAGGGACGGCGGCGCTTCTGCGACTGACTGGTGAGGGAATAAGCCACTGCCAGACCCTAGCACCCAGAATTTATGACCATGAAGGTGCATAGGATGGCCCATCTACTAACATATCAGCGACTGTACGTGCGTGGCAAAAAGTAGCATAGGGTGTCTCACTGTATCTAACGAGCCGCTTGCCACATTCATCACGATATCGACTGTCGAATTCGCCGGTAAATGGATGGTGGTGTTCGCGTTCCATCCATCTGACATGTTACCGTAGATAATTGGAATCGTTGGTTCGACATACGGATACTGGTCCACAACCCAGGTGACAATGCCGGTTTGATTGATATTGAAGAATCGGGTGACACCGGCTGTAGTGGGAGGTTTATTACCCTCAAACGGGGACAGGCGTGATTCTACCAGTTCATTGGCACCTTGTGTAGCGGATCCGTTAGTCAACATCCAAACAGACTTCGGATCAACCAAAACATCCTGTGTATCGCTTCCAGTGGTCTATTCAGTGCGTTAATAGCAGCGACATGGAAGTAGAAGCTTTGGATCCACTGACATCATAGGCCACTATTGCCTGGCCTTCCAAAACCTGCTGCATGTCACCGTTTGGATAAGTAGCGAATCGAAAGTAGTAGTTGCCGGGAGGCTGGTCAAGCTTTATCATCACAGAGTATCGTTGGCCGAGGGCGATTTCAAGAACCTGTCCAAGTTAGACAAAGGTGGTTCGATACCCACGGAAAGAAGATATGTTACCTTGACCTCCTGTGGGGTCACATAGAGTCCGTCTGCGGCATAGACATGCATTGAATGACTGTCAAGCGAAACCTTAAGGTTGCTAACAGCTCCAGAATTCACAAGATTGAGGGCAAGCCATCCATGAGACGTATTTGCGGTGACTACCAACTGTTGTGATGTCGTGTTCACACACGTCTCTGCTGGCAGAGAGTTGATATTGTATCCCGGCCGGAACATCATAGGTGGCATGCAGCCTCGAGGGCCCAGTTTCATTGACTCGGCCATGGTCTCCGAGCTGGGCATAGTCATCCCACCCGTTGTGGACATGGTTGACGCTGACGGGTTGGCCGTGCCCATCAGAGGCATGGACATCTGGTCATGGGGTTTGTCATAGGCGGACTCTTCCATTCTTTTTGCCATTGATGACATTTGCATGATTGAAGTGGTCATCGCTGCACTGGGGTCGTGGTGTGTGGCATTGCCTTCGTCCGTCAGGCCTAACCCCGGTCCTGCATCGAGAATATACCTCGGCAGGCATTCTACTCTACCCAAACCATTGGCCAGGATACTGTCAACGCAGTTGGGGAAGGCACCTGTTTCAAGGTACCGGCTAAAGATTGTGTCCGACAGATCGTGTGTCCAGTCGTTCAGGAGGATAGATACCGCATCTCTCTCAGCCTGTAGCAGCTGTTCACGCTCAACTGTGCTTGCAGCCATGTTTTCAAACGGCCGTCGACGAGATGGTGCTGGCCGGATCATGAGGGGGCCCCGTATAGCATCGTTGTAGTATGCACGGAAATGAGAATGATACCAGTAAAACCCGTACTCGTCTTTCACGGAAAATCGGTATGTAAAATTCCCTCCAGGGGGTATTTGGTACTGTATAGCCAAGTTAGCAACCGCATTTTTTAGCGCTTGAAGGGCGGCAAAGACACCTGCGTTACTCCTGGGACCCCATCCATGTCCGGTGTTCCACGCTGTAGTATCCCTAAGACCACGTGCTCAGTTGAGCCGCCGCGTCTACTTTGGTGATAACATACCATGCCAATGGATAGTAGTGCCAACTGGTAACTCATTGCGAACGAAAACCTCCACATCATCCCCCTCGTCAATTTCGATCATTGGACCGGGCTGCTGACCATTGATCAAGTAGACTTCACGGGAGTACCCATCTATCAGCAACTAGGATTAGTTGTTCTGGCGATGGAAGGTACGGAATCAATCTGCAAACCTGGGCTGCGCTGGGCGGTATGAACGGTGAGGTTGAACGCTCGTAGGGAACCGAGAGCGCCTTGCACTGCAAGAAGAGCGCATATCGCACGGAGTTGGAATGCAAAGCCTGGCATTTGATGGAAGAAGATAATTATGACCACTTCAATGATTCTGAAGATGATAAAATGTCCTTGCAGTCGTAGGAAGCAAAGCGAGACGATTATATTCCTGGGAGGATCAAAGAAATCCCATGCGGTGTTTTCGCGGGTTTTAGCGCTCTTGGCCGAAGTTTGAAATATGGAGACCAGCTGTCCGATGTATAGTGGAGGCCCCTCGAGCTCTTTTATCAATCATCCGAAGGCCATGAAGCTGCTTTCACTATTGACTTCGTGCTGCAGCAAAGCAGCAATATGGCCTCTCCAAAAAAGAATAAGGGAACGAAGGAGCGCTGATGAAGCAAGTAATCTCGGCCAGGAATTGCCTACCTACGGGCCTGCCTCTTTTTTAACCACGGCAACTTCCTTGGCCAAGCTTTCGTAGACTCTTATCAAAATAAAATTGGTAGACGATGCATATTTAAAGAGGATAAACGACAGTCATTGCAAAGTTTTCTATCACCAACTCTTTCTGGCGCACTGTTGCAAACAAGTTCGCTTTTATTGCGCGTATCACCTTGCAGCATTTTCTTTCAAGTCATACAATCCCATCTTTGCCCGTGTTGGAACTCGATCCTCACTACATTCCCTTATCAGGATGGACACGGCACTGTTACGATCTCTCCTCCAACGGGGTACTGGTGATATTACTGAGACCTGTGAAACCGGAAACGAGTATGACGGTCGGCTGGGCCTCCGCGTTTCATCTATTTTCGTCATCATGGCTGGCTCGATGATAGCGGCAGTTGCCCCTGTGCTAGTGATACGTTTAAGCACGATCGGCGCTAAGTGGGAGCGAATTGCACACTGGGCATTTTTTATAGCCAAATATTTTGGCTCTGGTGTCATCGTTGCAACTGCTTTTATTCATCTGCTCGCTCCAGCAGAAGAGGCTCTGAGGAATGAGTGCTTGGCTGGTCCAATCTCTGAGTATCCCTGGGTGGAGGGCATCATTCTCATGACCATTATTGCTATGTTCGTACTGGAATTGATGATAATGCGCCAATCATATTTCGATACGAGTCAACAGAATGACATCGTCGATAACGGAGGTCGGTGCCTCGGCCGCGTTGACAAATTTGGTGGTCAGGATTCCCCTAAAAGTCACCTGCCGATGGAAGACAATTCGAGCCGTCGCCATGAACACCAAGACGCAGAGCTGGGTAGAGGCAATATCACGTTCGTCGACGATTATTCAGGCCAGCTTATCGGGGTTTTCATCTTGGAATTTGGAATTATTTTCCACTCCATATTCATAGGCCTGACACTCGCAGTTGCGGGTTCTGAATTCACCGTGCTCTATATCGTTCTTACCTTCCACCAGACATTCGAGGGACTAGGACTGGGATCTCGTGTCGCCTTGATTCCATGGCCGACTTCCAGGCGCTGGACGCCTTATGTTCTGGGTATTGTTTATGGTCTGACTACCCCCATTGCCATCGCAGTTGGCTTGGGAGTGCGCAATGCCTACCCACCCAGTGGCCGGACGACACTGATAGTCAACGGCGTTTTTGATGTAATCTCAGCAGGCATCCTTATTTACACTGGTCTTATTGAATTAATTGCACGCGAGTTTCTGTTCAGCTCATTTATGCGTCGGGCCCCTCTTCGCACTGTTTGGTCGGCATTTCTTCTGCTCTGCCTTGGTGCAGGACTCAATGGCACTTCTCGGCAGATGGGCATAACTATGTATATTTTAGATTATTGCGGGCTGAGTGCTTTGCCGCTAAGCCAATGATGAGAGAAAAGTAGAGAGGCAAGAATTGAAAATTGAGGACCGACGAACGTAGCGAAGTATTCCTCCCTTCATGCCCCTTTTTTGTTTCCCAATCTATGCTGTCTTTTCCATTCTTTCACTCCCTCGAGTGCGGAGCATCTGCTCTCCCGTCCATCCCAATGCGACGTTTTCGCGGGTTTTAGTGGCTTGGCATATGCTTGGCCAGTCAGGGTCTGCGCCTCCGAGCCGTCAATAGCGCCGCCAAGGAACTCAAAAGAACGCGAAACTCTCTCATATCGAACCAGTTTCCCGCTAAGGGCTGGCTGACACTCATTTTTGTGGGTGGTCCATGTTGTTCGGCTTCGTTCTCTTTCTGCAGACACGAGGATAACAGGGAACTCTACATGTTTGTGCAGGCTCCAATTTTTGAGACGATACGTGTTAGGGCCTGAAAGGAGTTGATTTAATCGCATATCAATACGGAAAAATCACCTCAATTCAGCCACGCTGTTTCGGCGCGCCAGTATTTATGCTGGTCTGCTGGTCTGGGCAGTATAGTCAGCGGGCTCAGGGCCATCATAGCTGTCACTGATTTCTGCTGTCTTCCTGTTGAAAGACAACTATCTTGCCGGGATGTGTGAATGAATGTTCTAGTATGGGAAGGGAATGACCTCATTTTATCAGCAAAAGGCGTTCAGGAGGTGATTCTAGCTTAGGTATCTCATGGTGGTCCAGAGATCCATACCTGCTACCCTGGATACTGGGCTTATTATAGGTTATTGCAACTGGTTTGGACGGAATTCTTCCCTTTATTGCTTTCTGGGAGTCTGAGTTCCGAGGCTGAAGTAGGTCTCGTCACGTCACCGGCAAGAAACCGCAACAAAGTAAGTCGAAAATAGGGAGGAGAACGGCAACACTTGCGTGGGTCTTTTCGTGGTGCCAGGTCAAAGAATCGTAAATTGGTTGAAGATCATGTGCTGGAATTTGAAGTTTGGCACGCAAATGGCGCATCCGCTCCTCAGCGGTGGTCATTTGGACGCAACATCTGCTGAGCCAATTAACGAATTCTTGCGGCATTATCGCGTTTCCTGAATCTTCTACTGGCATACTAACTTGTGGATCTGAAACCAGCCTGGACAAGGAATATATGAAAGCTGGGCATTGTACAGAGGGCTACCTTCAAACACACATTCGTCATTCTTGCCTCTAGAATCATGGCCTCTACTGAGCAGCGTTTGCCATCCAAATCGAGGTTTACCACCATCTTGGTGAACAACCTCCATTGTCCCTCATGTGTCTCTACAGTGCACGATACCATATTTTCTCTCAACCCGCCCCCCTTTCTCCGTGTCAGTATCCATAGTCCTGCACGAGATCAGGGTTGCGCATCCCGCTGATCTGAGTCTGTCGCAAATTGTGCATGCCCTAGAGAATGCCGCCTTCGATATTGACAGCATTGTCGAATCTGGTGATTCTACAAATGATGTTTCTGAGAGCGAAAATCTTCGAATAAGGGGCTCGACATGTCCATCAGGCGTCAGGGGCGCCTCTGACCCGGATTCTCACCATGTGTCAGAACAGCATATCCGGCAATGTGATGCATGTTCTGCGCAGCTAGCGACGCAACCATCCAGCACTGGTGGTGTTCTTCCACTTACTGAAAAGGACGTCAGCTCCCGGCTCGTCGAGTCGGACCCCAGAGATCATGACCTCCTATCTGTCGTCAACGACCATCTGAGGGGCACCCGCACTCGCATCACACTATCAATCAGTGGAATGTCTTGCAGTTCATGCGTCGGGAAAGTTGCCAATGCCTTGAAGGACCAACCATGGGTGCAGTCGGCCGACGTTAATCTACTGACTAGTAGCGCGGTGGTCGTTCTCCTGGACCCGTCGCGAGTGAACGAAGCGCTAGATACAATTACAGACTCGGGCTATTCCGCCCAGCTGATTGACCGTGAAGAGCTCCTACCCAAGAGGCATTCAAAACCGTCAGCGTCGCCAGACACATGGCGAGCTTCCTATATTATCGGAGGCATGACCTGCAGCTCCTGCAGTGGGACAGTTATAGACACTCTCAACAGTTACGAATGGGTTACAAAAGTGGACGTGAATCTTGTGTCAGGGAGTGCGATGGTCGAACTGCAAGGGAAGGAGCACCTGGAAGAGGTGGTCGCCATTATCAGCGAATTGGGCTATGCCGCTACACTCGGCTGGGTCTAGAGTAGCTCCCCATCCGAGCAACGAGCCTTGAACCGGACCGTCACTATCCAGGTGGACGGACTGCATTGCCCAATCTGTCCCGAGCGGATTCTAGATGCCCTGAGCGTGTTTTCCAATTGTCTCCAGGTGACGGACTCTCTTCGAAAGGAACATCCGCGGCTCACTATAACATATACCCCAGACAGCCCCAATTTCACGATTCGGCATATCTTACATGTGATTGGCCAGGTGGATAAGTCTTTCACAGTATCTATTTATCATCCCCCCAGTCTTGAGGAGCGCTCCCAAATGATGCAACGTCGACACATGTGGCGCATCGCCCGCCGCCTGCTATTGGCGGTGTTGACTGCTATCCCAACGTTTGTTATCGGGATCGTCTATATGTCTTTGGTACCTGGAGACAATTCGGGGGCCATGTACCTCGAGCAGCCCATATGGGCCGGGCAAGTCTCACGCATGGAGTGGGCGCTGTTTATTATGGCGACCCCGGTGTACTTCTTCGCGGCGGATCTGTTTCACCGTCGGATGCTCAGTGAGCTTGTGGCACTGTGGCGGCCAGGGAGCAAGACCCCAATCCTCCGCCGATTCTACTGCTCTGGCAGCATGGATATGTTGATTTCTCTGGGTACTACCGTCGCGTACTTCTCTTCGATCGCCATTTTGGGTATCAATGCCACTCAGCCCGCCGACGGCCACAGAGTCACCCATGTTGAGTCATTCTTCGATTCTGTCGTTTTCCTAACAATGTTCTTCATGATTGGTCGGTTGCTTGAGGCTTATAGCAAGGCTAAGGCCGGAGATGCCGTGAGCTTACTAGGCAAGTTGCGTCCGACGGCGGCGGTCTTGGTTGCATCGAGCGCGACAGAGCCCTCTTCCCCATCTGCTACACCGCACCCGGTCCCAATTGATCAGCTGGAGCTCAACGATGTGGTCAGTGTGGCCAATGGAGCGTCCCCGCCGTACGATGGTATTTTTGTTGAAGGAACTTCACTATTTGACGAGTCGAGTTTGACAGGCGAATCAAAGCCGGTCCCCAAGTCCATCGGGGACGAAGTCTTTTCTGGGACGATTAACCGAGCAAGCCCCGTTCTTGTCCGCATCACCCATCTCTCCGGTGACTCGATGCTGGACCAGATCATCAACGCTGTTCGCGAAGGACAGGTCCGGAGAGCGCCAATGGAGCGAACGGCAGACTTGATCACGGGCTACTTTGTCCCCATAATCACTCTCATAGCTGTCATGGACTGGATTATTTGGTTATCATTGGGTGTCTCTGGCCGCTTGCCGACGTCCTGGCAGGAGGGCGGGGCTGGTGCATGGGAATTCTGGTCGTTGCAGTTCGCTATTTCTGTCTTCGTGGTTGCTTGTCCATGTGGTATTGGACTCGCGGCCCCGACCGCACTCTTTGTCGGCGGCGGACTTGCTGCTCAGCATGGAATTCTAGTTAAAGGAGGCGGCGAAGCGTTTCAAGAGGCTAGTCATCTGGATTGTATTGTCTTTGACAAGACAGGCACGATTACTGAAGGGGCCCGGCAGTCTGTCACAGACCACAAAGCGGTCCACGAAGGAAACATTGATGAGCTCTGGGGCGCGGTGTTTGCGCTCGAGCAGAAAAGTAGCCACCCAATTGCTCAGGCGATGGTATCCTTTGCTGATTCCAAGAGACCGCCGGCCCTCACAGCCTCCGCTGTTGATGAGATTCCAGGCAAGGGTCTGAAGGCATCCTTCCCTCTAAGTAACCGACCATCGTCTATCCTTGACGTTGTCGTGGGCAACGAGGCATTAATGCTAGACCATGAGATCACCATCTCGTCTGCGAATGCCGCCATCGTCACCGCTTGGAAGCGCGAAGCCAAGTCGGTCGTTTTGGTCGGAACTAGAGTCCGAGAAGAGCCCGGAGATATCGAAAAGGTGCATTGGGTGCTTTCTGTGATGCTTGCTGTGGCTGATCCCGTACGACCAGAGGCCAAAGAGGTCCTGCAGGCTCTTCGTAACAGGAGGATTTCGGTGTGGATGATTTCAGGAGACAACCCAACGACAGCTCGTGCTGTTGGTAAAATAGTCGGAATCTCCCCGGAGAACATCATTGCCGGAGTTTTGCCTGAGCAAAAGGCAGAGAAGATACGATATCTCCAGCAGACAGTGCCGAGACCCTCCTCCAACAGGAGATGGTTCAACTGGGGGAAAGAAGAAAGGCGCACCCGACCACTTGTTGCTATGGTTGGCGATGGAATTAATGACTCCCCCGCGCTGACAGTGGCCGACGTCGGTATTGCTATCGGGTCTGGCTCAGAGATCGCAATCTCCTCGGCAGAATTCGTCCTTATATCCTCTGGCCTGACATCACTCCTGACTCTCATTGATCTCAGTCGCATGGTATTCAACAGAGTCAAGTACAACTTCGGTTGGGCTCTGATATACAATTGCATGGCTATCCCTGTGGCTGCTGGTGTCTTCTATCCCATTGTGAGCAATGGCAATCACATTCGGTTGGACCCTGTTTGGGCCAGTTTGGCGATGGCTTTGAGTAGTGTCAGCGTTGTTTGCAGTAGTCTGTTGATGAGGACTCGACTGCCGTTGTTTGGTTTCAGGTCCAAATAAATAGATAATCTTAGGTCACCCCAGGGTTTCGACTGCTGGACAACTAAGATGGTTGTGTTCATTCTGTCCCGTCGAGTACTGTCTGAAGTCTAACAGGAGTCTCTATGACGTAACTTACGCTCTAAGCCCGCACCAGAACAAACGTGGCTGGGGCACATAACCCCTTCTCGGGTGGCGAATCGCCCACGGTACTTTGAGTGGTTTGTAAGAATATACTCTTGGTAGAGCGCAAAAACACCTCAGCGGTTTGTAAGAATATACTCTTGGTAGAGCACAAAAACACCTCAGCGATTAGAACGTCATATGGTATTTTAACTGGTCTGTGGATCTCACAAATACTGTGTAGATTAAGTCTTTGAATATTTTTTGGTCTGAGAATACCGCTTCAAATTGCAGAAATGGCGAGTGATGGGACTCAGTACGTTTCCATACTTATTATCAATGATTTACGCGGAGAAGCCAATGTTGCTATCAGAAACACTTTCTCGATACAGTATATTGGAGCCCTTTCGGTTTTCTAAATAGAGCTAGTACTGACAGTTAAGACAAGGGGCGAACCATATGAGAAAAGCGATAAGACCCTAATAACGACCGAGGATGTGAATAATATGGTTATACACGGCGGCGGAGAAGGCACTGTATCATTCTGCGGGAGCGCAGCTTATGGACTGGGAATCGAAGGTGGCCTGGAATTGTACCACGGAGACTCTCGGATAGCTTCGCTATATTGGAAAGGCCCATGGGCCCGACGCGGGAACCAATTTGAAGTGACAGACGTTAACGAGAAGTACCTCGTGACTGCTACTGCTGTTCCTGAGGTTGGCATTCTAGGAGACGTTTCGGTCGCCATTACAGAACCTATTCATTCTTCACCCTATTTACAGGCTTCCTGTCGATGAAGCTGTGCTTGACTTTAATCGTTGGAAGCAACGATCCGTATTCCTGGTTTTCTAATGAAAAAGAGCATTCTTGAATTATCCATCAATTGTATGGTGGACGTAGCCACCTCGTATACATAGATGAATTTCACCGGTTCAAAAAGCGGGCCGGAGGAACATATCCCCAGACGTCGAAGGACGAGTTACGCCATACGGCATCAGATTATCGATTGCTTGCGGGAAAGGGCCAGGTTTCGGCTCGGTCGTCGATTGCATTGTCCGCATATTTAAGATCAGGGCTGTTGAATGAGAAAGGATGGATTATTGTTGGTTGACTTGTTTTTACATGGAGGGATGCCTCATATATATATCCACTTCCGGTCCCTGCTGCAAGGCTCAGCCACCGTGATACTCAACACCCACTCGATGGCAACCGCCACCAAGAGCAAAGGCAAAGGACACGCAAGCAGGGCAGCGAGATAACCCCAAAAATGGATTCTGAGATGCCTCTTGTAAGCCCAAGTCTGGCTATCTTTGCCGTTTCTGTTATGATAATGGCTTTCTCCGCTGTGGCTGTCTTGCTAAGGACATTTATACAACTCTATATTCTTCAAGCATTTGGTTTTGATAACACTTTCATGCTGTTAGCACTAGTAGGTTATCCGTAGCTAAGGCAAGGATACCACTTCGCTTATTATCTTGTAGGCTTTCTTCGTGGCATTAAGTATGTGCTGTTTTATCGGGACAGTGAACGGTGTTGGCCGCTCAAGGACGGACTTCATAAGCATAGAGGTCTATAGAAAGGCATTGCTAGTAGGTAGTCGAAAATGTTTATTCCTCCAAGAAAAAAGCTTAGATTATTCAGACTTTGAACATAACTAATTATATAATTGCTTTGTAGGGTCGTGACTTCGCAGTATTGGTGGCTCAGCCAGATTTTCTATGTATAGGCATCCGCCTCGGCCAAAGTATCTATTGCCCTCTCCCTTCTTCAACTAGCAGTGGAACAGATTTATCGCGTGATCCTTTGGGTCAGTATTGGCCTAACGATTGCGATCGAACTCATGTTTTGGCTGATCTTGCTTCTCGATTGCCGTCCCGTCTCCTATTTCTGGGATTTTGTAAATCTAACGAAATCAGGAACCTGCATGTCTAAGAAGACCCTAGTTGAAATCGCGTATGTTTACAGTTGTTTAACTATCGTGTGTAACTTGACGCTTGGTATTCTTCCTGGCTTCCTCGTTTAGAAGCTTCAGATGAATTATAGAACGAAAATTGCAGTTGGAGGGATCCTTAGCATGGGCGCTATGTAAGCGATCATATTTATATTTATAGTTATCAAGATTGGACTTAAACCGGCTAATACTCCCGAACTAGTGCGAGTGTCGCAGTTATAATTCGACTTCCATTCCTACACTTCTATGCGGACTCTAATTTCCTACGTAAGTTACAAGAAGCGGATAGCCAGGCTCCCGTTTAGTGGCTATCTTGAAAGTATACAAACTGTGATTAATATAGCTAAAGATTCTACCTACCAAATCGCCATCTAGTCTGTTATCGAAACTGGTCTTGGAATCACAGCAAGCAGCCTCGTTACCTTTCGTCCCCTCTTCCGCTGGCTTTTAGATGACAGTCTATCCTATGTTCGGCATGCGCGCAGTTCCAGAATAGACTCTAGCAAATACCCGCTCTCCGGCCTGAAAAATGATGGCTTGAAGAACTCTTATGACCTAAGCCATGGGCGCCGGTATAGTGGGCACGATAATAACAGCGGCGTAATTAATATCGTACTGTCCCTACTGCCTCAGGATTCTATCTATTACAGCAGCAGCCAGGAGGCTTTATATCCTAGAACATGGCCTACTACTTCAAGACATCACATCACTGTCCAAACGACCTTAGTACAAACGGCGTCGGATCGACGGAAATAAGTTTCCTTTTTTTTTTGCCCGTCGTTGAACGATCATGGCAGCGAAAGATATGGAGCAGGCTACTTGAGGAAGTACCAGATTACGTTTATGTTATATGCCTCATTATGCCAGCACCCGATCTTTCATCGGAAGCACATGTGCTGAGCGCCATACATGCCCATATCGCTGTCACATCAAGTCGGTCAGCCTTTCAATGAGACTAAATCCTCCGTGAGGATGCTTGGAACATTGTATTCACCCTGTACGGAGCGCCATCAGGATAGAAAGGGAAGGTTTGACGTAGTATTCTCTACAACAACTGGGGCTTTCCGGCCCCTGAAGGACCCGTATCATGTTAATAGATTGGAGCAGACTTGAGGAGGTCGACGAGGGATTCATCGGAGACGCAGTCGATGTCCTTATCATCCAGCGGGAATGCGCAGTCCGAAACCTCACTGACTGGCGGTAGACATTGTTAGTGCACGACTTAACTAATGTGATCAACTACCAAGTCGTGAACATCACCGAAGCGTGGGTTCGTATTCCCATACAAAGTGGCACCTTCTAATCTAGAATATCTCAACCATGTCTCCAGTCCCATACCGTATAATGGAGATTTCAGTTCTAATATATATAAGCGAAGTAGTATTGGTTTTATTTGCCAAAAGATTTCAATAGTGTCAAATACATAAGATAGCCATTTAAACAGCGTCATCTATAATACTTGGGATAATCGGGTCGGCTGATACTAGGGCATTGTTTCTAGGGACATATTGATCTGAAACAGAGCCAGAGATATATTAAAGGTTCCCTGAACTGTAAGGAGCCAATTATCTTGAATCGATGGGGGGCAAGTCAATGACGTGGACTTCCCATCATATGTAAGGGTTGACTCATTGCGTCATCATATGACAGCAAAACTTAATTTCCACGGCCTGAAGCTAGCCGGCTACAAGCAGGAGTGTAATAAGGATAAAGGCAGGCGAAATGTACAAAGTCTGGTCAAGAGAGCGCTTCGCCCCGCTCTGTCAAATGCAGCTGCAGCGTTCTTTCCGAAGCACGGAAAGGCGAATAAGCGGGCATTAGGAGATACTGCCGATACCAGACCCAGTCAGAGCGAATGAAAAAAGCTTAAACAATGCCTTGGGCAGAGCCCTCAGTTCATATTGGAGGTGATAACGCAAGGTATGCTCGAGAACAGCCTACACCACCTCATGGAAAAAGATCGAATGGAAGCACCTAATACAGACATAGTCGGTGGTGGTTTGCGTCCACGGCGTTCCCTATGATTGCTGGCACCCTTGGTCCTGTTGCATCTGCATTTAGCATCTGTGCTCTTGCTACTGAGTGTCGTCAACGTCTACTGCCCGGGACACAGGTCACCTCAGCTCCCTACATCAAGGATCCGGACTGGTTAGTGATCGCATCGGGTAGTTGTGGTCTATGCTAATCGTGCAACCGGAACGTAAAAGGCATATTGCTATCAATGCGTCCCAGTTGGCCATTGCCATTATGGCTAACCTAGCCCTTCTGCTTAACATGGCCAAAAGAATCCGATTTACCGTTGCTCAGCCGGTAACCATAGTCGGCTGGTACATATCATCATTTTGCTGGATAGCTTTAGCTGCCACTGGTTCTGGTCCCTTGCAGCTACAGCCGTCAAGCCAATATATCTGGTCCCAGGCTTTCTACTACGGCATATACGCCGCCGTTTTGTACTTTATTTGCGCTTCCTTGATGGTAGTCACCTTTTGGGGTGCACAAACTAGGCGCTACTCGAGAGACTTCGATCTAACTACCAGTCAAAGGACACTTATGCTCCAAACTGTTATGTTCCTGATGTACATCCTGGTGGGTGCCTTGGTATTTTCTACGATCGAAGGTTGGTCCTTCCTCGACGCGGTGTACTGGGCCGACGTAACGCTATTCACAGTGGGGTTTGGCGATTTCGCCCCGAAGACGGTTTTAGGCAGGGCGCTTTTGGTCCCATACACGCTCGTTGGCGTTATCAGTCTTGGATTGGTGATCGGCTCGATTAGGGAACTAATGCTCGACCTTGTGAGAAAAAGATTTGAAGCACATATACTCCAGAGAAGCCGAATTATGCGCAACAACGGCTATGTCCAACGCTCCCTTTCCGGTGACGAGGATCCGCAATTGCTTTCCTCGCCCGCTAGCACCAACCGGACCGCGTATGCGGAGGGGCAGTATGATTATCATACAGCCGGTCTATTACAAAAGAAGACAACTCGAAGACAACGATGGCTTCGGATGGGCACGTCCACCACTGTCTGGCTGGTGCTGTGGCTTGTTGCCGCAGGGATCTTCGAGGGCTGCGAGAAGCCTTATCAGGAGTGGACGTACTTTACGTCTTTCTACTTCTGCTTTATTAGCTTAACAACCGTCGGTTACGGAGACGTGCTCCTCCTTTCTAATTCTGGCAAATCTTTTTTTGTCTTCTGGTCAGTCCTGGCCTTGCCCGCTACGACTGTCATGATATCGGACGCGGTTGATACCTTAATCAAGGCCATACGTGACGCGACCAACTTCTTGGGCGGTATCACCATTCTTCCAGAGCATGGATAGGGGACGGATCTCAGATGGTTCCTCGAGCTTGTACCGATTGGGAAATATCGCCGCAGTCTCCGTACCCAAGAAACGAACCCTTGACTTCTATCTTGATAACGCCGAACATAGGGCAATTTTTGGAATAGATAATGCCGGGTATAACCTCGCTAGAGAAACGATCGGAGAGTACGCTTGTCCGAGCAGCCGACAAAAAGAGATGGGTCGGCAAGGCGGCCCTCTGGCACAGTCAATGTTGCACTCAATTGTGTTCGTAGCAAAGCACAGGGCACCACGCGAGCTATATCACGACAAGGGCTGCCTCCGTTTACGCATCTCGCCACGTGACCAAGTGGGATACAATCTGTCACCATGATATACCTCACGACTAGACCTCGCCAAACCGCGGGTTGGGCCGGTTTTCGCACGCGGCGGGCTGGGTCTTGGGCACGTTCTGGCGAGGCCTCCATCACGACCATCGTATAGTATCGTACACCATGCCAGTAGATCAAAGGGATATAGGGACAACATTCCAGTGGACATGTGATAGTTCTTGCTTATTCTTTTTTCGCGTTGAACACCACCGTCTTTGGTAATCGTCAACTGTTTCCGCTGTTAGTCCATACTCTTACCATAGATGGACATACACATTTACTTGGACCTACTTCTACTTTTGCTGCTTGGGATCGTTGCATTCGTTCACCAGAGCATCATCCCAGATCTCAGAAGCCGACTCGCTCCAAGCACTCGTTTAGGATCAGTGGGCCCTACTCCCTAGGCCATAATCAACCGTGCCCTCCGTCGCTTTTCTCGCCCTCTGATTTGCTTAATTTAGATATTCCTACATGCTCCTGTCTGGTCCAGTACATGTCCTAAATACCTGCTTTATTTAATAATATATACTATAATATACTATATACTATAGTTCTTTTAAGAAAGTTTTTTTTAAAGATAACTTCTTTGTATAATACCTATATTTAAATATATTAATAAATCTATTATATATTTCCGTGTTACTAATATATTTATAATTAATATTTAATAGTTTTATATAAAAAATAATTCTCTTTTTTATCTTTCTTTTATACTGTTATTCTTATTTATTCTAGCTTTCTATTATTCTATAAATAGTAGATAGATATATTTATATATTTATTTATTAATCTAAACTAATATATAGTATTATTTTTAGGCCTACTATTATCTGTCTTCCCTAATAAATCTTTTTATCTATTATAAACTCTCTTAAGTTTAGATCTGTAAGCTCTACTAGTTTATAGTTCTTCCGAAGAATTTACTAGCTTATCTCTGTATTTATTACTTTATCTATTCTAGCGCGACTACTAAGGCTCTCTAATAAAAGATCTACTAGTAAATATCTAAATAGCTCTAGCTAAACCCGACTTAAAAGCCCTATATTTATTCTAATATTAGAAATTTATTAATCTTATACCTGCTAGTATATATTAAATATTAGTATCTATAGTATAGCTATATTATCCGAGCTATAGCAGAAGTTTTTTCTAAATATATCTAGAAGATCTATCTAAAACTAGGCTAATTAGTTAGCTGTTAGAGCACGACTACCTATTTTTAAAAGTTTAAAGCTTTTTACTAGAGCTAGCTAGTAAGCTACTAATAGTTTTTCTCTACAGCTATTGAATGAGGGCAGATTTAGGAGCCCAGGCGAGCGGGCAGGTCAGGTGTAAAGAAACAGAGATCAGCCAGTATGACTATGTCAGATATACTACTCTACTATTTAACTATTATATTTTTTTATAGCCTTACAAGCTATAAGTTAGAGATATTATAGAGAGAGTAAAAGAAGTATATATTTTTTTATAAGACCTGCCTTTTAAGAGGCTTATATATAATCTAATAGCTTAAGACAATAAAACAACCGCTAGTACTATATATAGGCGTCCGGAAGTCACTGTTACTGCCTATATATCCTTCGCCCGCGCAAAGAGGGAGAGATATATATTTTACCTGCCGCTAGCCCTCTACAGCAAGATCCTACATTAAATATTTTTTAAACTATCTTTAGATTGCTTCTATTATTTTCTATACTATATTCTAACTAGATTCTACCTTATACTATCTATTATTAGCTCTATACTACCTATTATTTCCTATTAAGGAAAATAACAGGTGTTTACTATCTACTATTATTTTCTAGTTTTTATATTTACTATTCTGCTACGGAATATAATAGAGACCAGTCTAATTACTAGATAGTCCTATCTAACTATTACTACTATTAGCGCCGCACTAAACACGCTGCCTGCCTATAATAAATAATATATTAGTTTATATATACCTACTAATACTTCTAATAAAAGTAATTTCTGTATTATTATAGATTCTCTTTATTTCTAAAATTTCTAGTAATTTAGATTATTTTAAAACTATTAGAGAGATATACTAAACTATACTATTATTAGTAATATATATTTTTTTTCTCTTTACTATATAATATATATTTATTTATTTTTTTTTCTTTAATTCTACTATTTTTATATATATCTAAAGAAAGCTTTCTTAAAACTATTTATTATTATAGAAATAAGAATAGATTCTCTAGATTCTATATTAATATTATATATATTTTAAGTAATAGTATAGAATAAAAAAATAAATATAGATTTTAATCTATAGTAGGCTACTCTAAGATCTAACTAATATTTTTTTTTATTTTTTTCTAACGCGTATATATATGTCTATTATTATATTTATATAAATTTTTATTTATACTATAATTTTAATAGATTAAAAAATAAATAAATATTTTTACTGCTTATTATATCGAGAAATAAAAAAATAAATTAAGATTTATAATAGTTTAAGATAGAAGCTGCTTCTTATTATCTCTAGTATAATAATTAGTATTAGTATTTAATCTATTATAAATACTAGTATATTTTTTTATATTATTTTATATCGCGCTATTTATATATTTAATATTAAATCTAAAGTCGGACTGTAATCTAACACTAGTTATAATATATTCTAGTAAATATAAAGCCTTATAAGAATTATACTAATTTTTCTTTTCTAGCTTATAAAGCCAACCTTATCCCTAATTTATTTATTTATAATCTGCTATAGTACAACTATTATAGCTTTTTTATTTTATTAATAAAATAGCTCTAGTAATATTATTAAAACTACTATATCTTTAATATCTCTTATCTGCTCGCCTTAATATCTATCTAAAAATAAGTATAGTTTAATTACGCCTACTTTTATTAGTACTAGATAATAACAGCAGCCTTATATCTAATAAGCCTTTAACTTTTACTATTACTATCTATATTAAATAATATAATAATATTAATATTATCTAAGTTTAAATAGCTATTACTAGATAGACTATGTTGACGTACAACGTGAAGGAGTAAGATAGTTGAATTAGGAAGAAGATGTGGAGGTCGAACGGTTGATCTGACCGGAACGGTACGGTGGTCGCCAGCAACCAGTCCTATAATCCTGACGTCAGACCTTACCGAATGTTACTATTTACCTATTCTATTCTACACTAGGTCCTGCCCTAATAGCAATAATATAGGGGTTAATAAGAAGTTAACGTTCTTGTTGATATGGAGTAGAGACAGGATAGTTAGAATAGATTGGTTAGGGAAGATCGGACCTTAGGTAGTTGCTGTCCTTAGTTATAGTATGACGCTAACGCCATTGTTCGAATACTAGATTAAACCGTTGCTTGGATAGGTACGTTTATATTCCTTAACGAGATCCTCCGAGCTAGCAAGGTCTAACTTGCAGACCTATTGATTATTCTTAGCGCTATATCCTTTCCAGCGCACCAGGTATTCAACGAATAGTGTGCGGGAACGATCGCGTCGGATAATATATCTATTAAGTAGATATTCGACTTTATAGATATTGTCTTTGTCGGGATAGATTTCTGCGTCGACGACGGTAGGTAGCTTCGGAGGTGCGTGTTCGTAAGGATCGGCTTGCGGAATACGGTCGTGTTTATACGCCGGGTTAGGACCGTAGCTAGGAGCAGGTTCTAGCAAGGCAATTAAGACGATAGAGTAGATACGGAATATAGACAGGAGATTAAAACGGTAGGTAAGTCGACTAATATATTTAACGACGCGGAACGGCCCGACTTATTGATATTAGAACTTAGGTCTAATCTTAGATATCTGGGCGGTATAACCGCCTAGATGTTTGCCGTTAGGGCCTTAGTGTAGCTGTAGATACACTATATCGCTAGGTTAGAACTTGATGTATTGGTGGGAGCGGTCGTACACGCGCTTCATTAGAACTGCGGCTGTTTTAAGCGTTTTCTTAGCGTCGAACCAGACGGAGAAGTCTTGCTTTCTTAGTGTAAAGAGCTTACGGAAGACGTGCTATGGCTAACAAACCGGAACGCCGAACAGGAGTTTATAGGGGGTGTATTTGGTGGTAGTATTCGGGGACCTATTTATGGCAGATATTAGACCTAGTAACAGCATACACTAATTGACGTTGGGATATTTAGATATTTTGTTACGGATAATAATTTTGATTGTTTAAATAGAGCGTTCCGTCTAACTGTTGGTTTAAGGATAGAACATGGTGCTGTAATACTATTTCGCTTCTATATCGGTGAACAGTCCTTTCTAGAATATACTTATAAAGCGGTAGTCGCGGTTAGACATAAAGATAATAGAAATGCCCTAGTCGTGAGCTTAAAAGTAGTAAATAGTCGCCTTGCCCTATTGCTCTACAGTCTAGTTTAAGTATCTAAGAATAAAGCTATAGTATTTACTAAATTTGTTGATATAAATAAGTAGCTGGTCGAATGTCTGGTTGGCCGCGTCCTAAATCGGCGGGAGAGCAATAATAAAATCTATAGTAATAGTATAGAATAAGACAGGCAGAACGACAATTAGTTAGAAGCTTCTGTAGGGCTTGTAGTGCCTAACTTTATTTTACAGATATATTAGATAATGCGCAATATACTCGTGTAAGAGCTTATAATTTTAGTATAGTGCGATTCTATCAAGCGCTTTAAGGTAATAGTTAACGCCCTAATAACTATGTTCGTCGTGTACTAACGTGAAAAGCTTGCAGAGTAGCGTTATATCACGTAGAAGATAGAGCTATAGGTCTTTAGTAAGGTCCGACCCTTATATATAGTGCTTAACTATATAGAGAAGATTTTTATATTCTTAGTACGGCAGTACGGTTCCGTTGTCGGATCTTAGGACTTTAAGAATAGAACGCGCGCGATGATTATTCTAATATATATCGCGGATATGTTGTTTAAAGGCGTTAGATAATTTGATAGTTAAACTAGCGAACGCTAGGTCGGCGGTAATAAGCGAGTTAAGGTTAGTAATGCCGGTGTTAGTTATACAGAAGTAAACAGGCAGTCGCGATAGCGCGTTAGTAATAATGTTTATTCGGCTAGGTCGGTAAAAGACGCGTAGACGGAATTATTGTATATATTCGGATGTACGAACAAGGCGTAGGTTTAGATATTTAATTATAGTAGTTGTATACAAGGCGGATTACGTTGCTAACCTGACGGTAGCGCTATAGTTAGTATAGATGACAGTAGGCTCACGGGCCGCCTTAATAAGATATCAGATTTTCTGTAGGATCTAAACTAGATATAAGATCTCTAGTTTAGTCGGCTAATAATATTGCTCTGCGGACGAGAGGGCGCGACTAAGAAATAGAATAGAAATAATATATGTTTGTAGAGGCGGTTTAGAAAGGTCGGCATGTTCGCATGTTAGTTTAATATAGTAGGCTATAGCGCCTATACTATTATACGAAGCGTTAAGATTAATGTATAGTTATTTACTAGAGTTATAATAAGCAATAAACTTAGCGGTACAAAATTTATTTTATAGTAGATTAAACGCTTGCTTCTCTGCTTCGGTAGCAATCTAGATAGAATTACGGGTATATACTTTTTAGTCGTTACCCTATTTCGAAGCCTTTTTTAATAATAAAGTCTTGTATTTCTGTAGCAGTTCGACTTTCTATGTAAACCGCTTAATATAGTAGCGGAAATAACTAACTAGTCTGATATAGAATTTTAGTTTCTTAAGCGTAGCAGGGAAGTCTAAACTAAGAATAGTATCTAGTTTCTTCTAATATATAGTTAGACCTAATTTATTAACGCGTTAGCCGAGCAGTTAGACTAATAAGAATCTAATATAGGCCTTTGTAGGTTTAAGCTTAATATTTAGATATTTTAGTCGCTTAAATACTGCGCTAAGATATTTCTTATATTTATAGAAGGTACGTGAATAAATAATTAGGTTGTTAATATACGCGCGGTAAAACGTGTTAAATTCAGATAGATATAGATCTATTTAATATTAGACATATAAAATAAAATTAATAAAGCTTATAATTGCGATATAGAATAGTTTTTAACTACGGTATGTTACGACGGCGAGACAGTTACAGTATTTGGGATATATAATCTATTAGTAGAAGAAGCGATAAGTATTAATAGTAGTAATATACCAGCAGCCGCGAAGTAGATTAATAATCTTATTCTATAATAGTACTAAATATAGATTAGATTCGGCCTCCTTATTCGCTCCGCGTAAATTAATAATAATATAATTTTTTTCCTTGTAAGAATTAGTAGTAGGGTTTTAAATGTCCTTTTATACTATAAATACAGGATATACAAACAGTATATAGCCGATAATATAGCTTATTTTACCAGTCCGGTGAAGCCTATTAAATATCTTATTAATTAGTGCTTAACTCTTAGGTGGTTAGTAGTAGATCTTCGGTTTCGGCATACAGTCCTGCTAACTATTTTTTATAGAAATATGTATCTACTGGTCGGACGGTATACAGACCGTACTAATATTTAATCTATCTTTATTTGCCTACATATTATAGCGACAGACTAATTCCTCCAGGCAACAAGCAATTTATTCCGATTTACCGGTGTATATAGTAATACCGTTAGATAGAATTTTAATGTATTTATTATTAGGTATTGTAAGGTTAGTATTGTAGCGAGTTTTATTCGCGACTTATACTAGTACTTAGTCGAATATATCATCGATATTAATATAAAAGATAGCTTCCTTAGTTTTCGGATTGTAGAATTAATCGCTAGAGTTCTCGAGTAAATAAGCAGTTGTAAACTCGGTGTCGGTAATAATATCTAAATATTTATAGTAAGCAATCGTGACTGGTTCCGGAGAACCGTTAAATACCTGCACGAAGGAGAAGTTACTATTAACAAAATATGCTTGTACGGTTAGACGTTAGCCTAGCATAATTAATTTAAATATAAGATCGCGCTTAGTTAGTAATTACAATTAAATCTTAACAGGAATCTTACTAATATAGTAAGGCGGAATAACAACGCGCTTACTAGCGTAAATTAGTATACTAACTAGGTAGTTTTTTTTCGTCTAAATTGTAATTAGAATAGTTAGATTACTGTAAGACCGAATAGTAGTAATATATTAATTAAAATTAAGAAGAAACCCTTTACGGGTAATATTATTAGTTCTAATAAGTAAATATATCTTTAAGCTGTTAACTAGATAAGCGCAGACAGTAATATAAGCAAAAATATTATCGATCTTACAATCAGCCGACTAAATTCAACCAGAAAAATAGATAGTAAATTTAATATAGCATATAGCTATATATCTTGATCTAATACCGGAGACGTTAATAAAGTAAGATATATTTTAAGAAACAATATCAAGCAGTATTAACGCGAATTTAGTATTAGTAATTATAGATAAGTAACTAATATCTAAGATAATCTTAGTAAAACACTTAGTCGTGTTAAGGCTAGCTTTTATAGTTAGATATTGCTAGGTACGTAACCCGACAGTAGGGCTATTTTTATTGCTAGTCTAGCTGCCTATATTAGACTGTAATAAATTAATAACAGTAGCGGAAAATGTAAAGGATTCGGGTATAGTTACTTAAAAATATTATATATTAGATATACAGTCGGAACAGAGGTGTTTATAAAGATTATTATTAGAGCGGAATTCGAGCCTGTAATTACAGTAAGTCGTAACAATAGTTATAGAACTATATTTAACGGCGAAGGCGGCGTAATTATATTTAGATTTAACATTAGGATTGTTATGTTCCTAGAATACTGCTTCGTCGCTAAATAGACTGTAATTATAAGCGATCTCGTACGGATGCTTATTTAAATTAGTGGTTTGATAGGCATGAAAGTTATCGGGAATCGGTTTGTTGTTAGATATATTAGTATTGAAAACGGATATATTACTAGGAATATATTTGGAAGGCGCTTCGCTAGCGAGATATATTTAATTCCTAGTTTAACTTTATGTCTGCGTAGGGCGGTTCTATAGCTGTTGATTCTAACTGAACGAAGAACGCGACGACTGCTGTAGTAATTAGTTGCGACCCTAGATCGGACGTCTATAATTTGTAGGACGATTGCTTAGCAGTAGTTAACTAGGCTTTGGCGTATTCTGACTAGTGTTCGGACTATTGTTCGCTTAGAGGTAGGCTTGCTGGTTAGATATAGGAAAGCTACTCCGCTATCTGTATTATAGTACGTAGCCGTAGGGAGCGGGGAAACCGTACGGCTGCTGGATTGGGAACTAGTATAGTCTAAATATGTTAGTATAAGATTTATTCTGGTATAGAGGTTTTGGGAACTACTTACGATTTCTTTAGATTTTCGGATAGTCGCGGCCTGCGGGTTGAGGAGATTTAAGTTTACTATAGGCTTGCTGGTGTTGTTTGTTACCTAATCAGTAACTAGACGTAATATCTTATTAGAGGAATGTTTTGCTCTTAAGTTGCTCGAGAAATTAGACAAGCGTTATATCGGCCGAAGGTTAGGGAACGTCGCGTTAGAGGTATAGGTCGAGTCTTATCTAGATAAGACTTATTTAATTAAATAGGTTAGTGATTTTAGCAGCGCGAGTATAATAAATAATATCTTCTGCGAATGACTGAGGCAGACAGCTAGCTCGGACGTTGTTATATCCGTAGAACAGCGAGTTTATGCGATTTAATACGTTGAACGGATTTGGTTTGAAGTATTTATAAAGTAATTTAAACTATTTGTTCTTAAGCGGCAGGACGCGAAGCGCTTTCTTCTTTAAGTTAATAAGTTAAGAATTAAACTAATAGACGGCGGAACCGCGCAGTATTATCTAGATATTTACTTTAACTAGATTTTTGCTCTTATAGGTGATAATATCGCGTAAATAATTAACGAATATATTAACGTTACAGTAGAATAGGTAATTGCTAACTTGCTTTAATATAGCGTCGTTATTATATTGGTTAGCGTAATCAGGATAGAAGTAGCCGATCTCTTTAGTTTTCTATTTATTGCTACTACTGCTAGCACTACCGGTAGGTCCGACAGGACCGGCAGGGCCTGGTGGACTAGGAGGACCTAAAGGTCCGGGCGGAGGAGATCGGTTATTACTATTATTTTCTTACAGAGAAGGTCTGGTGGCTTACTCACGTAATTCCTAAATCTAAGCTTGGATCTGTTATTTAATTCTAGAGATCTAGCATTCAAAATACTAGAACTGTTAATTTATTTGCGCCTAGTTTGTTTGCAGTATAGCTATAAGATCTACTAGTGTAGGCTGTGGAGAGTTGGACCTACAGTATTATTCAGCTATGTCAATAGGTCGGTAACAGGGTTTAATAAGGAATAGATTAGAGGAAGAATCGGAGATAGATTTATTATAAGATTTAAGCGATTATTCGCGGCTATTTCCGTAGAGGTCGCTAGATAATACTAAGGGTTTAATAATAGAATTGAGGCTTTCGGAGGATTGCTCTGGTTTGCTACCGAAGAGTTAATAAGCGGTTCGACCGAGCGGTTGGACGCGAGGAATAGGACGGCGAATAAGTCGGATAGTAGCAGAGTTATATTAGTCCTGCTGTTCTGCAGAAAGGGTAATAGATTTGTTCTATGTTAATATAACCGAGGCAGAACAGAACTATAAACAGCCTAATAGTTTTACGGGTTCGGGTAAAATAGGGATAAACTTATTTTTTTAGGATACGTAGTTAGATGCTTTATAAAGCTTAACTTATTCTGTAAGACGTAGGAACTTACAAACAGCTTTATTAATAGTTAAATAGTTAAGGTCTCAGTCGGGCGGATAAGCGTAGGTTTATATAGTAGAAAGAAATAGTTTAGTAAATAAGATATAGCCTGCAAGGTAAATAGTCTTAGTATCGAGCTCCCAAGCGAACAAGCTCTTAGAAACCTCGCTATATGTACTAATTTAATAATCTAACTTATGCAGACACGCGAGCTGGCGAGCGCTTATTAGTCGGTTGTAAAAGATCTCCGGTATAACGCTGGCGTCGATTACTGGCGGTCGGACGGGAAGGATGATAAGAGGGGGAATAAGAGGTAGGACGTATGATCGTCAGGAATAACAAGAGGAATAGTAATAGTGGGGAAGAGGTTTAGGAACGACGGTGGAGAAGTAGGGTGAAGAATTAAAGTAGAGAAGTAGGATAGTAAAGAGAGGTGGTGAAGGTTAAACGTAAGGGGTTCGGTAAAGAAGAATGTATAATTAGGGCTGGGCCCTAATAATAATGTAATCTCGGAATAATATAATTAACGAATAATATGGCCTATAAATAATGTGACCGTAGATTTGATGTTCCGTGTTCTAGGTAGCGAATTAATCTGCGGGAATCTATAGAGACTAGAAACGCTGATTTAAGAATAGGAATACAAAAACGCGGAGGATCGACTTGATGGTTGGGAATTAGTGTTACGGAGGTCTTGGAGCACCTAAAAACTTAGCGGGAATTGGTAAGAGAAGAAACATGCTAATAGATAAGAGAAATGGAAATAGCCCGAGAGGAATCTCTCTAGAGTGCGAAGCAGGATATGCTACCAAGTTATTAACGTACAATGTAAAGGAGTAAGATAGTTAAATTAGGAAGAAGATGTGGAGGTCGAACGGTTAATCTAACTGGAACGGTATGGTGGTCGCCAGCGACCAGTCCTGTAATCCTGACGTTAGACCTTACCGAACGTCACTATCTACCTACTCTATTCTACACTAGGTCCTGCCCTAATGGCAACAGACTACTTCTACTAACTCTATCTTTATTCTCTTTAATACTAATAAATAATAATACTAATAATATTAGTACTAGTTAGTCGCTTAAAATACTTTTTTTTATTCTTTTATTTAGACTAGTACTAAAATCTTAAGAAATCTAGTATTTAAAAATAATATTTTCTAAAAAGATAGTAACTACTTTATAGTTAGCCTAAATAAGATAGTTTCTCTATTTTAAAAGATATTTTTTATAAATACTTATTAAGCTTAGAGATAATCTAAATACTATTTAGTATAATTTAATAATTACTAGAGTTTAGTAGTACTTACTAAATAGCTATTATACTACTATTCTCTATATTATTAGTACTTTATTTAACTATATTATAGCTTAAATATTAAATATATTAAATATTATTTATAAACTAATCTAGCAGATTTTCTATAGTATAATTACTAAAATACTCTATAAATAAATATTAGACTAGCTTTAGCTTTATATTAAAATATAATATATCTAGATTTAAAGATATTTTTTATACTAAATATTTTAGGCTGTTTTTTTTCTTATAAAGTAGCAGCTTATAAATCTTAAAATCTTATTAAACTAATACTAAGAGAAGCTTCTTTAGTATATCTAAATAATATTAAATTAATTTCTCCGCTAGTCGGACGCGATAGATTTCGCGTAATAAGCTTTATTACCAATAATTATTATAGTAAATATAGAGGCTTAAATATTTAGAACAGCTATAAACGCTACTAGATTAGCCGCGAATTTATTGCTATTTTATTAAATATTAGTAGTTATAAGACAGCTAATATAGAAGCTAAATAAAATCTTATTAAGCTATCTTTATCTTACTAGTAAAAAAAACAGTAGTACTAATTATTATTAACTATCTATAGAAGAGGCGTATAAAATTAACTTAATAATTAGAGATAATAGATTCTTCTCTATCTTATTCTTTTTATTATTACTATTTTAGCTGCTAGTTTTGCTAGAAAAAGATCTAAAAAAGTTTTTTTTAGAGTTTTCCTAATAGAAAATCGCTACAGACTTATAGTTAGTTTTAAAATAGTTCTGCTGCGGGAACTATTAGGTACTAAAGCTATAGAAAAAAACCTATAGATTAATAGTAGAAAAATTATAAGCTAGTATAAATATACTAGATAAAATATAAGACTTTAGAGAAAGCTCTACTGTACGTCTTATAATAATTAGTTAGTTTTAGCTAGAGATTTACAGCTGTAATAAAATATAAATAATAATCGCGATCTAGTATTAGGTTATTTATTTTTTTATAGCAGGCTACTTGCTAAGATTATCTAGATTAAAGAATATAGAGAATAAGTATTTTTTAGACTTAATAGATAGGCTGTTTGCAATTACTAGCAGCTTTAAAAATACTATAATAATTACTAGTAGTAAGACTTATTATATAAAATCTATTATATCTAGCTAGTAGAGAAATTAGTCTAGTATTATTTAGATATACTAAAAAACTTCTCTTAGTATTAGTTTAATAAAATTTTAAAATTTATAAACTACTATTCTATAGAAAAGAAAGTAGCTTAAAATATCTAGTATAAAAAGTATTTCTAAATTTAGATATACTGCGTTTTAGTATAAAACTAAAGTTAGTTTAATATTTATTTATAAGGCGTCCTAATAATTATACTATAAAAAATCTGCCGGATTAGTTTATAAATAATATCTAATATATTTAATACTTAGGCTATAATACAGTTAAATAAAGTACTAATAATATAGAGAATAATAATATAATAGTTATTTAGTAAGCACTACTAAATTCTAGTAATTATTAAATTATACTAGATAGTATTTAGATTATTTTTAAGCTTAATAAGTATTTATAAAAAGTATCTTTTAAAATAAAGAAACTATCTTATTTAGACTAACTATAAAGTAGTTATCTTTTTTTTAAAAAATATTATTTTTAAGCGCTAGATCTCTTAGAATTTTAGTGCTAGTTTAGATAAAAAAATAGAGAAAAGTATTTTAAATAATTAATTAGTACTAGTATTATTAGTATTATTGCTTGTTAGTATTAGGGAGAATAAAGATAAAGTTAGTAAAAGTAGTTTATCTAGTAATAGCTATCTAGATCTAAGCAAAATTAATATTATTATATTATTTAGTGTAGGTAGCGACAGTAAGAGCTAGGAGCTTATTAGATATAGAGTAGCTGTTATTTAGTACTAATAGTAGCAGGCGTAGTTAAATTAAGTTTATTTTTAAATAGGGATTAAAGCGAGCGGCTAAGAAATATTAGTAATATAGTTATTTTAATAATATTACTAGAGCTACTTTTTTAACAAGATAAGAAAGCTATAGTAGTTATATTGTAGTAGATTATAGATAGATAGATAAGAAATAAGGTCGGCTTTATAGGCTAGAAAAGAGAAATTAATATAATTATTGTAAGGCTTTAAATTCTTTAAAATATATTATAACTAGCGCTAAATCGCGGTGCGACTTTAGATTTAATAATAAATATATAAATAGCGCGAAATAAGATAATATAAAAAAACATACTAGTATATATAGTAGATAATATACTAGTACTAATTATTATACTAAAAATAAGTTAGAGCAGTATTTATTGTAAGTAGTTATAAGTCTTAATAGCTTTTTTTTAACCTGCTAGAATTATACTATTAGAAAGATTAAATAAATTTAAACGTGACTAACACGTATAAATATAATAAAAAAAAAGAAAAAAAAAGATATTTATTTAATTTTAGTATAAACTAGTATAGATTAATATTAATCTAAATTATTCTTTATACTAAACTATTATTTTAATATATATAGAATTTTACTATTAAGAGTTTCTAAATTATTTTAAAGAACTAATTTTTTAAGCTATAGTTATAGATAATTTTAGAGAAGTTTTTGTTAGATCGCTAAAGAAGTAGTAAAACTAAACTAAGAAAAAAAAGAATTTTTAATATATTTTAAATAGGTTATAGAGAGAGATATATATATATACTTATATTTATATCTATAGCTAAATCTAGTATATAAATAAAGATTTTTCTTTACTATTTTCTTTAAAAGCTTAAAAAAAAACCGCTGTAAATATTTAATTAAATAAAGATATTAATAAATCTATTTATATAAGTTATTTATTATATAGTAAGGTAAACAGCGCGTTTATAATAGAAAAAATAATTAAAGTTTAATAAAGAATATTTTTAGTAGTATATAGTAACTAGATAAAGATAAATATAAAAATTAGAAAGTAATAGTTAATAGTAAGCGTTTATTATTTTTTATTAGAGAAAATAATAGGTAGTATAAGAGTAGCGACAGATAGTATAAGAAAATATATAGTTTAGATATAGTATAGAAAGTAATAGAAATAATACAAGGGCGGTTTAAAGAATATTTAATATAGAATCTTGCTGTAGGGGGCTAGCGGCGGGTAAAGTACGCGACCCTCCTTTTCTGCGCGGGTGGAGATTGTATAGGTAGTGATAGTTACTACCGGACGCCTATATATAGGATTAGAGTGGGCATTCTTAACCGTTCAGGTTAATTACCGAGCTTTTATAATATGTATTTAACCTACTAACATTACATAATATAGTGTTATAATATTGAAATTAGATATCACGTGCTATAGGATATTTAATTACGTAATAAAATACCACCATTACACTATATTGGTAAATAATACATGACTAATCAATTTTAGACCCTTTTTTATAGTGTATTTTTTAACCGTTGAGTATTATACGGTATTATAGATGTATTACGTAATATAGTTCTATATATATTATATAATAATATTATATATATATAAATTTCAATTTTAAATTTAATTATACCTAATATTCAAGCTATAATCTTTATACCTGAGGCGGTATTTTTTAACCGTTTTAGCTAAAACGGTTAATAAAACGGTTAACCATGCCCACTCTATATAGGATTTAAGAAAATCTTCTTTAGAGTCTTTCTTAAAGTTTTTCTAATAAGAAGTTATTATAGACTTATAGTTAGTTTTAAAATAGTTTTATTGTAGGAATTGTTAGGCGCTAGGGCTGTAGGGAGAAGACTATAGATTAATAGCAGAAGAACTACAAGCTAGCGTAAATATACTAGATAAAATATAAAGCTTTAGAAAAGACTCTACTATATATTTTATAATAATTAGTTAGCTTTAGCTAGAGATTTATAGCTGTAATAGAATATAGATAGTAATTATAATCTAGTATTAAATTATCTGTTTCTTTATAGCAGACTATTTATTAGAATTATTTAAATTAAAGAAAATAGAAAGTAAGTACAATTCGCATTTACCAAGGGGGCGCCGTTTTCGGCAACTCCCTCGTTCCGGTTTAGCGCCCGTCCCATGGCGGCCTGATGCGGTTTGGCGCCTACCCAGTCTGGTTTAGCGTTTAGCGCTATACCGTGCCGGGATCTGCCGCCCGTGCCCGCCTTCACTTCGTCCGCTGAACTATATAAGGCAGCGGGTGCGTCGCTCGACGACCACCCCCTCTCTCTTCCTTTTACTTCCCTCGCAACGCCGTCCTTCGGCCCCCCTGCCATCCCGTCACGCGCACCGGACCAGCCTGCTCCGGCTCCCACCCTTCGGAGATGACCGTCCCCCAACAAGGACCGCTCAGCATCCGTCCGCCACCGTCGACTTGCAGCCGTGAAACCGCCGGGCCACCGTGGACCGCGTCCGCAGTGCGATTCCCTGATCTTACTGGAGGAGAGAGAACAACACGGTCTTTGCCGTGTGACCTGAAAGAACGCCTCGAGCCTAGTTTTCCCACTTGGCGGCCTTTTGTCACATCCAACTGGCCGACGGTGTTGCCCTCTGGACCATCCAGCCTCTATGGGTGTTGCCTTCACGAACTCGGCCAGATTCTGAAGACCAATGGCAATAATGCCTCAATGGAGCTGCCTCTCGCTCAAGGCGGAGTTCAGGGGATTCCGGTTGCGTAATTCCCTCAGCGCCTGGAGATGATCGTTTGCTGGCAGTGCCTTCTGATTGCCTCAAGCGAGCGAGTACACGCCCGGTTAGGAGGAATGATGTGGTGGTTTCCAGTGTGAGTTGCGAGAAGCGATCCTGTTGCAACATAGTGCGAAGCCCGTTCGGACCGCAGCCAATTTCCTGGCAAGGCCGACTTTACAACGTAAGTCTCACAGGTGAATCCTGGATCCCTGGTTTACGTGGCCAACCTTCTGTTGGAATTCCCCCTACTGACTGGGCTAGGCCGGCATTGGACCTATGATCGTGCGTGCGCAGCGCCGAGACACTGTTCATCATTTACGCCATCCTCCTTTTAGCTAGGATGTATTATGGATCCGAGCAGGATCATACCGATCAAATTCCGGTCCATAGAGTTTGCGGATTACGGAAGGTACGGCTGTATTTTTTATCTGTTCCGTTGAAGGCGTGCTTTCGGGTATAAAAGCAGATTCATTACCCGGAACTTCGAGCTTCGACGGTCCTTGCCTTCTCATCTCTGCCTATTCCTTCTCTCGTTCTCTCCTCGTCTTCACTGGTACTTCTCAATACTGGTACAAACGATGTCTATCAGCCTTGATAATATCAACTTCTGCTACCAACCCCCTCCGCCAAAACTGGTTACTGCCTCTCGTTGGAAGCCGTATCAGGTTTCTTCAACTTCGGCACACATTCCACATCGAACATGCCTCCTTCCACCCAAGCCAGGTGTCTCGGTGGCAAGCATTTCACATAGCGGTGCTCCAGAGACCGCGCAAAGCCCGCGGAACTCATCTAGTGGTATGTGTGAACTACGTTGGATCTTTTCTTACTGCCTAACTGACTTTGAATGCTTTCCAGCCGCCGCATCAGAGCCGGCACACATCCAGATAATCAGTGGTGATAGCCGCAAAATTGTGAACCATGAGCTAGTTGCTAGGGAGGATATCTTACTGGAGCGGTCTGACGAGCAGGCACCCCTCTCAATGCAGCCTGCCACTTCAGACTCTAGACCGGTTGCAACAGAGCAGGAAGTTCCAGGTAGGCATGATTTCCGGAGGCGCGATATACAATACTAACATGTGGTAGAGCCGCCAAGGAGTACAAGTCTGGACCTGCCCGAAGAAAGTATTGAGGTTTCACGGATTCCACGTCAGAGCGGTGTACGGTCGACGCCGTCGATTTGTGACAATTTATCTACGGGTCTCTCTCGTTCACCTTGGGTGAGCGTCCTGGATGACACTCTTGACCCTGAAGGGGAGCTTCAAACGGAAAATATCAATGTCGAAGATGGAACAATTGGAGACTCTCAGAGCGAGGGAACCGCAAGCTATGGAGCCGAGGATGCAGGAAGCAAGACATGTTGCATGGAAAGCCTCAGAAACGCGAGCGCTGGGGCCGAAGGCCGAAGCGCAGGCACACGTGAGTGTGATAATAGGGGCCACGCCAATGATGATAGGGGCGCCGCCGCCTCCGGTCCCGTTCAATCCCGGCCATCGGCTGGACAAAGCTGCCGTGCCTGTTGTCATCCGCAGAAGAATGTGGGAGGGCCGAGACAATTCAGACCGGTTTCTGCGAACCCACCGGTCCGTCAGCCCGATCGCCAGACAACCATGACGACTGAGAGCCCTCCTTCCCGAACACCCAATGTTGGTGAAAGCTCTAAAGACGATTGCGAGAGTGTGAACGGTCAAGCAGCGAATGGACTGATGAAAGGTTATTCGACATTGACATCCGGACCTACTGGCGAACCAAACGCACGCGTGGCGAAGAGAAAGAGGCATCTACCCGGAGTTGAGACATCAGCAGGATGTACTTCGACTTTGTCCGATGACGACATGAGAGGACTTTCAGGTCTATCCCACAGGCCACCGGAAGACAGCTTTCCGTCCACCGCTGGTGAGCCACAGGAGGTCTTTGGCCGAGGAATCTTGCGCATCCAACCCCACGGACCTCGGAATGCATATGTGATCACATTTCTGCCGGATGTCGTTCAACCTGCCTCTATGCTACCGGTGTCCGAGATGTGCGAGGAGTCGTCCCACTCAACCAGTCGTCAAACGGCCAATCCAGAAAATGCCCCAGTGACTGGAAGTGTGCCAGGTGCACAAAGGGACCTTCCCATCGACCCGTTGATTCTTGCCGACGGGCCGTTAGAGAGGGGAAATCCACGTCTGCCCTCCCCCCTGGGTGACGACCCTAAGTTTTCGGATACGGTTTGGCCATATCCAGACCCTCCGCCCATTTTCTCCGGTCCACTTGGCCAGCGATACTCCGTCGAGTTGGGGCGGCGCAAGGAGGCCCAGGTTACCAGCTCCCCTGACGTTCGTCACAGCAGTGCGGCCGGCAACCCTCCCTCTAGCAACACAACAGGTCCCACCCACTGTGGTAGACAGTCTAAGTCCCGCAAGCGAAAGCCGCGCCGACCAGATGGACAACCATCCAAACGGGTTCGAGGCTCTCATACATCCGCTGCAGAAGGAGATGCATTTGCGGCGCTTGACACCTACTTCCTGTCCCTGCCACCGGACAAACGTTTGCAATTCCTTCCTCGGCTATTGGAGGATGCCCTGCCACATCACATGCCTACGCTTGATCTATTGACAACTGGAAACAGAAATACTCGCCCAGCGAGTACCCCGACTCCACGGTCCGACGATAGTGAGCTCGATATTAGCTCCAGAAAGGGCATGCCGTATTCGCCTGAAGAAAGAGGGCTTCTACTGAGGCTGAAGAGGGAGAAACGACCTTGGTCGGAGGTGGAGGAAATATTTTCAAAGCAATTTCCCGGCCGGAGCAAGGGCTCCCTTCAAGTGTTCTTCTGCACGACCCTGAAGAAGCAAGAACAGTAACTCAATATGCCTTTTCGTTACCTTTTCCTGTTTCAGACTCTATATAGTGAGATACGTCGTTGTAGCATGATAGCGTCGTGGATGTTGCCGAACGCCATGGCCTGCGTTGGCATGACGGCCGGGTAAACAGCATATGAGTGGGCGACGGTTTTAGCCCATCGGCTACATTACGTCTAGAGGGTGTGGCAGATGTTGAGACTATCAAAAGGAAGAGGTTTGATTCAGATGAGCTATTGGAACTTTTAGGACTCCTATAATTCCGCACAGCACGAGATGGAATATAGAGATATATACCCCGTCGACTTCCTGTGTTGAGTTAATCGATTGCATCATTATCGGTCGTTGTTCGCACTACATCTGCCATGGTCTCTTTGGTATTGACATCTACTCTTTGTTAGTAATCCTTCCTGTGAATCGAGGCTCAACCAAGTAAACAGTAGAGCTTCGTATACGGAATTTATTCCGTATGGAATCAGATTGATTTCCAATCAATTTGATATTCATTTTGTATATAAACCCTCATGTTCTCAGATATGAAGAACAACAACTAATCTCCCTCTGAGTCACAACAATCACGAAACAATAACGTAGGTAGGACGACGACCAGTGTGATCGCCAAAAATGCCGAAAGACATCGGGTCGATCCCTTGAAAACCCGATATATAAGGTGCATCCGTTGGCGTGGTGCCTCTCACAAAGGCCATGAAAGAGACACCGTGGAACGTAATACCATGTAGCTCGTGACAGAGTAAGGTTGATTCTCAGTGTTAAAGGGCCGGGAAGTAAATTTGCGCGGACCCTGAAGGAAGAGAAGCCCGCCGTACATAACAGCTATGCATCCCTAATACCCTTACATCCCCCACTCTTGCCAGTATATTATTTCCGTCCTCTCCACACAAAGACGCTATCGGTGGAAAACAGTATTGCACACCGGTCTGCTTACCCGCCCGTTGTCCAATTCACCTCGACGGGAAAGCGGAAGCGATAAATTATGGTTGATGAATCTCTACGAGATGTCCTTTATCGTACGGTACTACGAGGCTCCAAAAGGAGAATGCTTTCGGCGAACTGCTAGTAGTCTACTTTGAAGCTAAACCGTGATACATACGTAGCGCCGCAGTCCCGGTGAATTAACCCTACCCAAACAGTGAAGAGGCGAAGAAAAGTTGCGAGCAACAGCAACGGCCCGCTTTAACCTTGCTCCGAGGTGGTTCGTGGCAAACCCAATCATAGTTCAGATAGAGACCGCCATACGCCGATTGATTCGATGGTCTCACTTCCCCACTTTGACAAGGCACGTGCACGTACTGGCGTGTCACTACGGAGGCTGACACGATTTCTGGAGATTCAACACATCAAACTCACACAAACCGGACTGAAAGCAAATGTTTACTTCAACAATGGGATGCGATTCTCGCGGCCCACCGGCTCCCACGCCTGAGCTTGATGCTTCACCACTCGCGGCTCTGAATGAGATAAAGTGCTGTTGTCAGGATTCTTGTTGCGATGGCGACGACGCTGAGCATCTCGACATAACGGCCTCGAGTCAGAAAGAGCCCACCCAGGAGAAACCGGACGATTGCTGCTTACCTGGCGAATGTGCGGACAACAAAACCGAGAATCATATCGGGGCCCCTGACTGCTGTCGCGGCAAAGCCAGCCCATGCTGCGATATGACTTGCCTTGACCGCTTGGCCATGCGGGCATGCGAGTTGAGTGCTACGGCTACCCCCAGCCCAAAAAGTCAGCCAAACAGTGAGTGTCCGCTCTTCGAGAATGGTATTCAATGATTTCTGACTCACTTTAGCTTGCGGTGGAGCTACTGACCGCAAGGCATGCAGCCAACATCGTCTCTCCGCCCTCGACCGCTACAGCGCTACTCTACAAGCCCTGGGATGTATCTGCCGCGCTCTCATTGCTCTTGGCCAAGAAACCTGCTGCGAAATTCGAGACCGACAGTCACTGGACAAGAAGCAGTGTCCCAAGGAGTCATCTGCTCGCTGCCTTCGCACTTCGCCGGACTCCTGCATTAGTAACGGCTCCATGACAAATGACCAGACCGCGCTGAATTGCCTTCACCTGCGAAAGGGTTCTGGTGATAGCACTAGGTCTGTCATGAAGGCGTCTGCGGATGCCTGCGTTGGCTCTTTCTGCTCGAAGGACAAGCCCGCGAAAGAGCGTCCTGTCAGAGGCATGTGGTTGAAGCAATGCTGCTCTGAGGACACGCCTGCCACAACTCCATTCGTCAAGGAGAAATGTGTCAAGTCTTGCTACGCCCTCGAAAATCCTGTGGAGCAGCCTGCTGTCCGAACGGGACGGCTCGGATCTTGCTCCTCGGAGACTCCCTGTGTCGAAGAATCCTCTCCCCAGGTCAGCTGCCCCGAAACTTGCTGTTCAAGAGACCAATGTGTCGAAGACAATGACACTAAGAGCAATTATGCGGACCCGTGCTGTTCGAAGGTCAGATCCGTTGTTGAGCCTCCAACTAGTGGGTGTGCAGGGTCTTTTTGTGCAACAGCCGAGAATACGATCCGCAAACAGCGTCCCAATGCCGCCTCCTCTAGCTCTTGCTGCAAGGCACTAAAGCAAGGTATTGTGAAGACTCCGATGACTAGTTACGCGGGTTCTCGCCGCACACAAAAGCAACCATCCAGCCCTCAAGACTCTTGTACCGATGCTTGCTGCTCGTCTGCTATGCCCGATCCTGGTTTAGAGATTGAGAAAGCACCAGTTCAGGCTATCACCGACATGGAGAATCAGGCTACCGGCAAGGAACATGTTGTTTTCAGCGTTTCTGGGATGACTTGTACTGGTTGCGAGACAAAGCTCAAGCGAACCCTCCTTACTGTCCCTGCCGTCAGAGACCTGAAAACAAGTCTGGTTCTCTCAAGAGCCGAGTTCGACATTGATCTTCGCCTTGGCTCAGTAGAGGACGTCATGAAACATCTGGAGCGGACCACAGAATTCAAGTGCGAAAGAGTCCAGAATCAGGGAACCATCCTGGATCTTATCGTCCCTGATGAGCCCTCGAAATTCATTAGCCAGACATGGCCAGACGGAATTCTTGACATGACACCGATGGACAAGCAGACCGTGCGAGTCGTGTTTGATCCCCAGATTGTGGGAGCTCGAGATCTCGCCGAGAGGATTTGGGGTCCACCAGTTGGACTTGCTCCTCCACGCGGTGACCCTTCGCTGGAGGCCGGCAACAGGCACGTTCGTCATGTCGGATACACAACGCTTCTCTCCGCTGTCTTGACGATTCCGGTCCTGGTCATGGCATGGGCTCCGCTTCCTGAGAGAGAGGTGGCCTATTCCTCGGCTTCACTCATTCTAGCCACAATTGTCCAAGTTGTCATAGCAGGGCCTTTCTATCCCAAGGCCCTTAAGGCCCTCATTTTCTCGAGAGTTATCGAGATGGACCTCTTGATCGTCTTGAGCACCAGTGCTGCCTACACCTTTTCGGTAGTTTCGTTTGGGTACCTTGTTGCCAAGCAGCCCCTCTCGACTGGTCAATTCTTTGAAACGAGCACTCTTTTGGTCACCTTGATCATGGTTGGTCGATGGGTTGCCGCACTCGCTCGTCAGAGAGCTGTTGAATCAATTTCCATCCGGTCACTTCAGGCATCGACAGCAATCCTTGTCGACCAGAAGAGCGGATCGGAACGTGAGATTGACATCCGCCTTCTTCAATATGGCGACACCTTCAAAGTTCTCCCCGACACCAGAATCCCGACCGACGGTACTGTCATCAATGGGTCGTCTGAGGTCGACGAGTCTATGCTCACTGGTGAGTCTAGACCAGTGGAGAAATATCCCAATTCTGTGGTAATTGCTGGCTCTATTAATGGACCTGGCGTTATGACTGTTCGCCTGAACCGTTTGCCTAGCGATAACACTATCAATACCATTGCTGCGATGGTGGATGAGGCCAAACTGTCGAAACCGAAGCTGCAGGATCTCGCAGATAGGGTAGCATCCTACTTCGTCCCAGTTGTGCTGGCGTTGACAATCATCACGTTCGTCATCTGGGTTGCAGTAGGTATGACTATTCGTGGATACGATGGGTCCGAAGCTACAATTCAGGCCATCACCTATGCCATTACTGTCCTCATTGTCTCTTGCCCCTGTGCCATTGGACTGGCTGTTCCTATGGTCATTGTGATTGCCAGTGGAGTCGCGGCGGAAAGGGGTATCATCTTCAAATCAGCAGATGCTATTGAAGTGGCTCATAAGACGTCTCACGTGGTGTTTGACAAGACTGGGACCTTGACTCGGGGAAAGCTTTCTGTCGTCGCGGAGGACTACGACAACGTGGACAACCTCCCGCTTCTTCTAGGTCTCATTGAAAACAGTCGACATCCAGTCTCTGTTTCTGTGGCTGCTCACCTTAGGGATGCCGGAGTTATAGCTACAACTGTTCCTGAGCCTAAGAGCCTTACTGGCAAAGGTGTTGAAACCACCTTTGGTGACAGGGAACTTAGAGCAGGCAATTCTCGCTGGCTGAATTTGACGGAAGATAGGCTTGTTCAACCAATGCTTGCTCAAGGATACACTGTCTTCTGCTTTACTATCGACAATGCGTTACAGGCGGTCTATGGTCTTGAAGATGAACTTCGACCTGACGCTGCAGGGACGATTGAGACCTTGCAGAAACGTGGCGTCTCAGTACATATCGTTTCTGGTGATGATGACGGAGCTGTTCAGTCTTTGGCATCCAAACTTAACATTTCTGGTGGCAATGTACGTTCTCGAAGCTCGCCCGTCGACAAGCAGGACTACATCCAGACGCTCCTCGCTACCGGCATAGATCCTATAAAACCGGTTGTTGTTTTCTGCGGTGACGGCACGAACGATGCCGTCGCTCTCGCACAGGCTACGATTGGTGTTCACATAAATGAGGGCACGGATGTCGCGCAATCCGCCGCGGATGTGGTTCTCATGCGGCCTTCTCTGGCTGGTATCCTCACCATGATGGACGCCAGTCGGAAATCGGTCAACCGCATCAAGTTCAATTTCACGTGGAGCTTCGTGTACAACACCTTTGCAGTCCTTCTCGCTGCGGGTGCTTTTGTCAATGCGAGAATTCCTCCAGAGTTTGCGGGACTGGGAGAGTTGATAAGTGTGTTGCCAGTCATTGTTGCTGCGCTGCTTTTGCGCTGGTCGAAGACCTAGGCACAGGCCAACCATCATTGCACGAGTGATAGCTGGAGTTCCACAAACTTCCCTTGACGTCTGACTGGAATCTTCGTTTTGAAGACGGGATGCGACTGCCCGCGCCATACACTGTTTTGAATCCCAACCGCAGAATGCCCTACCGCAGGATGCTGCAGTTCCCTCGTTATCGATAGCCTGCTTCATATCAGAAAAGACTTCTCCCAGGAAGTTTCAACTTAATCTGTTACGTTCTCCACATGTCCTATCCAATGTTGTGTACTCGCTAGTTAGCAGTGGTGAGACTACTCTAATGAATTTAATTGCAGATCCTCATCTCAGCTTCATTTTCACCACTGAAGGAGTAAGTTATGTAACTGTTTTGATTTCGCCAGAACGCTCACGATACCCGTCGCTACTACGACCACTTTGTTATAGCACAACATATACGTATGGTATTAATGATTACGGAAAGGCCCCCGAGTTCCTAGCCATTCTCCTCGGCCGCGTCGAATGTTGACCGCCATATGACATAATTCTACGCATTAAATGCGCAGGACAAAGGTGGTTTTGGTCATAAAACCCTGGTCATCGGGTGGCGATGCACTGAGCAACGCTTATTGGCCCATGGTACCTTAATCATCATCTAAGAATCCACGTAAGATAGGGAGCAAAAACAGCTCAGCGATTAGATGCGTCAAATAATATTTTAACGGGCCGTTGGTCTCAGGTATACCGAGATCATAAGCCTTTCAAATCATTCTTCTTGCATGAGAATGCGGCTTTGAATTTCAGAAATGGCGGGCGATGCCACACAGTACATTTCAATACTCATAAAGAATGATATGCGCGAAGGCGGCAATGTCACCATCAGAAACGCATTTTCACTACAGTATGATAAATTTCTTAGGGTCTCCGGATGGAAATAGCACTGACAGTTAAGATAAGGGGCGAACCATACGAGAAAAGCGAGAAATCAATAATAACGACTGAGGACGTGAATCATACGGTCATTCCTCGCGGAGAAGAAGGGACTGTATCATTCTGCGGGAGCGCAACTTATGGACTGGGAATCCACGGGGGCCTGGACTTATACCATTGCGGCTCTCGAGTAGCCTCGTTGCATTGGAACGGCCCATGGGCCCGCCACGGAAACCAATTTGCAGCGACAGATGTTGACGAGAAGTACCTCGTGATTGCGTCTGCTGTTCCTGAGGCCGGTGTTCTGGGAGATGTCTCAGTCGCTATTACGGAAAAATTCCCTTCTTGATTCCATTTCCCGGGCCCCTCTCGATGAAGCCGTGTTTGGGGCATTCACCGCGAAGACGACGAACCGTATTTGGTAGTTTGTAAAATAAAGGGTGTACGATCTTGAGTTATCCACTGATTGTATATTTGATGTAGCCCCTCATGGATATAGGCATGCGGAAGGTTACGAACTTCATTGTAACCAAATATCTATTGGCAACCCACGACTCATTAGGGATTTGTATTGGAAAAAAATTGTGCATGGATTACGTATTAAGGCTTTACAATGCTCGCTGGGACCTCCAAGCCATTCGCGCGGGCCTCTCTGCTGCCAAAGCGATTTTAATTCAACCATGATCATAAAAAGGAAGACGCCCCGGGCCTCACAAAAATAGAGGATCTTCGCGAGGCTAGGGGGCATGTATCCTCGTATGCCAAATGACGATGCGCATCATTGATCAGCGATTGCTCGGCGGTAAAGGCCATACAGCTTGCATTGTTGATTGCGCAGTCATCATTCCCATAATTAGAACTGCTTTAACGTAAAGGTTGGAAGAAGTCGGACCGATCCACAAAATAACTGCCGACATCCTGTGGTTCCATTGATGCATACTCATTGGGAGAATTGAATATGTCATTATCCAGATGTCCGAAAGCTGCATAGTCTGTTGACGAAGGTGCCATAAGGGAAGGAAGTAGAAAGGTTTCTAAAAGAGCCTCAGTGGGCATAGGCTCCTCAAGTGAGGGGACGTCCGCCGAAACAAGATCTGCCGAGACTTCATCAAAAATCCCAAAGTTGGCACAGGGTGTGGGTCGGTGTTCTGTACAGGACATTAGACTCGGCGGGGCGAGATTTATTCCAGATAGGTTTCCATGCGGCACAAGATATGACGATCTGCTGTCGTGTTCGTACAGATCATTACCTGTCGTGGAATTCGGCGTCTGGATAACTTGGTTTGGACGGTGCGGCTGACAGTTATACAACGACCCATCGCCTGCACCTACTGATGTAACTTGATCTTTGTTCTCCTGAGGCACGATTTGGGACAGGAGGGACGGTGACGAAGACGGCAGGTTAGGGGCAGACTCTTGAGGCATCTCTTTTTTCAACGCACAGACACACGTCTGTCCAGAGTTGCAACCGCAGATTTGATATGGACGCTCTGCGGTTTTATTAGACATGGATCAGCTATAGATATAGTTATGCTCACGCTTCGGATCCTGTTCAAAGGCGCCAGAGACGTCCACGTTCTTGCTATTCTTCTTTGTCCCACACTCGCACTTTATGTGGCATGACCTTGATACCCGTAAATTGCGGCAATGACTACACTGCGATACCGGCCGGCCTTTCTTGTTCATTGGCACTAATACACGCCCTACCGAATTTGTTAGCCGTCCATGTCTGCTGTCGAGTGACGGTGTGGCTAACTTACCTTTGTGATGACAATTGGTAGCGCGGTGACCGCGGACACAAGCTTCGCAAGCCCATTTCTCCCCGTTTATTAGCATGGTCGTATGAGACGTAGTGTACTGTGTATCTGATATCAACAGAGGAAGAGTAAAACACAGAAAGCGCGAGATTTTCGCGCTGGAGATTTCAAATCTTGTCAGAGCTCTGATGATTTTGTCAGCTTGTAAATGATGTCCCTCCTCAAAAAGGTCCTACCTTTCATAGACTAGAATTGGTTTAGTCAAACTTCTGTTCAAGCCATCCTCTGTTGCGTCCGAGCCGCGCGACCCTCAAGGTTGGCGGTCCGCATATTGCCACATGACGTCATAATTGCGCGATGTCGCGAACCATGTTGCAGTTATATGTAGCTCAACCAATGGAAGCGTTGATAAGCCCGAAATTGGTAAAAACCCCCGTCTCGTGATTTAAGGGCGAGTGGCACATGACCTCCTTAGATCTCCACTCTCCAGACGCCACTACCCAATAGTTAACTAACCCTGTCTGATATAAGTAACATTAGGAGTCGTAGACCGCATAAACAATGGAACGGATGAATTTGATAACCGGAATCTTTCTGGTATGTCAAACATAACCTTCACCGAAAAGCGGTACGTAGACGATGAGTACGACAATGTGTCGTAGCCGTATGCTCGATGAGGCCCACCGACCGCCTCACGCCCTTTCATAGGCTTCGCATGGCACATTTCGACTCAGGTTGAATATTTAGTTATCACAAACGACAAAGGACCTATTCTACAGGCTAGAGAATTCCGGTGACTGACTCTACATGTTTCACGTATATCAACACACTGTTAAGTCATCCGTGACAATACTCCTAGAACGGTATCCTATAATGAGCGATTGAAAAAACACATATGTGCATAGCACCATTGCAGTCCCTACTCCATTGGCAAATGCGCGAAACGTCGTTGTCGTAAGACTTCTTTCCCCCGCTCACCCGCGTTTCTGGAAACTGCTTGACCCATATATACGACGCCGCATGGTTTATTTCTGACCTGCAGTTAGTAAAGTTCCCAAGACTGGGGGGACCTTGCTAGATATCGGTTGCCTACCCCACAAGCATTGCAAGCACAGTTAGTGCTAGAGCAAGAGCAGCTACGCGGGCCGTTGCACGAGCAGGATGAACCGCAAGAGCAGGTCATTCTTCAGGTCGGCAAGGAGATGCAGGAGATGCAGGAGATGCAGGAGATGCAGGAGATTGCAGTATCAACTGTGCAAGAAAGCAACGTACTCTTGCCTGGAGATGCGGAGTCCATGGACCTTTTATATTGTCCAAGGCCCCTGTGAGATAGGCGATGACGGGGTGGCGAGACTGAGAACGAGAATTACAGGATGGCTGCGAGAGCCGCCTATAATAACGCTTCCGCTTAATACGTAAGGTGCCGAACCCTCAGTTACCTTCTCGAGCAGCGAATGGAAGAGCTGTCCATAGCAACCCACGTGGGTGACGCAAGAACCCAGCCGAGTAAGTTGAGCGACCATACGAATGCAGACAACTAAGTTTGATGGCTGGACTTTCGCCGCTAGCACTGATTACACCTCATCTTCCTAGTTGATATAAGCAAAGGTTCTGTTCTCGTCTTCCCACCGGAGGAACCTACTGTGGCTGACCTACGCCGGCCAAAGTATCTCGCTGTGCAATCCGAGCAGTTTAATTGACTAAAGGTTATAAACTGGGTCGTCAGGCTAGGTACATCCAAGTGCACACGATTCGTGTCCAGCGGTTCCGTTCACTCGTCTTTGCTATCATGCGGGGCACTTGTTCAACGTTATCTAAAGCCTCCCAGTCCTAATACCTCACACCAGAATAGCACCTGCCAATAGAATTATAGCAGGAGTTCTGAAATGGTCTAGTCTAGGGAGTGAAGCTGCCGACTCAACAGTCGAATTTACAGAATTCAGATCTGGCGGCCCCGTCAGTGCAGAAAGCCGATCTTCTCCCTCAACAAGGACGAGTGCCATGCCGCTCTGCAACGTCCAAAGGTTAGCTGAATGGATGCCGAGGTCTGTTCTAAGGCCGCCCACTCACCACTATATGCCATTGTATATGGCAGTGAAATATCCAAGCACCAGGATTATCAGTTACGTATCTGTAAATCATGTCAGCTATGCCTATTTAAGCGGCATAGAATATTGTACCGGATAACCGCCCATCCAGAAGGCGGGAGGTCGGTAGTATCACGAAAAGGAGGATTGTGTAAATTAACGAGAGAGCTTGGAGCGTCTGCAACAGACTTATATGGAAACGGGCCACTACCCGATCCGAGAACCCAAAACTTGTGACCGTGCAGATGCATTGGGTGACCCATCTGTCCCGACCAGCAATTAGCAGAGGAGTATCATATGCAACTGCTTGACATATATAAGCCTACCGTGTCCATTGAATTATTGGCAACTTGCATAATGATGTCGACTGTCGAGTTCGACGGCACGTGAATCGTAGTATTTGCTCGCCAGCCGTCCGAAACATTGCCGCGAATGATAGGGACTTTCGGCTCGGAATACGGAGCAGCGTCAACAACCCATGTCACAATACCAGTTTGGTTAATAGAAAACGTGAGAGTTTGATCAGCAGCCCCGGGTGGAGGAGGGTGACTTTCGAACGGTGATAGGTTCTGAGGTCGAAGTTCGCTAGTATTGGCTTTTGCTGATCCATTAGGCAACATCCAGATACCCGATGAATCGCCGATCCAGTCCATCGAATGGTCCAAACGCCCGTTCATCGGTATATTCACGTTCGAGAGGCGAGTCAGCAAAACCCCGAGTATTTGTAGTAGCTAAGACCCACCTGGTAAGACACGATAGCCTGTCCCTCAAGTACCTGTTGCATATCTCCTTTAGGGTAGGAAGCAAACCTAAGGAGGTATTCCCCTGGAGTTTGGTCGAGTCGTATCATGACCGAATATCTTTGACCAAGTGCGAGCTCCAAAACCTGTAGAAGGATAAGCGACAATCGACTGACAAGCCTATGTGAGACTTACCTCCACTTCCTGCATTTCAACATAGAGCCCATCTGCTGCATAAACGAACATTGTGTGTGCATCAAGGGAAACACGGAGCGTATGAACTGCTCCAGAATTCACAAGGTTGAGGCCCAACCAGCCCATCGTCTGATTGGCTGGGATTGTAAGGAGAGGAGACGAAGTGTTGGTACATGTTTCAGACGGAAGTGAGCTTTCGTTGAAGCCGGGTCTGAACATCATCGGTGGGCTGCAACCCCGCGGACTCAACGAAGTCATTGACGATGCCATGCCTGTCATAGAACGGGTTCCTGACATATTCACTCCACCGCCGGACGACGTGCTTGTATCTGAAGTTGGCGTAGGTGTCGTCATATCCACTGTAGAATCCATTGTCATCCCGGAGGCTATTCCCCCTCCACTGATATGTCCATGGGCATCCATTCTCTTGGACATGTCCATTGAGAGCGAACCTCCTAGGCCTAGGCCCGGACCCGCCTTCAGCATGTTTTCTGGTAGACACTCTACTCGTCCGAACCCATTTGCGAGGATACTGTCCACACATCCCGGAAAGGCGCCTGTCTCGAGATAGCGACTGAAGATAGTGTCCGACAGTTCATGCGTCCAATCATTCAATAGAATCGATTGCGCATTTGATTCGACCTGCAGGAGGTTCTGGTACTCCTGTGAATTAGAGGCAAGGGACTGAAAGGGGCGTCGACGGGGCAGAGATGGGCGAATGAATAATGGGCCTCGGATGGCGTCGTTATAGTATGCCCTGAAGTGAGAGTGATACCAAAAAAACCCGTATTCGTCCTCGAGGGAGAACCGGTACGTAAAATTCGATCCTGGCGTTATCGGGCTCTAATAGGTTGCAATTGTAAGCAGGACAGGTTCGAAAATAAGGATGAAGCCCTGACCAGTGGATCAAATACTGACCTGCGTCACCCCCGGAACTCCATCCATCTGCGGAGTACCACGCTGTAAGATACCTGACCCAAGGGAGATTGATTAGTAAGTTTATACGAAGACCAGCCTAACCTCATCGGAATATGCCCCTCACCGTGCCAGTGAATGGTAGTGTCCACCGGAAGATTATTCTGGACGAATATTTCCAGATCATCCCCCTCATCCGCCACAATCGGCGGACCTGGTAGTTGGCCGTTAATAAGATAGACCTCCCGACTCACTCCATCTTGTGCGTTTTGTGAAGATTAGCATAGATTGCTGGATAACAGGATAGGCTCAGTACCAGGCGCTCTAATGTCACTGTGCAACGTGAAGTTGTATGTTCGGAGCACGGCGTCTGTAGTCGTAACGTAAAGGTACAGCAAAAGGAGGGCTCCATAAGGAACAACCATTATTGCACAGTAGTCGTGGATTTTCTGATATGCGATGGATCTTGACCGCTTGGTTTTACTCCCAAGTCTCCAATGTCAAAATTCGGGTGCCTATTAAATATCAGCTGCACTCTGCGTTATTTCTGCGTTAGTTCGTGGCGCAGGCGAGAGGGTACACGGCTGGACAAACCTTATTGGTTCCGCAAGCGCCAAGGGTAACGTCAGTGTCACACTCTCCTGGCCCACTAACCAATAAGACTCCTCTTTGCGTGCCACGCGTATCAGGAGTTCGTAGGATCTACACGCTATGATATACATGGGTACACGGGGAGATCGAGATTCGTTGACACTTATGCTATTCACCCAGCATTTTCAGTCTGGAAGATCGTCAGTAGGACCGCACCTGTATGTCTCTTTTCAGTCGAATCTATTGATGCATCGCATCAGGAGAACTTTGATATTTCTCTATGGCCAGCAGGGGTCAACAAATCGAGTATTGGCGTAACTTATTCTTGTGGCGGACTCCTAAAGCCGATATATGATTGGAAGGTTAAATTAGATCTGTCATCTGTACTGAACGAAACCCGCACAAGTACACTTGGCCTAGCGCATCGCCCGGTGGGAGTTTCCTACCAATGACTTGCGCTTCCGGTCCCTAAGGTCGCTAACTAAAGATCACTTCGCGTCAGGACCCATCATTCAATCATCCTATTCGACTATTTCTAGTGGTTCTGACATATTATTTGTCCTCTCGCCATATATCGCAGGAGAGACCGATGGCGCAGTAGGCGCCAACCCAAGAGGAAGGAATCCTGTGCAGGATAGGAGTCTACTGCAGAATAGGGACCTACTGGAGCGTAAGGGACCGATTAAAGGGTGTTGGGGAGAGAAAGAATCGCCTGCAGAATAAACGACAGTATGGATAGTCTGGAGATCAGACCGATTGGGATCTGGGTCAGGTGGTTAGGAGAGGGTAATAGGCTAACATGATACATGCTGCTGGACAACAGTAGAGATGCAAGGACGAGTTGTAAGACCGAACCTCCTATCGTAATTTCATCCTCCAATTGATAGTTACCTCCACCGTATAGATACCCTATTCCTGCTAACTGACGAGATGCCTGACAATCAAGGACACAAGAGAGTCACTGGCTCTGCCCCTCTTCCCCCTCTCCTCCTCCTTCTCCTTCTCCTTCTCCTCCTCCCTCTCCTTCTCCTTCTCCTCCTCCCCAACACCTCCTCCGGAAGTTCTAATTCGAGAGTCTGTCTCCCCGCTCGTCCTGAAGCTGAAGTTCCTGCAGTGTGCGTAGAGGGAGTCTTTGGAAGCGAAAACCCTCTGACAGAGAGTACATTCATAGTCTATCCCATCGAAGGTAAGATATGGGCCAAGTTCCATCCTTTGGATGGATAATGAAACCGCCTAGGTGATGCCAACATTTGACTCAGGCGCAAGCCACGCTTTATTGGCCTTTTACGCCCAGCTGCTGCGGAGGCGATGCCGCAGGCGCTACGATATGAGACAATGAAGGCTACCTTGATGCTCAGCTGACAGCTGGACCTGGGAGAATGTACCGTAACCCATGTGGCTCAACGAAGACCAATGCGATCCTGATCTAATAGTTTGGTACGACTGGCTGGAGGGTGAGCCATACTGTGACCACTTCTCTTCCACCCGGTTGAGCAGGGCAGTGGTGCCCTTTCCATAGTCCCCCTTTGTGTATTCAGTCTCGTCGAAGTTCTTGGGCTGCTGCATATAGCATTCTGGTGGATGCTCGTTACCTGCAAATAGAAGCGCCGCATCGTTAACATCACGCTCTTGCATGTCCTCGTCTTCAGGCTCCGTCAGGTCCGTATCATATGGACTGTCTTCGGTGCTCTCTCGCTCGAGTCGCTGTCGTCGGACGTCGAGTCGAGATTACGACGGCGGCGAGCCATAATGTGAAGATGCAAAGAAATTGGCAGCAAAAAGTTTTTTGATATGAACGCTCTCGCTTAAGGCCTCCGTAGTACTAGATGTCTCGCCGAGGATTGGGATGGAAAGCAGGAGTTGAGAGATGCAAACGAATGTAGGACGTAAGGGTGACCGAGGGACAGGACGTCATTTATAAAAGCTCTCGAAGAGGACGCCATTTTTAGGGCGTCTGAGAGACCGCAGCGAAGGGTATGGGATATTGGCATTGGCCGGCCTCGACAACAGTGTGCTCGTTGGTATACTGCGCTGCGGACAAATGAGGTTTGGGGTGGGTCACGATCGGTGCTTGGCAGTGCGTGGACGTAAGAGCTCGGGGGAGTGGCGGGAGGGCGTGGCAGGATGGGCTGCCCAAAACGGCCGCAGTCGACGCTGTTTCTGGCCGCCCATCTGCCGTCTTCTAGTTTAAGGAGAATTTTATCCTACGCATCTGCGACGCGATAGTTTCTACTACAGACGCGGCGTGTAATAGATCTATTTTATTCAAAGGAGATTCCTGCGGGAGGCTTCCTTAATAAGTAGTTTAATATAGCTATAGCTCGGTTCGATATAGATATAGTATGGAAACTCGTGCAGAATTCGGATTTGGGTTTCGGGACACGTACCTTCACCGACGGGAGCACGGGGGAACATTAAAATTAGGCCAATCAGAAGGCGAGAAAAGGCACCGAGGGCACGATCGCTTTGCTACTAGAGAGCAGGGAGACGGAGGTTTAAATCGATTGGCCAAACATACCACATCCCTGCATACTCTCTCAGGTGAGTCATATCACGTGCGTTTGGTAATACTCCAGCGGCCCCCAGCTCGACGCCCAGGTTTTTATACGTACCACCCCTTATTTTGCCATTACCCTCGACATACCTAAGATAGGCTTAGAGACAACGATGGATTGGGATGCTTTGTGTTTCAATGTTGCCACCTTGATTGCAGGCGTGTTTGTCCTTGACTATGGCGCGGACAAGTTCATCGACCACACCGTCATTGTCGGACGGCGCCTAGGCATCTCGCAAACTGTCATTGCCCTCTTGACAGCTGGCGCTGAATGGGAAGAGGTCTGCAATTCAGTGCAATCCGATCCATTATCTATCCTAGCTAATCCCTTAATTAGCTCGCTGTGGTGGTTGCAGCCATCCTGCAGCATCGCAGCCCCCTGGCTCTTGGAAATGTCATGGGTTCGACCATCTCCAACATTCTCGGCGCCTTTTCCTTGGGGCTACTCTTTTATCCCAAGGGTGTGGAGTTTGGCCACAGTGCAAAGATATACTCTGCCCTACTATTCGTGGTTACGACGCTCTTTGTGTTGCTAGCATTTTTCAACCAACTGAACCAGATCGTCGGTGGGGTCTTGATTGCCATATTCGCTTTCTACATCGTCTCTATCATCTACGCTATCTACAAAGGTGTAGCCTCGCCCCCAGAGCTATCGGACAGTGATAGCGCCGGGGAATCCAGTGATGGCGATGACGGCGAATCCGCCAATCACGCCCCTGTCTCCGAGACCTCTCCTCTCATAGAGAATGAGCATCGGCCGTCATTAACAGACAAAGGGAGCAGACGAAGCAGAAGCCTTTCTTACCACATATTCCAACTCCTCCTCGGGTTCATCTCGCTTTCCCTGTCAGGATACATCCTCTCCCACAGCGCCGTCACCATCGCCGACTCCCTGCATCTCTCGGGCACCGTCTTCGGTCTTACCGTTGTCTCCTTTGCCACTACTCTCCCAGAGAAACTGGTTGCAATCCTCAGTGGTTCCCGCGGCCATAGCGGCATTATGGCTGCGACGACGGCAGGAAGCAACATTTTCCTGCTGACACTCTGTGTTGGTGTCGTTGCGGCGGCGGGGTACCAGGTACAAGAGGCGGATAATTTTGTCCTTTTTGAGCTGGCGGCAGTATGGGTGTCGTCTCTGTTATTTTGTGCTGTCATCTTTCTGGGACTGGGGAGGAATGCGGGTGTAGTGCTCTTGGTTGCCTACCTCGTGTTCCTGTGCCTAGAGTTTACCGTTTATCGGCGGTGATTAGCGTAATCTATCTTCGTATTGTTCAGCGCCTTCTTCAACCGATGTATGAATGTGAGACCTGCATAGCTTCCTTTAAATATAAATATCAATCTAAGGAAGCTTTGGATGAGAGAGAACGAAAGAGTGTATGTGGTGACGTCAGTTTCGAGAAGTGTGTTACCTCACGAATACTAGAACCGAATGATTAGGGAATTAACATATGCCGTCCAAGTCGCCCCACAGCCTGGGGGGGCACGGTTAATGCTTCGCTCGAAGAACATGAAAGCAACTAATGCTGGCTGGGTGTTTCGTTACAAGCCAATTATATTTACCCAGCGTGGGGCGGTCGATGGTCCGGTAGTTTTTGCCACTAGGTTTGGGGCCACTATTGGCCCAATGACTATCCATTGCGGGGCCAACCACCAAGGTAACACAATACTGCCCACGTATCAAGGCGAAATTCCAGGCTATCTTTGATTTCACCAGACACCGGCAAACTGATCGTTAAAATTCCCACCCCTCCCCTAATGCTGCCATCTCTATGTGAACTGCACATCGACTGCAAATCCCTTAATTCAACATGCGCGTCCAGCAACTTCTCGCTCTCAGCAGCTTTGTGCTCGCCGGCAATGTAGCAATTGCTGCGCTGCTAGATCATGAAGACATTCCGAATCGGTGCTGGGATGCCTGTGGCCCTGTCGTTACCATCTCCCATACCTGCGATGCTCAGGATCACAACAATGACTCGGTAGAGATTCAGTGCATTTGCGACTGGGGTCCAGCAAAGACTCCAGTTCCACTCTGCGCTGCTTGTATCAGTCTTACGGTAATGACACCGACAATGACACCAACAACGACACCAACAGTATATTAGACCCAATGAGATTAGCTTAAATTGATACTGACATGGGATTCCAGGGGCTCTTGATATTATCCACTCATGCTCCCTCAGCACTACCATATACAACCCTGCTGCAGCCACTACCCTGGGCTCCAACAGCGCTGCCGATGCTACCACCACTGCCTCTGGCACTAATGGTGGCGGCCAGAGCTCGGCTGGATCTTCTAGCTCTGTCTCTATTCCCGGTCCTAGCCAGACACCAACAACCGGAGTTGGGGCACGTTTGTCGGCTTTCAATGCTGCTCCCCTGGTAGGCGTGGCTGTTCTGATGCCTCTGGCCTGGCTGTGATTGTCTAAGTAATGCGAGCACCTGTGAATTTCTGTTTCGAGTTAGTTTTACCGCTTTCGGCATGGTCGCCCCGTACGCCGTCCCGTAAACCGCCCGAGACCCGTCGCTGATATAAAACATCGCTTGCTCGCTGCTCTGCCATCGTTCCCTCCCCGTTCCTTCTCTCTCCCCAACTCACGCTCCCATATTCTGCACTCACTCGCAGCCCACCGTCGTTTCATCGGGCACTCACTGCCACCCCCTTTTCTCTCTCCTCGGAAATTAGCGACTGCGCCCTCCGTCTAGACACCTCCACTTGCCAGTTTCTTTCCTGCATCGAGCGGAGGCCAGACCGAGTCGTTTTATCAACTCGGTGATGCCAAAAAGGAATCCGTCCTAAATTCCTGTTCGCGTTCAAGCAGCTTCATTTTTCGCCTTCTGGTTTATTCTACAGGGTTCCTTTATTCGCTTTTTTGCTGCTTTTCCATGATACAGGACACCTTTTCGTCGCCTTCACGAGAGGAAAGTATGTTTCACTCCAAGCTTGACGGGCTCCTCGGGCTGAGTATGCCTTGCACCCAGCCCCATCGTCACTTCCTTTCCCGTTCGCCCAATCGGGTCCATTTTTCGTCCTAGACATGTCGGTCCTCGTGGAATATGTGCGCTTGGATCGCTCAGCTGACGATGAAATGGATCCTCACAGGAGCAAACCCAATGGCATAAATGCCGCATCTGCGATTGCGTTGACTCGAGACGTCTCACTTGTTTGGCCCCTCGTCGGTCAATCTAGCTCTGGCATGACAAGTCCAGCACGCCGGTCGAGACAACTACCTCCTTGAACACGGAGCCGGAATATCTCTGTTTGGCTTTCTGTTTGGGCACTGCCATGCGAATTTCTTGCCAGACCATTGGCGAAATTAACATGAGGCGGCATCGACACCGGGGAACGTGACACGTTGCGTGGCTGTTCGGTGGATTCCACGAAGGTCAGGCCGTGACAAGCAAGTTCAGGCACCCCTGAAGATCTCGGGACAGACCTGTGCGGCTGCGCAAGCTGCGACCACCATGGGAATTATAAGGCGATGACGGCGGTGATCCTTTGAATCATACCTCTGATGGAAGCGAGTCGCTTAGTCTAGCAGGTACAGAAGATAAGAGGGCTTCTCGGCGATCTCCGAGATGGGCAAAAGCAGCCCCTGAAGACTTGGGTACATATAGTACTCAATATCACGAGGGAAACGTCCATAACAATAGCCGTAGAAGTACTTGGGAGGAGCGTAATTCCCGCATTGCGCCTGTTCTCAAGGCCTCCCTGGTTCACTTAGGTCGCGCTGAGGGCGCAGCCGCAAATTTCATGTATTGCCGCTGAAGGGTAGTTTTTGAAGCCTCGGAAGCACGCCTAGTTATCACTTTCAAGGAGGTTCGAGTCAACCATAATACCCGTAGAAGGGAACACCATAGTAAGATGGGTAGTCGGTTAGGTTAGCTGAGCAGGGCCCGCGACGATCTCTGCTCTTCATATATGTCGCATTTTGTTATTCCCTCTTTCACCCAGGGAAGCATATACGAAATCCTCCCTGAAGGAGTCCGACCTTTCGATGAATTTCGCAATGGCACCGGCTTTCACTAGTGTACAAGACGAGTTCCGTTTGGAAAATCTATCTTAAGATAAGCAATTATGTACTTGACCTACCAATACTGGAGCAGGATGCTTCGGAATGATGATAGCTAAGACCGTGCTACAAAGTGTCGTATCAAGGTGCAGAGAATCGGGATCGGGGGCTCGTCCCAGTTTACAATAGGATATAAGGCGGTGTAGAAACATGCCCTGGATTAGTAAAGCGGTGAACGGAATTTTATTTTTCCTCTGGGGCCGCTTATCTGCCCAGTACTCAAGGAGTTAGGGAGAGCTTCCAAGGTGGCCAAATATTTCTAATCCATCGAAGTGAAGATCGTTGCTGTATCCAGCAGTGGTGCCATCCTCAGAAATAGAGAACCATCAGGTATCACAGTTCAGTCCTAGCCTTTCTGTTTTGACCGTTTTGGCCCTTGTACTCGAATAAGCCTCCCCCTCCCCAAACAATCTTGGGCTCTTCTCCCGGCAATCCACCACATTGTTTGTTCGTTTCCCTCGCTCGACTGGCAGCTACCAGACATGCATCAAACACTAAGACCGCTTGACTACGGGTGCATGGATTGGCGGATCAGTAGTCAAAGAGCCGCAGATCTGTACAGTTCTGGTACCAGGCTCTGGACGAAAGATGATCTCGAAGACATAGAGCAACAATTGCGCCAGTCCTATACGATGGAAAGATTTTCAGTCCGTCGAATAGATGGAAGCATAATCCAAATCTACAATCCCATGTTCCATGTGAAGAATCCTATCTGGCACGTGGATATAATGTTCTGACCCATTTCCAGCCTGAAATCTAAGTGTTCCTTAGGAAACCCCATGTCAAGTACCAAGAATATTGGCAACTTGTGAAAGCACAACCAAACGGCCCGACCGAGACTTACCTATGCTCTTACATCGTGGATTGGAGCAATCAGACTGCACGAAACTTTCGAGAGCTTATAGCACAGCCTATGCAAGGCTTTGACGAGAAACAATTGTTGTGGCAGGACAGCAAGACCTGCAGGCAGTTGGCAGCCTTGGTCCAAGATGTACTCGGTACGAACACTGTGAAGAAGGTTCTCTGCTTCGGGCTCGGTGATTTTTGCCGCTCCGCGCCTGAGTGGCTCAAGAAGCAGCACGACTGTTGGGATGAGAACTCGGAAGTGAAAAATGTGATGGGCTGCATGATTCAGCATTCGATGGCTCTTACTATTGCTCAACTTTGTCGTGGCAAGGAAACATTGCCATTACTTGCTCAGGATCCAGAGTATACGGGAGTCGCAGAAGACATTCTAATCAAAAAGGGATTCAAAATTGTTGGAACTCACGGTGCAGGAGGATTCGCGGAAATTGACGAGGACTCGATCATAATATCCCCATTTGCTGCCGCGCCAGTCAAGTAAATCATCGCTGATCTTGCTCGGCCTTCGCTCATCATCTCCACCGGTTTTGAGGTCTTCAATAACAATGAGTAAGTTCGCTTTGTCGATCCCTGAATATGTCTAACATTACACTCCACAGGAAACCATTGGCAGATGCTGAATCTCCGAGAACAAGGCAAATGTGGCTTGATTATGATGCCTATAGCCTTCCAAGCCATCCTGATGACGTTGAGGTATGCTCTGCACTGAGAGGGTTGCATTTGTATTGTAGACGCCAACAACATCTGGATATACGAGAAGCCTGAGTTCAAAGAACTTATTACTGTATCTAGTGAGGGAGGACCACAAGTTATCGCAAATACGAAATGGATTTCAGAACGGGAGACTGCAACGAAAGTTTCCATATGGGACTTTCCCTTCAAGTTCCACTATGTTGGGAATCTGACACATAATGCTAGCACAGTGATATGGAATCTATCCTCTGGCCTGAAATTGTGAGGACGTACCGAAGCAGTTTTTCCGTTTAGGATGACATCTGTTGACCTTGAAGTCCAGAATCTCAGTCATAAAGGTCGTTCCAGAACATAATATCCTGGAGGCTCTCTTCACTCAAAGACGCATTCACGAAATGCTCCCTTTGAGGAGTCCGAATCTTTCGATGAATTTCGCCAGCCGTTTTCCAACCAAAGAATCCAGCCATTTCCCAATCGATCAGTCCCACGATCTTGTCATTGTCCACAATACAATTGGATTGGGTAAAATCATTGTGCATAAAGCTCAAGTCCGCGTCATTATTGATGTCGGAAAGGATAATCTCTCCTTCCAGGGGATTGATCCGGCCATTACTGAAAATATTAGGATCTTGGACAACATGGGACCGAGCTCGGCGTTCGTCAGGAGGCTTGATGGTATGCAGCTGTCGTAATATAGCTCGTGCTTGCTCTTTGAAGGACTGCTTTTGACTTCTTGAAAGGTACGGCCATGCAACACTCAAAGCAACGCCTGGAAGTCTCTCTTGGATAAGTACTTGGCGACCACGTATCTGAGGTAGTGTAAGTATTAAGGATGATATAAAGGCACTGGAGAACCAATACCTTCCCAGCGAAGTATATCTCCGGTACTTTGATACCTCTGAGTACGCCTTTGGCAATGGAAATAGCTTCGACCTCATTGGCGTCGGCGAACGAATAATCGATCTCTGGTGTGTTGTGAAGATGGCTCGATTTGACAATAACATTTCCAAGTGCAAAAACGTCACGCCCACCTTCGTCTGCGGGATAGATTCGGGTAGACTCATCACATAGTCTAAGTACTGACTCCCAGTATCGGATTGCCTCAGCAGAATGGCACCCGATGTGCTCTGGCTTAACGGAGAATTCGCCTTGCTTGGGCCGATACCGTCCGTAGAGCGGAACATCCGCATACAAGTCAGTGGCTGGAATGTGTTCTGGTTCAGTTACATATGGATGCATTGTCGCGGTATTGACCAGAGCGTGCAAACTTTTGGGGCGAAGAGCATGTGGGTGAACTTAGGCTCTGGTAGCAGAAGATAAAGGGCAGATAACTGATATCGAGGGCACACGGCCACTAAAATCAGCTGGGCGATACGAGGAACGCAATATGTGGGGTACAACCCTTGGTGCCAAGACGAGATGGTGAGGCTCACGCACTACCAATAAGAGGGTTTTCTTAGGGTTTCTAACTATATTCGCACCCGGACCTCCCCCCAGGTCCGCATAGTTAAGGGCTGCCGGCGCTAAACCGCTTTTAGGG
>JASVVY010000045.1:0-56305 GCA_032158085.1 Aspergillus hortae
AGACACCCCTGTTTCCCCCCCCCCCCCCCCCCCCCCCCCGCCCCAACCTCCTTTTTTTTTATTAGGGGACAAGAATGGCAACAGCGACAACGAGAGCATGCAAGACATTCCAGAGGTGACTGGTGGCCCCATGAGGCTAGGGTCTATTAGTCGTGGTTGTGCCATTCGAGTGAGATTCGTGCATTAGCATCTATGCACGTGGCACACGTGGTCCAACCATAGGTATTGTCAGCTGCTCCATGCGAGCCTAATCTTTCTCATGAGACTTGGGCCACAAAGCTTTTAGAGGCGATATTCTTAGATATATATTTCGCATCCTGTCTGGAAGATTGCGCAAAGAGGACATTGCTGTTGCTGGACAATTCAAGCCATGCCACAAGTCTGGAAGAATAAAGAATACTACGCTGTCGTCAGTGGGCGTATCAAAGAACCGACTATATTCTCATCATGGTAACTCCCACATCAGACTGGCATCTTTGGGCAGGGTCTGATAAATGGCAGGGGCGATGCTCATCCGCGCATAGCTGGATGTCGTTCAGTAAATAGGAGCTTCTATACTCTTGAGGAAGCGCGCGCCTACATGAAACAAAAAGGTGCCATCACAGTCAATGAAATTATCAAGAGTGGAGCCGGGGAAACAAGCCCTTTGGATGGGCAAGGGTTTTATGCTGTTGCGAATGGAAGAAATCCTGGTGTCTATCCCTTGTATACGTAGGTATTACCGACCTGCGCGTTTCTGCCATCCAACGCTAACTCCCAAAACTCAGTGGCGAAAACGAGGCTGAAAAAGAAGTCAGTGAAGAAAAGGGTTCGTGCCATAAACGTTTCAGGACCAAAGAACAAGCCGAGGCATTCATTGAAGATTGGGAAGAGTCATATGCCGAGGTTTGGCGAGATCTGGTGAAGGGCGTATTGGAAAGGAACTTCAGGCCGCGCCATATTCGAGCCCTTAGGACTGACGATATAGTGTCTGCTATTGAAAGGTTTCTAGATGAGACTACCGCTGCCAACGACGTCGACGAGCTCGTGGAACTGACAGCAGCGGTTTCCATGAAGAACAACAAAGAAGAGAATCACTGCAGAGATACCTAGATGTATCTGGCTCCATTTAGTACGGTTGTCATCTATATCCAGTACAGTACAAATCGTCAGATTTTTCATTTCATACACCGAACTGGGTCTTAATCCTAATGTAGCGCTCGAAATTGCCCAAGGAGATCCGTTTGTGGGACATATTCTGCCACCTTTATCGCTGAACATGCTATACAGCGTTGCTCGCTCTTCTCTGGAGGCAGTCTTTGACCTGCATATCCGGCACCCTTGATAAACTGTATAATTTTGGTTTTTATGGCTCAAGGGATATTCTGGTGTATTTTTATCGTCCAGGCAGGGAGCAGTTCGCACAGCTTCAATTTCGGTATCTTGTCAAGCTTTGCGGGCCCAATGCCTAAGGTATCCATCGAGCCTCCTGTGTCTCTCATCCGAGCTATTAGAATATCTCACGCGTTCTCGGTTTACATGAATATGCTTATGAGGACATGAGCCTGGATGGGTCGATCCAGACTGAGGGCACTCTCTGAGGGAGCTGGTTATCCACTACGCTGCATGAAAGGCACAAGAATTGGCGGAAGTCTCTGGTGTCCAGGGCATTGTTGATGATTGTGACGGGGCAGCATTGTCGACGGCGACGATCAGTGTTGCACGCCGAGGACAGCAGGAGCTGGTGTCGGAGGACATATGCACTGCTGATCGAATCGCTTTCTGGACCTCAACGATTCAGTGCACCCATTCCTCGATGCCATTACTGCGTTTCAAACACGGTGATCACAAAACAGTGGCACTGTTGACCTCAAACGCCCAGAAATGCTTAACCTCTTATTCTTCGAAGACAAGAACGGCTTTAGCTTGGGGAGAGGGCACCCAGGCGCCCGGGTGACAGAATTATGAAATGGCCGGATCTTTTCCGTTCAATTCAACATTCTGTATAAAAGATAGTTGACACTTCAGTCTGCATTTGAATCACATGTCTCTGATGCATTATCATCTACTAATCAAGAAATCATCACGGGAACGCAGTCATTGGCGGCCAGAGCCCGGCCCTCTTAAGCTTTGGTTTGTTCAATCAAAGACGGCGAGGGCCTTCTATATGGCAGCTTCTGCATCTGGTGTGTTATAGTCCCGAGGGTATGATGTCTGTCTTCAAGAAAGCGAGTAAGTGACGCTCACCGCACATTGAGTATGGAAGAGTTGTGATCGGGACCTATGTTGCGCAGAGGCCCCTATCGTCAGTTAGCTGCAGCGTGTAATGCAAGCTAGGATACGTACTTTGTATTTCTAAGAGGTTTCAGGGGCTCGCCTCGGGAAACCATATCTGCGCTGCTAGGGCCTAATGCCTGAACCCTTGTCGAGTCCGAGAAATTAAGGCCTACGTACGTTATAAGCAAATGTACAGTAATTCTTTTTTTAAACACCAACTCGCAGGACTACAGCAACAACTTCTATCTAACCACTTTCGTCAACTGTGGGCTAGAGCGCTAATCCAAAATGTCTATTTCTAATTCCCTGTTATATTTCTGAGTCTATATAGGACAGCATCTTGCACTACTCCTTACCTTGTACGTCCCTCCGAGAGAATTGCTCTTGATGGCTCGACGGAGATCGAAATGCTTCCATCTGCAAGGCATCGGTGCCACAAAGGCCCAGACACCATTGGCATTTGACTAGGTGAATCGAATATGCCACATCCACTGGTATCAGGTGGTGATGCGGCCTTTGTAGACCTGCCACTACTGCCACTATATTAGCAATTCATGCCCTCCGCTCATGCTGTCTATAATGCCTACAGAACAGTTCCAACACATCTCAGTCAAAAAAGAACGAAGAGACATCGCCCCAACTTGATATCCATTTCCTATCGTGACTTAACCTGGATAGACCTTTCACCTGGCTCATGATGGGTTCAGTTAACGAAGTCCCAATTTTCAGTGATGAGGTCCGGGAATATCACCTTAGCCTCTTCGAAGCCCCCAGACAAGCCGAAGGGAATGAGGAATCATCGCCTGTTATGACGAGCGGGGCTCTTCAAAGTATCACGCAAGCTGGCAAGATGCAAAACATGACTCAATATGGACTCTTAGCACGCATAAGTGGTCAAGAGCTAAGCCAAACTGCGGATCATTCGAGCGATCCCCGTGTATTCTTCAATGTCAGCCCGCCATCGAGTACGTTCATCTGTGGCTCTCAGGGATCTGGTAAGAGCCATACATTATCATGCATTCTGGAAAATTGCTTGATATCTTCAAAAGCTGGAAGGCTGCCCAGCCCGCTTACTGGTATCATTTTTCACTACGACACATTCATCAGTGACAGGATGGGATCCCCCTGTGAAGCTGCATTTCTGTCTACGAACGAGCAGATCGAAGTGCGCGTACTGTGCGCCCCTACCAACTTACGGACCATCCAGGCAAGTATTAGCACGGACTCATACACTTTTTTGGTTCTGACGGAATAAGGGAACATATTCGAGGTTTAACATCGATGTTGCGCCCTTGCAAATAGATCAAGCTGATCTCAACACCAAGCGCATGTTGGATCTTATGGCAGTTGGCCAAGGCGATAGCCCCATACCCCTCTATATGCATACTGTACAGCGCATATTGCGAGAGATGCGGATGGATCAGCAGCAATTAGGAGGGGGATTTGAATATTATGTGTTCAAGCAGAAGTTGCTGAATTCAAATTTAACACCCGCTCAGCTTGAGCCCCTCAATCAGCGACTGGACACTTTGGAGAGCTTTATGCCCCGGGCACAAGCAGGAGCCATCAATGTGAAGGGCAAGAAAAAGCACCACCGCGGCTCTGGCTGGGAACCAAAAGTATGCCGAAACCTGACTTGCGATCCTTGAAACATTCACACTAATGTGGGTTACAGGCGGGCAGGTTGACCATTGTTGATCTTTCTTGTCCATGTATCTCTCCAGAAACCGCATGCTCACTTTTCAACATCTGCCTGGGAATTTTTCTTGAGCAAGACCCAACGATTGGCAGGGTGGTAGCACTGGATGAGGCCCACAAAGTTATTAATCCCCCCCCAAGGCCCCATGTTGTTACATCGGTCTCACAAACACTTAGTATATGAACAACTCAACGGAAGCCCGAGGATTTACGGATACACTCTTATCCGCTGTGAGGCTTCAACGACACCTCGGGGCTCGTATGATCATATCCACACAGGAACCAACGATTTCTACGGCTCTGCTCAATCTGTGTTCAATAACAATTGTTCACCGCTTCACTTCCCCGGAGTGGCTACGAGTGCTGTACAAGCATTTAGCTGGCGCTGCGGAAAATCCTTTCGGGGCACAAACTAGCCCAGATCCGACTTGTCAACCACGGTCTCTCTTCCATCAAATCGTTGAGCTTCGAGTTGGACAGGCGCTTTTGTTTGCACCGAGCGCCCTGATTGGGGTCAAGCCGAATAGTCATGGCGACATAGAACTTGAACGGCTAGGAAGTGGTAAGCTTTGTGTGCAAATTCGGCACCGTTTGACCTCTGACGGAGGTAAGAGTGTCCTTGCTTTGTGACGGGCTCTAGCGTTGATTATCCCGCAATCCATACGGATGCAAGGCGTGCGGTGTCCTCTAAGCGTTTCCATTACTTCGATAATGGAAAGGCTGCGTCACCTACTGATGCACATGTTACTTGTATTTCGAGATTATCCCACCGTCTTGTTCCTTCGAAAGTCTTGGAACTCTAAAAAAAAGAAAAGCTTGGCTTTTGCATTACTTGGTCTTTTCTTAGCAAAACTATAAATGGACATCACGTACAATCACTCCGTATGTCAAATGTGTAGGTGTCTGAAGTACAGCGTAATCTACCGCTTAAATAGTCATGTGGCAAGGACTTTTAATTCAATCTAAATGTATCAGTATGGTGGCCATATTTATAATCCATCTTGACCGCCAGTTCCAGACGCCGGAGGTTGAAACCCGTGTCGCCAGGCGGGATGCAGGGGCTGATCGCTCCGTCTAATTTGTATGGGCGGTGCAGCTATGGCAGGCAATACGAGACGCCCAGGTTTGACAAACCTGAACGAAAACCACGCGCGAGAGACCTGCGTTGATTGCACCTGGGCCCGCAGTCGCGTAATCCAGCTGAACGGGGCCCGTGCCATGAACATTAAAAACCGCTCCTGCGTCTCATCCAGGGCGTCGGCTGGATGAGCTAACTGGCCCGCCTCGGCGAGCTGGGACCGCCTGCAGAGCTACCAACATCTGGGCTATGTTTGCGAGCCCGGATAGATAGCGATAGGGCTTCGTAAATGTCTGCTGCTTAATGCCAATTACTGAAACGGGCAAGAAACCCGACGAGGTGCTTTCGAAGAGATTTCCTTTAGAGTATGGTCGAGCAAGGCGATTAAAAAGGTTAGATAGGCTTTATCAAGCAGTTCCTCTGCCTGCCTCGGCCGATTGGCACGCTGCGATGGTTCGAGGTCTTGTCCTTAGATCGGGAGATCCACTAGCTGCTGTCTATATGTCTCCATCTGATCGAGCGGTGGTATTCAGCTGGTAGCGGAGCGGGATCGGCTGATCGGTACGGCTGCTGCCGTAGGCAAAGCAGGTAAGGAACTGCCAGATCTGACAGTATCGACGGGAGATGAATCTGGATTCCGTGTCTCCTGCTCCGTTGACATCCACCACAATCTGCGCTGTATCGCGGACCGCGGGGGCTAACTAGCATTTTGCCTGATAAGAAAAGACCTTATATTAGTGAAATTATCGTTGGGTGTTTTTCTGCTGGAACCCAGCCGTAATATGAAGTCTGCGAAGACCGCTTCACTATGGGAACCCTTGCTTGGTGCCGTAGCCGACCGAATTTACCGTGTGGCTCAGCCTACCCTTTCGCACCTCGCCACGTCATTCATTGTCGTATATAACCATCGCCACCGTTGCCGCCACAGAGTACTACCTCACTTTTTCCTCACTACACACGTCCCTCTCCTTCCTCAAAATGGCAATGGTTCGAAGTATTCCCTCTTCGAGCTCTAGTGCTTTTCTTTCTATGCCAGTGGAAATTCGACTCCTTATTTACCGATTTTGCCTTCCTCAAAACAAGTGTTTCAACTGTTCGTACGATATGTATTATCAAAATCGCACATCGGAATGGGATGAGCCGCTATGGAATTGGACGGATAATGATCTGGAGTATAGCTCCGGTAGTGATGAGAAAGATCGTGTCGGCAGTGATAATGATGAAATTGGGAGGGCGGGGGATTATTGCTCATATGGAATTCCCAGTGCCCTACCCGGAATCCTCCTTCTTTGCCGCCAAATTTATAACGAAGTCCCTGCCATGCTTTATGGAGGCAACACTTTCGAGGTTATACTTCATGATGACGGTCAAGCCGACCTCGCGAGGTTATTCAATCCAGACTTGAGGAAGAAAATGCGGAACATCATCCTAGTCCTACGGCCCATGGGAGTTTCCTACCAACCTGACTTCCGCATGGACCCTAACATTTGAAACGACATTCTTCATGGCGTTGTGATACTGGGGATAATTGCTGAGCAGCCTGAACCGCCTTCATATCAGTGGCTCGAAGTTGACCCAGGCATTGAATTTGAGGAATGGAAGACCTGGTTATCCTCGATAATGGAATATCTTGCCCGCGCGGTCCGCGATACAGCGCAGATTGTGGTGGATGCCAACGGAGCAGGAGACACGGAAAACATTATCAGAAGATATATGCCGGAGCGGTGCCGGTTTCAACGCCTGCAAGCAGCGGACTTTATATTCAAGAGAGGGGCCTATTCTCTGGGGTCAGAATATTGGGACGATGATGGCCCGAACAGTTGTAGGGATATTATTAACGACTGCGACTACGATTATTATTACTCTGACTAACGGATCAGGTGAACTACCAGGTCATCTCATCAATATTGCCCATTTTTATTACTTTGTTGAATTCAACCCCCAACCAAAGCGCGTCAAAGTCTGCTAAACAGCGAGAGAGAAGTAAATAATATAACAATCTCTTCTAATTAATCTCTCAATAATCACAGTGTCCACAATACCCACATTCTTCAAGGCTACATGCTGTGAAATCCTTAAAGGATCCGGGGCTGTCATCAGAGTCTGGGGAGAAGCAAATGCGGTCATCGCGAGAAAATACGAAATTGTCCGTTTCGAGACTCGCATCGTCCTCGGGTTCAGCTATTATCTCTGAATTCCTGCTGATTCTCAGCGTGTTCAAGTCGATTGATGCAGGTTCCGACTTATATTCTCCGTCAGGACCTGATTGAACGACATCAATGCAATGCCGCAGCATTCCATATATCACTTGCTCTGAATCTTGGGTAGAACGTGATATATCACCCATACTTTCTAGAATTTTTATCAAATCATCACGAGAACCTTTGGGGCCAGTGATACGAGTCTCGATTGCCGTATAGGCCAAGTATGAGAGCGTTTGGGCGATGCTGCCCTGTCCTTGGGGGATTGACGGCGATGCTCTCGGGGGACAACCAACACCCAAGACAAACGCAACGAGCTTTGGCGGGATGAGGTTTTCTTCCCAAGCGCTGAATAGGTTCAGGCCAAGATCCAGATGAGAATTCAGCGAATCCAAAACTGCTAGGTTCTCGAGTGGACCGATAAAAGGCTGACATATCTGTGGAAGTAACTTTTGGAGACAAAACCTGACGAAGTGGAGTGGTTTGTCTCCAGTGTTGCCCTGCACAGCGGCAAAATCATCACTTCCACTGTCGGAGCGTTGTTGCAGATCAATATTTGTAGCTGGCCGCGCAATTGTTGCCCTCCAGTGATGCTTATTTACAGGATCCTTCTGATATATGTTGACTTCGAAGAACAAATTATGCTGGTTACACCGGAAATTTTTGTATCTATCAACCTTAGTCTCAACCCAAGCTCAGTAGGTTTAGGGTGCTAGACGCACGTATTGACTTTCTGGAGGTTAGCTTTGATGAGGTCCTGCTCAGAAACTTCCATAAACGCGTTAAAGTCGTGAGGAATAAAATAGCGGATCCATTCCTGAGGGCCGTAATTTATCTGGCGCACTAGTTGAACGGCATAGGGACATCCAGAAACGGAAGACTCGGATTCGTGGCTAGCAAGATGGATGGCCGCAGACTGGTCTTTGGCCCAAGCCATGAAACTCGTGAATTTCTCTTCATGATCAAGTACTTGTGGCCGATATGGCTCAATATTGGAGCAACAGAACAGTGGTTTCATCCCTGAGTTTCAGTGTCCGTGTGTGCTCAGAATGGGTTAGCATGCATCTCGTGTTGGGAGACTTAGGAGCTCCTATACAAATATATACCTTGTTGAGGCGTAGCAAAATGTAATTCTGACGTCAGGGATCACGCAGAAAGAGTTATTGGATACGTCAACTCGCGGCTCTGGAACGATGATTGTCAGCAGAACCTTTTGAAAGTTTTTGCCACATACAGGTGCGCGCCAGGTGGTTCATGTTTCCCCGGACGTCGTAGCGCAGCAATACACCATGATTACCTGGGATATTATCAGGATAAATTTAACCGAGAAGTGATAGAGAAGCAAGCGGCCAACATAAAGCTTCCATGGGTCATGGCACTTATGTTGAGATCTGTCGAAATTGTTCTAAGACTTACGCTGATCGTCATGCTCACGTTGTCCATTCTGGAAAGTGTCACAGAAGACTCAAGACTGGAGGACGAATGGGGCAGCCACTGTGTTTAATGAGGTGGGGCGCCTAAGGGATGAGATATATTACAGTGTGGAGATGTGGCATGACTGCTCAACTCGAAGAAAGTTTTCCACAGTAGGCCGTACCGACTATCTACAAAGGAAAACCGCGCCATGCGGCCACCAATGACGTTCTGAGCTGTGATGCTATCTTCTGAAGTCGGTCCGATTACCTCCCGACCTTGGCCGGTTCATAGAGGCACATGTTGTTTCATTCGGGTACCCGTCCAGTGCAAATATGCCTCCAGATAGACCGGGCCGAGCACCGTGAGTAGAACGCGCGGGGAAGACATCCTTGGATCTAGCGGCAGACGGGGCTCGCTCAAATGGTCGACACCAGATGTTGTAACCCTGGCCATGACAGGGAAAGCCCAGCCCGTCTCTTTTCATCCCGAGTCGAACCTCTTTCAGCTATTTCCTCTCCTGGAAGTCGGCTTTATCAAATTCATACCCTCACAGGCCTCCATATATTGCGGGTCGGCAACTTGGCTACGGCCGGCCTGTTCTGGCTATCCTATTTTGCCCGCTATAAGCCAGAAGACAAATTCCAACAAGTTCAGGCGATAGGCTCATTAATCAAAGGGCTGCTATACCCGGACAAGTTCAGAGCTGCTGATCAGGGTCGGCAGTGTTCCCGATCCCCAAATCCGGCGGACCCGTCGTGACTTGGAACGGAGGTTTCTGGTTGGCCACCCTCTAACAGAACTCTTTGAGTGAGCGCTTCCAGCTATCGTTGAACGGTGGGCCCCTGACAACCACCCGAAAGGGACAACTTCCTTACCGTATGTTAATGCCAAGACGCTAGCTAGCGTTTGCCGATTTGGCGAGCCTTACAAAAGCACGTACCAATCGTCTCAAGCGAGCTCTGGGGAAGGCGGGGGGACCCACTATTGCTGTCGGCTGGTCAGCATCTCTCTGCCCCTCAATCTCTCCATGGATAATAGCCCAAGCAAAGCACTTATTATACGAATATTGATCTCTTCAACGAAAGCATTTGAATTCAGGTATGGCTGACGAAAATGAGATGCCCGAAGCATGGAAAGCGTTCGTCTCGGCAGACCCGCTTTTTCGCGAGTTAAATGACTTGAGAGAAAAGGTAAGAGTATGCTGACGTCAAAAGCGGGACTTAGTTAACAGAATGGTGAAGGGTCGATCGAAGAAGGCTGGTGATGTATTCTTCGAGGCTCGGCGGAGAGCGGCAACGTCCCCTAGTGAGCGCCGGAAGAACGAATTCTACAAGATGACGCAACAGATTGGAAATCTATTGGCATCGAAGACGAGAGTTCTGGAGATGGATGTTGACAACCCCCGTGTCCTGGATCTCTGCATGGCTCCTGGTGGATTCAGTGCCACTACAAAGGCAAAACTCCCCAAGTCTCATATAGATGCCATAACTCTTCCCCCAGAATTGGGTGGCTACGAAGTGATGGCCAAAGAGGCCTGCCACGAGATAGTATATGGAGATATCACCATGTACTTATCGGAAATGGATATCGAGTTCAGCATACCCACCCAGCACCCTGACCTCGCAATATTTGAGAGAGGTCGCCCATTTGTGAACAATCGATACGATCTTATATTCTGCGGAGGGGCTGTTGTGAAGGTACACCAAAGAGAAGAATATCGCAGCAACTGTGAAGGACATCGGTTGACACTGGCTCAATTGGTCTTCGCATTGAATCGACTCAAACCGGGAGGGTCCTTCGTTCTCCTCCTTCATCGCATTGAATCATGGCGAACGGCATCTATGCTTTACATGATCAGCAAATTCGCTGACATTGAGGCGTTCAAGTCTCCAAAGCAGCATGGTGTCACGTCATCGTTCTATTTAGTCGCCAAGAAGGTCGACGCTGGGCGCGATGCGGCGATTGAAGCTCTAACATACTGGAAGTCTTTTTGGAAGTACTTGACTTTCAAAGGCTTCCTGGAGATCGACCGACCCACCACCGTCTTCTTCGCCGACGAGATGAATACGTGCGTGTCAAAGCTAATTGACGAATTTGGTGTTCAATTCCTCGAAATCGCGCGTCCGATATGGGAAATTCAGGCACGGAACCTCCACAAAGCACCCTTCATGCAATCCGACTGACTCTGTCTAAACCATGCCCCTCATTGTGCAACGAACTTCTGAATGTATTCTTTTAATCTTGTGCCAAGTGGGTCGTGTTGGCCACCAGAACCAGAGCTCAGTATGCTTTTAGTTATGCCTGACATGTCATATGTCAATTGCGTTCCACCTATGTTCCCTTAGCTACTTTATAATCCAAAGTAACAGTATGTACACTCTAGATAGTCCCTTTGACCGCTACGATATCAGGCGCCCTAGAACATTTAAAACCCAAATTTAGGACACGTTGATCCGTCAAATCCATGTTGAGCGAACCCGTACGATGCTTTCTTTCAATGCGACTCTCCGTCACCGGCATTTGATCAGCACCTAGCCTGCATGATATTATAACCCTCAGACTATTAGCCTTGTAACCCCTAAACGGGATTTGGGGCCCATGGTCATCACCGAACGTATATATGGGATCAACCGCCCGGTCATACATCTATGTTGAAACTGCTAAACCCCGAACCCCTCCCCCCAACCATCCTCTCGTAGATTAGATATCCTTGTACAAAACCTCCTCTGCCCTGATGGATGATACGTCTCCGGATACGGTGTACGGGAAGTGTATTATCAGCCTATACTTTGCCAGTGCAGCAGCGTCCGCATCGGCCCGTATGTCCCCCGGACCATGAACCGCTGCACCATCTACTCGACCTGCTCGGGGAACGTCCGCACACTCCCCACGGTGAATGTTGACAGGGGGGCGAGATGGGGAGCTGTATGGGTCAGACAATGGGACACGACTGCTCGACAGTATCTTCCCACCGTACCCTTCGTCCAGATCCTCCAGCTCGTCATCGGCACTAGTGTGTTCGCTGCGCCCGAGCACGGCCATCGCACACACCAACGCGCACTCGTACTCGTGGCTCCGCGGCTGCTTGTTCAGAAGCTCCACGCAGAACTCCAGACATGCCCGCTCCCGGGCGGTGAGTAGCCACGGTTGCACTTCTTCCTCACCGGTCACCACATCCGCAACCTGCACCGCCTCCTACAGTTGACGCCACTTCTGCTGCTGCCGCGGCGTAAAGTGGTACGGTGGGCTCCGCTAGTCATGGGGTACCTGCGTCCGTGCAAAGAATGTCAGCAGCTGCTGCCACGGGCGTACGTGCCGCTGGATGCTCTTTGTGTCTATGGACGCCAGCAGCGGACGGGACGGCAACTTCCCCAGCTCCATGCGCGCCACCGTCTCCCACAGCGCATTTTCGAATGACATGGGGGCAATGGGATCGCGCCCTGAGAGAACCAAAGGATGTGAGAGGATGTGTCGTCGAACGACCCACCGTTGACCTTAGTGGACGAGGTGAAGGCGGGAACGACCGGCAGTTCCACACAGCAACACTGTGGAAAGGTAAACGTGACAGGGTCGGCGCCGAACCGCAATGGGCATCGCATTTGAATCACATAACTGTAAACCGCCATAACTTCCCACAACAGCAATGATATGGAATCGTTATATTCAGTAGAAAGAGCTCTATCGGATGGTACTATTTTGGAAATCAGAGAGGTGTCGGTAGTGGGAGGTCAAGTTCCAGATACTAGAGTCGACCCCGACTTTATCAGAGCATTATGGATCAGGACAAATGAGGACACACTCAAGAGACAGCTCTGACCGACAGCCCACTGTATCCCGCTTGCCCAACAACTTTGGACAGAATCTGTACCGTGGTCAATGCGAACCTAATGCAATGTGATAGCTAACTGACTACCTGTAACATGCTACTGACTACGCAGCGGCTAATTGATAGCATCCATTGGTTATTATGCTCCCAGAAGTGCCTAGGGCAGCTGCAAGTTTGCAACCGCCATCACATTTGAAACTAAGATGGTCGATAAATTCTGGTTCTAAATAATAAGGGGGACCTGCATAACCAATGAGAAATGAAGAGGCGCTATCGCCATCGTAGTCGAGTCATCTGGTGAGCATACTCCGTTCTCCCTATCTGTTTGAATTGCTCTAAGCAAATGGAGCTAGACATGCATATCATGGGGCCTAAACCAAATTTGGAGATTTCAAGACCCACATATGACGTGTACAACGGGGCTCTGGATTAGAGCGTCCACTATCCTCCAATAAAATTAGGCACGAACTGACCTGGCGCCAATGTAACAAAATTATAGGGGAATACGATGGCCTCGTCGGCTAGTGATGCATGAGAGGAACATTAATCCTTGTGCATGTTCCATTCTGCGCAGCGTTTGTCCCCTAGCCAGCAATGGATGATGGTGTTCGCTAAAGACGACTACAAAACTTATATAAATTTAAAGCCTAGTCTTTGCATACCACCACCAGTCCTTGTTTCTTTCTTTCTCGATAGAATTATTGCCATATCAAAGCACTAGAAGATTCAAAGCTCTCTGTTGCTAGCCACCGCATTCGGACTGAGGTAAGTCATTCCTTCCCCATTAGCTTACCCTAGACTAATGTCATTACTATTTCGAAACAGTATCCTTACTATGTCCCGTTTTGCTACCGCCGTATCAGCTGGGCAAGCCGTCAATGTGCCCATGAACAAAGCTGATTTTGTTTCCTTCATCAATGGCGGGATTAAGGCCATAGGAACTGGCAATTTAAATGGCTGTACTGCTGTCATGATTGTTTCGACGAGGGGTGCCATTCTAGCCCACATTTCTCCCTTGCCATATCCGACAACCGATCCCCATGCGGCGGGCAATCATACACGGGAGCAAATGGGGAAGCTTCTCGAAATACTGCGGAGACAAAAAGACTTCCGTCTAGCTCCAGACGTCAAAACATCTGGCATAGTTTGTGGCGTCTTTGAAGGTACCATCGCTTTGCCAGATCAGAAGAATCTCATTGAGGCTATTCTTTTGGAGAACATGGAGGACAATCCAAGGCCTAGGATACGTAAATACAATATTCAAGATCCTGCTGTCAGGTCAGCTGCCGCAGGTACAGTCTTTATAGATGGAAGGGGGTCGGTACCAAAGGTATATTTGGAAGATGTAGACCAGCAGTGGTTTTGAAGATTCCGTATGCCCCTGAAGACTCTGCTGGTTGTACGAGAAAACAGAAAAGGCAGCAAATGTTTATTTAGTGCAGTTTGGAAGGAATAACAGATGGAAGCCTCCACCGCTATTACTGTACATTGCAGCCGTAGTCGTTCATTGTGAGGCGTCGGGCATATACGGATGGCTTGTGATTGGTGGATTCGGAAAGCTAACCAATAGTGGATGGATCCACCCGCCATATCATCACATGACAGACAACCGCAAGGCAGGGATTAAATATCGAAACTTCTCCAGAAAGTTCTCGCTCCTTTCTCCTTCTTTCTTCCCTACTTCACAAGCAAAGATGGAAGACCTTCCGAACCGCTTACTTACAGCGATAGAGGAGGGCAATGCTGAACTTGTCGCACAGCTGTTGAATATTGGAGCGCCGATGAATTTTGAACTGTTCGCCAAAGCAACTCGGGAAAAGCAGTACGATGTTCTTCAATCGTTTCTTGATCATGGCTGGGATATCAACACGGCATCCGCCATTGATAACAAAGTACCCTCGGCACTCGTGTAATTTGTTCCCATCTTCTTGCATGACTTACATCTGACATAACTCCTAGTTTTACTTTCAACGACCTAAGCCTAGCGACATGGTTCTTGGAGCGCGGCGCTGACCCCAATAAACGTTGCCAGTTGCGGGATGCCACTCCCTTGTCCTATGCTATTTTTGAGGCTTCATTTGCGATTATCGAGCTCTTCTTTGAATATGGAGGGTCGACCGAGCATGGCCAGCTACTACACTTCGCTTCAATGAGACATGGTCCAGAGGGGCGAGATATCCTGGAATACCTTTACAAAAAAGACCCGCGTATTTTGAACCGCATCAATCAATTCCTCGACGAAGGCTACCCAGAATTTTTAATGAACTATAGGTTTGGGCTCTGTACGCCTGTCCAGTACGCTGCACAGGCTGGCTCACTGGAGTCTGTGAGATTCTTGGTTGGGCACGGTGGAGATCCGTGGCTTTTGGACCCCTACAGGCGTACTGCATTGAGCTATGCAGTCCGCCATAACCATGAAACGGTGGAGAACTATTTGAATGATCTCAAGAACCAGAATTATGTAACTGTGTGATGGTTTTCGTCGATGGCAGGTCAATGGAAGGCGTTTGGTCGGGGTATTTATATAAAGAGGGGGTTAGCTGATAAGAGTCGAAGCAATAGTGAAGATGGTCTGGGTTCCATTTTTTAGGAAAGCCGGGTCGGTCCGGAATCTCCCTTGGCCTTGCACTCTTTTTCCTAGCGTCCACGCTCAGCAATGTCACTGAGAGAAGGGTCTTGTTCAGGATCGGAAAAGTACATTGCGCCTATGCTGTTAGTGAGCATGAGCTTCTGTAGGTGGGGCATGACGCATCAGTGTACACTGACTATTCATCCTATATCATGCACGCGCAGTCTTTGAATCGCTTTTCTTATCTTGATAGAAACAGTCGATGCAGTAAAGTGGATCAGCTCTACTTCGTAAAGTCCAATCCATGACCTAGCTTCCACCCAGTGAGGCCTCGAGCATCATGAAGCTCTTCAATTAAGATTACAATGACTAGAATATATTGTGGGTGTCCTGCAGCTATCATAACCGTGACAGATTCTGGCCATCCGCTTGGCCCATACTGTGTCAAGGCGGAGAGAGCGCTGAGAGTGTGCCTTTATAGATGAGATTTACTACATTCTCTCAACGTCGACACCGTACGGTCAGATTATTAGATAATCCATATTAGCTTCTCAGTATTAATTTATTTCCCCACAACTTGAGCCCCTCGGCATCGGCTCAGATGTACTACGACATCACAAGAAGTCGGGCTTATTTACGTTTACTAAGGCTTTACGCTAAAGGAAATGCACTGTGAGAACCAAAGCGTTTGCCCCAAAGGCCATATCTACTTTTGGATGTGTCATAAGGGGCAGCCCAGCGTCTGCCCGACGTGTTTTAAGGCAATAGAGGTAGAGAAACGAATGGCCGAAGACGCCAAGTTGGAGGCCCTAAGACAAGATAAACAACGAGAGCATGCGAGATGGCTCAGAAAAGTTGAGCAGAAAATGAAGTAACGACAGCAGGCGTTAGCGGACGTGGAGAACGATAGAGACCGACGCGCAACCCTCGCGAGAAGGCAAACCGAACTAGAGAAGCTGAGTGCGGCCTCCACTCGTTCGTCGCGGCTGACCGGGAACGCTGGCGAAACGCCTCCTGAGGCAGTAGAACAGGCAGATGGAGCGGGAGATATACCGGTCCGGTCTTTGGCGAAAGACGAATGGAACCGGCAAAAGAAGGGCAATCAAATAAGGCCCTAGACACATTGATAACCCTGATCGTTCTTGAAGTTGTGAAGAGCAGCTTTCCTGTCTATCAAAGCTAAGGTTGACGTCGTTGTTCGGCAGGCGCGAGTTTGTCGGATGAGCGGTTTGGTGCTGGTTGTTCATCGAAGTCGACACTCTCGTCCCACAGACTAAACGAGAGAAGTCCTAGTTGATCCGGCTGCAGGCCGGGCACAAGAGCGGGGCTGGGACAATACAAAATGGCACGTGTACGACTAAAGTAACCGGGAGTGGGCGCATGTTGGGGAGTGTTGCCGTCCCATTGGCCGATCATCCGCTCCCATGGCTATCTCCCAACTTAGGATTTGGGATCATAAAGGCGATTCTAAAGAGTACCATGAGTTGGACGCCTTCACAAGCTCAGTCTTAAGGCTTCTCCATTGATAATATATCATATTAATATAATCTGATGATGTACTTCACCGTCGAATTCGACCTGATTTGTAGTATTTGCCAAGAGCGTGACGATTTCCTGTTGGGGATTAGCGTTAGGATGGAATAGGCTCTTTCAGGGGGCAACCATGACAGATCCTCCAACAGACAACCACCATCTTTCCCCGGTAGCCCATCTGATAGAGAAGAGATCACGTCGGTCGTGTGAAGAGTTCCCTGTATCTATGTCAGGAGTAGCAAGGCGGATTGACACCTGAGACCCATTAGCTTCCGTATTCGGAGCCATCATCACGTACCCGAAGGGATGACGGTGCAGTGACACGGTGCAACCTTTTATTCAATGTCCATGTTGATAAACATTAGAGAATCGAAGTGGGGCCAGACCCTTCCCCGCATTGCTCTCCGCATGCAACGTCCGTATTCGTTCAGGCAAGTTAATCAGCAGAAATGGTATTTCTCATCTGCAACCTCGGAACAAGTAGTTCTCAGCCGTTCGTGCGCGTCGTGACCGCGCAGAAGTGGTGGGGTTGGTCCCGCGATATATCAACTATGATTGGCTAGAACGAGGATTGAATCACCAGCACCAAACTGGTTAACCTTTGTTGAGCCTCTCTTTCCGATGCTACAGACAATATTTCAATCATAGCAAAGTCTATCCGGTTGACATGTCTTCGTTGTATTCGCTGTCATCGTCTTTTTCGCCTTTGACCTACCGGAATGGCGAAATGTCGCCGCGGAGTCATTATCGTTGGTGAACACTAGCTCTGGGAAGGGCGGACAACCATTTTGAGCGAGACAAAAGGCGTATCGTCAACAGGCTACGACGGTATAACTTCACATGATTCCTCTCAGCTGGGCGGGGCGGTGTGTTTAAGGGAGCAGGAGCCGCCTCTTTTGAAGCATATAATCAGACACTGGAGGTAACAAGCGTTGGGGACTAAGTGCAAGCCCTTACTCAGCATCTAAGGAAGCATTGAAGGTATATACAGTGTGCCGGACTAGACCTACAAAATTATAATTCGCGCACGCATGGATACTTTTTCCTCTTGGATGTAAACTGTATGAAATTTTCTACCGCCTACCCGCTGAAAGATGTATGCCGGGCACAACATAGGAGTAAGCTCCGCGGGTTGTGGTCTTGGGCATTCAAAGCCGGAGAGGAATCCCAGGACCGAATCGTGCGATCTCACTACCTCGCTGAAGAAGATCTTAGAAATGTCATCGACCAGGAGCTCCAACCAGAGTATGTAAGATTACATTGAGAGAGGGTTCTGTCAAGCAACATTGACTTCTAAGGCTTCCGCGCCTTGTACAAATGCAAGGTGTAGTAAACATCGATATTTAGATCAAGAGCCTCTGTCACTGCGGCTGCCACAACCGATTGGATTTCCTCATATGTCCATCCAAGCAGACGGCTGAGTGGAGCCAGAGAAAGTGGCTCAATGCTATCCACAAATGCTGTCCTGAACCACTGGGCAGCTGTCCTATCATAGACTGGCTGCTTTCCTGGATTCAGGGGCAAGACTATCTCTCTGTGGCTGATCTTGCTAAACTCAGCCTCCCGCAACCAGCACAATGTTCGCTCTGGAGAATGCACAACCTCTCTTTGTGTTGCCTTCGTGGCCGTCTGTAGGCTTTGGTACCAAAATTTGAGCGAGCTTTGGTCCGGCAGCCGATCATTGCAACGCGGCTCAAAGTTTATCTCCAGCTGTTCAAACCATGCCCCGCAACGTAGATGGTCGAATATCTTCTTGTAGAGACTTGGCCAGTTAGTGACGCTACCGCACCCCATTTGCATACGGATGACGTCCCACTGCTCTTCACCAATCAACCAAGGAAGCTCATAATCGAATGGGGCTTTGAAGACACAATTAGCAGGAGTGAATACTGGCTGGATTGCCGATATATCTAGCCCCAGAACATAAGCATTTGGATACACCCTCGCCATCTCAATCGCCCAAATTCCTGTACCACATCCGAGATCAAGAAATCGTCCGTTGGGCGTGTGAGGGACGTGAGTTAATCGGTCAGATTTCAGCGCTTTCATGACCATCGTATGGATAAAATCAAGACGGGCCTGCTCCATTTCATCGCAAGGAAACATGTAGTTCTCAATCCGCTCCCCCTGGTATATGCGCCCGTTTTCTTGAATCGTCTTTCCTGTCTGGCGAGCGCAACCCCGTGTATCCTTGGCTAAGTATTCTGCCCCTTCTCTGTTGTAAACGTACGGAATCCAGGTGGGCTCGGGGGTGTGTTTAGGGAGCAGATTCGTAGGGATCGCGTTGCCAAGCATATCTCCATCGGAATCAGATGCATTTCCTGATTTGCCGATTCGGCTTAGCTCGCTTATGATGGTAGCGGATAAAGCATGATGCCCTTTCATGACAGACTGCAGCTGTATCCCACCTGACCAATGTCCTGGATACGGTGTACAGTGGTGTAGGTTCTCCTGGTCACGCATTTCCCTAGCTTAGGGAGGGTATGGGTCTGGGTCAACAATGATGGATATGAGAGCTCTCCTTGAAGGCAAGAGGGAAGATGAGAATAATGCTGCGTTGGTACCCAAAACCTTTTCTTAAATAGCCCTCCTGACGAGGGAAAGCTGGGAAAGAAATCACACGGGAGCTTTCTTTGTCTTGAAAGCCGAGTAGCGAAAGTCTGTCCCGGGCTTTGAGAAAGCGGTAGCCAATGAGAGACCAGTGGAGGCTTTGTGGCGGCCCCTGAGCACCCGCCATCCTATGGTGGCGCACTCAGACAAAGGATCCAGCTTGGCCCACTAGATGGAAAGACCCCTGAAGGAGACTTCCCTAATTAGAGGAGAATATAAAGAAATGCTTCGACGAGACCCATCTACTACTTATAGGAAATATGGAGACATATCTTAGGCGCCGGCCAATGAGAAACCCTCGGTATGCTGCTCTTGCGCGGGCTAAGTTGACTACCTCCAATGGGCTGAGCAGCCTATAACAGATCCCTTTGACACGAGCAGGTATGAGATGGACACCAAAGTCAAGGCTACTTCTACTCGAGTGTTTGATGCTTTGAATTGATGCAAACGTTGAGCCTGCGACGACCAGGCAGGCCGTTGGTGGCACGCGTCTCTCATTCAGTATTTCGCGCGCTTTGAACACTGAGAATGGCGACTAGGAGCAGTGCCGTCGAACAAAGAGTCCGATAGTGTAGCAGCGACTAAAAACTTAAGTCGATGTACACATGCTAGAGCAGAAACAACATACCACGCGGAAGTCCTCCAGGTCTCTACTGTCACTAGCCTTCTTCAGGATCGCCCAGGTCTCCTCGGGGAGCTTGTCGGGAACATTGTTCAGACCAAACTTGCGCTTCACGGTGCAGTTCATGGTTTTGTGGCCTTGGGATCGTACGTGTAGTTAGCAACAGCAGATGACGGGGGTGGAACACAACATATATTACTTTCCATCTTGCAATTCTTGCAAACATCAGGGAGTCTCTAGGGGCACCCAGCGGCTGGACGACGTTCCTGGTTGCAGATCCGACAAGTACCCTTGAACACGCGAGGCTTAGGGCAGTCCACCTTAGCATGGCTATCGGATCTTCAGTACAAGCACGTGTGTGGAATTAATTCCTTCGTTGACGACTTCCCCTTCCTCACCACAGCTGAAGCAAGCCGTGGCCCTGCGAGGTTCAGAACACTCGCCAGCAAAGTGACCTCCGTTGCTACAGCTGAAGTAATTTTAGACTTTGACAGTCATTCAAATCACCGGGGTGCTTGGTTGCGGCAGGCATTATAACCATTCTGTCCAGCGGCGGTAGAAGGCTCAAAGTCGTCGCCACCGAACTTGATACCAAAAGCCGTTGTCACCCAAGGTGTTGTCGGCAAAGCCATTATCGCCAAAACCCTAGGAGAAGCTGTTGGGGTTTGCGTTCTCGTCGTTGAACTCTGAAAAGGACGAGGATATGGTTAACATCAATCTCCAGTGATGGAAGTGAGTGTCCCATGATCTTCAAGGATAGACACACACCAGAGCTGCCATCAGCGGTCCAGACAGTGTTTCCTTCTGCGTTCCAACCCGTGATGACAAGTAGGTCAATCCTTCGCATATGGAAGCCTGCTGTCGCGAAGAAGGGTCAGTGTCTTCAGCAGAAGGGTTCGTGACGGCGGTATGACAGGGTGATGCGGCTGGGGGCTCAAACCCGTATGGTCCCCACCAAGAGATACCCGAAAGGTGCCGAAAGATTCTGGGCTTATTTACATAGCCCAAAATGCAGCTCGATACCCAGAGAGTCCTCTGGAACCTCTGTTTCGAGCTCTGTACACAACTCACCCGTCTTTCGATATTGGTGCAGTTGATCTCATAACAGATCGGAACAACATCCGGAAGCTCCTCTCTTTTATCAACCCTAGCCTATCAAAGAATGGGCGTGAGCCTTTCACTATCGAGATTGAGGCTACAAGTAAAACTGCGTTGTTTTGTCGTGCAGAGACCGAAACAGTCAGATTTCTCGGACCTGACGATTTTGCGGGTTTTGGTCATGAATTTGAAAAGGCATATACCCGAGACCAAGTTAGCGGAAGTACTGGACACCACAGAATTATCAGTTACTCCTTTGGTGGACTCAGACTCATCGTTCGCTACGAGACGGATGGATACGTTGATTCGCTTCCTAGTTCGTCTGATGGCACCTAGGAGAAACAAAGAAAACGAAAGGGAAAAAGAAAAGACAGTATTATACGACCGCGACGCGACGTGACATCCTTAGATTTTTGCCGAACACAATTCCTCAGACCCCTACGAGCTTCAAGAGCGGAACGTTAGTTCATATTTTAGAATAAGATAATCAGGCTTACCTATCGGCCTCAGGCACCACAGTGAACATAAGGAACCCAGCGTAAAAAAAAATCAAAAGGTACAATCTCTGTAACTTTTAGCCCAAGGCGCTCCAAGAACTCCCAGCACTGGTTTTCAATCCATAATCAGACATAGCGTCAGTGTTAGGCGCCGTAGTGGACATAGGGAATCCAGCGTAAGCGCTTCCGCTGCGGAATTAACAGACTAGTGTCCCTCTTGGAACTTGAACCAGACCCTGACCTGCTATGTTCAGCGTCATGCCCACTGTCGATCCACTGGTCCCGAAGCAGCCGAGTAGCATGGTGAAGCCCGCCGCTCACAGACTCATCGCGGACTCCCTTATTCCACAGAAACTCATACGTTTTTTGAGCCATGTCCACGGACAATCGGTCATCCACATCCCACAGCGTACCGATCACATGACGGAACCCAGCCAACTCGAACGCACTGGCCAGATGGATACTTTCGTCGACAGCCCCTTCATCCTGTATTTGACCTGTCCCGCAGGCTGAGAGGTACGCCAGGAAAGCCGACTGTGCGGTAAAGTCAGTCTCTAGAAGCACGTCCACTGTGAACGGGTCTCGCTCCCAATCCTCGAGAAGTAGTTTGCTATGGAGTGGTTCTGTGGGATGCGTGTCGCCATGACCGGCAAAGTGGAAGACCCAACAGTTCTCCAACGCTGATGAGACGTCGTTCTTGCACGGTTGAGGCCGGATACACTGCAGCCCCATTGATCTACACGTGGCTAGCACGACATCGATCTCCTCGCCCGCAAACCCAAGCGGTTGCTGTTTCGGCGTGTGTTGCATGGCAACGCCGACGACATAGTGGGGCTCCCTGGCTACTAGTGTTTGAGTCCTCCGTCGACGACTGTGTATGATTGCCTTGACGGACGAGCCGTATGACGAGACAACGCGATCGAGCGCAGTTTCGCCGTTGCGTCTGAGGTGATGTCCCGCCGCATGGAGCGGAAACCGGGTTAGTTTGCCAGTTGGAACCCACCATATATGCGGCCACTGACTACCCGATGGAGGCCTAGTAAAGCCCAAGTTCTCGAGAACAGGCCGGACAATGTCATCCCACAGCCATTCGAGTGTCTCGGGGGACTGGAGATTCCCGGCGCGGCCATTGATGGCCTCTTGGGAGAGATGCGGCAGCTCCAGCAACCGAATGTCGGACTGCGTAATGATCAAGGCATCGCAGCGTTGCGAGCTTACGTTTAAGACGGCGATCGGGCCATTCGATGCAGCCTTCAACATGGCGGCCTCCGATACTGAGAGGAGGAATCGCTCAAAACCGGGCTGCGACCGAATTGTCTCTAAGAGACGGGCAAGTTGGAGCCCAGCTTCTTGGCGCCGATGTTCTTCTGCCTCTGCGGAGATAGTGGGTCGCTCGGTTATGGCAAGAGAAGTCCGCGAAAATGGCGTGTCAAGCCGACTCCGGAGGTCGATAAACGAACGCGCCATCTCGAAATGATGCCTTTCCAGCGCTGAGATCTCCGAACGCTCGAAAAACTCACTTGCTATGACACCGCGGCCGGTCTCGAGCAGTTCAATAGCAGCACCTGGGCCTTGATTAAAATGGAGAGCAATGGCTGCGGCATCGGACGACAGCCCAGCGGCAGCAGAGAGAAGATGCCGCTTATCAATGTTTTGCAGAGAACGAGTCATGAGTAAGGGAATTAAGTTGATTGTCGTCTTGGCAATTGAATATGCTTGCTGGTCTTCCTGGATGTCTGGAGAGGACAGAATATAGCGACCGGCTAGGACACGCTCGCTGATAATGGCGGTGGACTGATTTAGCGCAGTAGTAAAGCATTGTTTGGCTTCCTCGAGGTCTGCTATTGCTCCAGTGCGGGCGTATCTATCGCCTAGACGAATTCCGAGATTGCTTAACCGTCCAGCCCGGTCCGGATGGTCTAGTGGGGTAGCAACGATCGCTTGCCGTGCCACCTTGATAGCGTCCTCAAGGTCTGTTATTACTCCAGTTCGGGTATACCTGCTGCCTAGATATACTCCGAGATTGCTCAACCATTGATTTCGGGGTGGATAGTCACTTGGGGCAGCGTCAATCGCTTGTCGTGTCTTTTTAATAGCTTCCTCGAGGTCCGCTATTGCTCCAGTTCGGGAGTATTTACTGTGTAGAAAGCCGCTAAGGTTGCTCAACCGTTGAGGCCGGTGAGGATGGTCGAGTGGCGTTGCATCAAAACCTTGTCGTGCAACGTCGATAGCTCTCTCAAGATCTGCAATTTGTCCGGTGCGCACGTATCTGTCGACTAGGCTATTTGCGAGGTTGTTTAGCATACCAGCCCTATCCACATGGCCTGGCGGGCTAGCCTCGATAGCATGCTGTGTCATGCTAATAGCTTCCTCAAGGTCTGCTATTGATCCAGTTCGGGAGTATCTTTGGCGCAGAAGAATTGCAAGATCACTTAACCATCTAGACTGGTCTTCATAGCCTTTCAGTGTGGCATTAACAGCTTGTCGTTTCACGTTGATGCCTTCATTAAGGTCTGTAATTGCTCCTGTCCGTGCGTATCTGTCGCCTAGAAAATTTCCGAGATTACTGAACCATTGGGCTAGGTCTGGATGGTCTGACGCGGTAGCGTTGATAGCGTGTCTCATCATACTAATGGCTTCCTCGAGATCTGCCGTGGTTCCAGTTCGGGTGTACCTTTGGCGTAAACGAAGTCCGAGGTTGTTCAACATACCAGCCCGGTCTGGATGGTCTGGTGGGGTGGAGTGCATAGCTTGTCGAACCACAGTGATAGCTTCCTCAAGATCCCCTCTCACACCAAAGCAAAAGTACCTGTCCCCTAGACGATTCCCAAGGCTGTTGAGCATAGTAGCTCTGTCCGGATGGTCTGGCGGGGTAGCGACGATCGCTTGCCGTGTCACAGTAATAGCTTCCTCAAGGTCTGCTGTTGCCCCAGTTCGGGTATATCTGCTGCCTAGAGTAATCCCGAGATTAGCCAAGTATTTAGCCCGGCTAGGATAGTCTGGCGGAGTAGCGTTGACAGCTTGCCTGGCAACACTAATAGCTTCCTCGAGGTCTGCCACTTTACTAATTTGAGAGTATCTTATATGCAAATAAGATCCGAGATTGCTTATCATACCAGTCCAGTCTGGATGGTCTGGCGGAGTGAAGTTCACGGCTTGTCTCGCCATGTCAACAGCGTCTTCCAGGTCTGCTATTACCCCAAATCGAGTATATCTCTGGCCCAGACGGTTTCCGAGGTTGCTTAACCGTCTAGCTCGGTCTGGATGGTCTGGCGGAGTCGAGTCCACAGCCTGTCGAACCACATTAATAGCCTCCTCAAGGTCCGCTATTGCTCCAGTCTCGGAGTATCGTTTGCCAAGATAGCCTCCGAGTTTGCTTAAGTATTGGGCCCGGCTAGGGTCTTCTAGCTGGGTAACGTCGATAGCGTGTCGCGCCATATGAATAGCCTCCTCGAGATCCGCCATCGCTCCCGCTTCTCCCGTTTGTTCCTTGCATATGAGCCTTGAACTCCAGCCCAGCCGGAACCAGCGCACACGTAGGTGACCCTACCTCTTTGCAAGTGCGTATTCACTCTTCAAGAGCTGGTTATGATATCAGTGTTTCCCCTTTGGAATCCGTAATGGCGGGAAACACTCCACTGCTGCATCGGCTATTAATGCTGTTGGTTCAGGAGTTAAAGCTGGAAGGAGCAAGCAAATGACGGGCTCATAGCTCTGTAACTTGACAAGAAGCTGCCATCATTTATATATTACAGCTCATAATAGGAACTGATTCATCCGTTGAGATCCCTGTAGGGCACTTCAGTTGTGTGATCCTGGAAGCCACACTCTTATGATGCAGCCTAGTCCTTCTAGACCTTGTTTCACTGAGAAGTTACACAGCCGAGAACCATGGAATGGCCGATGGTCTATGTAATTGTCCACCGTCACGCAAGTGGAGGGAACTAGCTGTTGACAGAATCAGCTGACCACTTTGTACAATCGGTAATAATGAGCAGATATTGAAAATCAGAGAGGGTGCTTGAACATCCCATTCTAGCAAAGTTAATTTCTTCAGTTGATGTCACAAATCGGGGCCAGCTGAGTCCAACCAATAAGGGTGATCCTGTCTTGAATGACAAATGCAGACGAATCCTAAGACCACTATCTAATAAGAGCACAGAGAAATGCTTGGCAGCGCAGCTGAAACACTGCCCAATCTATCGCTAAAGTGTCCTCCATCGATTAGAAGAATTGCGGTGTAACGATAATTTTTTAACCTATTCATGCCGCTAACCCAAGGAAGTAAGACCAAGGGTTTAAGTTTATTCTCCGACAACGTCATAATTTCCATATCAACCATTACCCACCATTACAAACAGCGCCGAGTTCACAAGTTCAACTACAGTTTGTAGCCTTTAAGACTCCTCCGAAGAAACTCGGTTAGCGAAACGGTGTGAGCCTCCTGACCTCCAGGGCACTTGCAAGTAGAGTACGGTTGAGTTCTGGGCTTTCCTTGCGATGGAAAGCATCTAAGGAATGGACAGAAGTTCAATGAGCCTAATCTAAAGCTTGAGTTATTGATCAACCCCGGGACCATCTCGATTGGCGATAACCAAACTCTAGTATCGTCAGCCAGTGGCAAAGTCGTGACGCCAAGTCTCCCATCGCTCGGAGCATAAATATATGACCATGAGCTGCACCTTTTGTTTGGGTCGGGCTGGATATATGACCAGGCCGTTCTCAAAGCGCAGTGCCCACCAACGCACCCAATAATAACAGAGCCCAGGATGACGAAGCGATACGCGTTGCTTGTAGGGATTGACCTGTATCTTAACAACAATTCAAGGAAAGTCGAAAATGGCTCTTCACTTTCCGTCAACAGCCTCCACGGTTGCGTCAACGATGTCAACGCCCTGAAAGCATTCCTTCAGCATAAATACCAAGTTGACAGGCCTGCTATACTTACATCTTCTCCGCCTGACACACTCGACAAAGGCCCAGTGACGCCAAAGGAGCCGTCAGCCCTCTTGCCTACGTTTAATAACATCCAACGAGAGTTTCACGCCGTCCACAGCCGAGCAAATGCGGGAGACTTTTTCTTTTTCCACTTCTCGGGCCATGGAGCACGGTTGGAACCAGTGAAGTCGTCGCCTCCTAGACGCCACGACGACCCATCCCTTCTCACAGTGGACTTTTGCTGCGGACAGCCTGCAGTGCGTGGTTGGCAACTGAATAACTGGTTGAGGAGGCTCAACGAAAAAAAGGTCCACGTGGTAGCCGTTCTGGACAGTTGCCATGCTGGGGCCGCCTGGCGAACCAGCTCTTGCTTTCGGACACCAAATTGGCCCACAGTTCCTAACCTTGAGATTGATGAACTTGCTGTCGATGAAGAAGCCATAATGGAGCCCAGCAGTCGGAGTGGCAAGGTGGAATCGTCTTGGTCCATTAATCCTGAAGGATTTACGCTTATGGCGGCCTGCGATGGCCACGAACAGGCTGCAGAGATAACAGTAAACGAGAAAGCGGGTGGGGCTTTCACATCTGCGCTTTTGAAATATTTGGCACAGAACAGGCCTAGTGAAACCGCTGTGACGTACCGCACTATACGCGACGAAGTGGCGCAGCTACTCAAAGAACAGCAACAGAACCCCAAGGTTTATGGCCGCGATAGGCTGCTGTTCTTTGAAAGCAAAGAACCATTCTCACAAACCATTCTTGTCGCGCGAATCGAAGACGACATGGTCATCGTTCCAGTTGGTAAGGTTCATGGAGTACTTTCGAAGTCAGAGTTTACGCTATTCCCGCCCATTTCCGAGACTGCTATTTCCATTGAGGAGGTTTACGATTTCGAATCCCGCGCTAAAGTCTCTCCGAAGTTTGTACAGACGCTACAGGAGCCCCAGTGTAAGGTGATTCCATCTCGGTGGAGCTTGGGCGACGAACCGTTCGAAGTGCTTGTGGACCCCGGCTTTGGGGTTGACTTCCAGGAGACACTATACGAATCACTCCAGAACCGGATCGCCAGCCCTATCCAGGTCATCCCACTGGGAAAAACCCAGGAGAGCCGCACTAACCTCCTAAGACTGGAAAAATGGGCAGGCGACGTCAAGATCTTCGGGCCCAGGTCATTGATCGGGTATAGCGGCCCAGTCCGAGGTCTCCAACTCGGAGGCGACAATATTAGCGACCTTGCAACGGACACTGCTATCGCGCTTACCCACCTGTCACGGTTCAAACAGATTTTGGAGTTTCAACAATCTGAAGCTTCGTCTGAGTGTCCACCGTTTGAATTGGCTTTGGAGTCGGTGAAACACGGAATAAGCAAAGAGGATCGGAAATACAAGTTCGTCTTTGAAAACAAGAGCGAGGATGTGTTATATGCCACGGTAATGGTGTTTGGTCCTGGATTCCACATCCAACAGCTCTTCCCTTCGCGGGACTATCCGGAAACGGTGGCCCCGCATTCAAAGCGGTCGTTCCTATTTCGCATCTATATTCCGGACGAGCTCAAAAGGGTTGCGGCGACGGGCGAAGACATAGATCACCGGGACATCATCCGCACACTGATTACGCGGGGAAGAGCGCTTTCTTGGAAGGTCCTGGAACTACCGGACATATGGAATGCTAATCAGATTGAATTACAGCATCGACCCGCTCCTGGAAGGCACGCCGCAACGGCTGAGCAGGACTTTGAATGGTGGGTCCAAGACAGGGAAATATTCACAAGTTCTGTGTGATTCGTTGAAAGTGGTTAAAATTGTCCTTTCGAGTTGAACATAAGTACATACCATACCTTTGGCTTTCCATTTCAGTGTAGGTAGGTCCAGGGCTGTAGAATGAAAAGCGAGCGTGTCCTTGAAACAAACTTATGAGAGAGGAGTATCCAAGCCTGCACCATAGGGAACTGAAATATCTATGGAGATCTCTGCAAGCGCAAGCGGATTCTCCATAAATCGTTAAGTCCAGCTGTACGCCCTCCCAGGCTATTTGATAGTTCGCGGTTTTTTGAGGAAACGATCAGGTAGGTTTGCAGGACTCTTGTCACTACGTATTCCAATTTGGTTTTGCAGTCGACAATGTTCGCCGAATTTTCAGGTATGCATCGTAGGTGCCAGTGAGACTTTCCCAAGACCGACCAACCGTCGGTCATGACACGGGCTTGCTCCAAGGATGGCAGTAAGAAGCGTGGCTAGTCCATCTAGACCTAAGACCAAATCTTTTTGTGTTATGGCAAGGGCGGTTCAGAAAGTCGTGGATGCACTAATATATACGTCATATTTCCGGACCCGGCGACGAGTGCGCGAACTGGATCATTCCAGCCTTGGCCAGACTGAACCAGCGGGAAATAGTTGTAACAGCTGACTCGAGAGTGGGTTGACATATATGGATACTTGCTGAACCTGACCAGCCTCGTGCTCAGAAGGTTCTACGTCGGATCCATGCTGCATATGAAAATTCAGGATGGCAGGTTTCAACACATACGTCGTCCTTGACGATCCCCTCCCTAGCGAAAGTAATCCTTCAACACTTGGCGTCGTTGTCCTAGAGCCACAGCGTCCTTTGGACCTTAAGTGGCCGGGTACGCCAGAGGATTCATTCTTACGAATGACTCAAGGTAACAAGCTTGAGCCAGTGAACCACACAGACGTGCATGTAATGCTCAACCAACATTGTGATGCTAGTCTTAAGCTAGCATTACAGCATGTCTTCTCCGTGGTTGCGAAGCGAGCCAATACAACAGAGCTCGAATTGAACACCGCAAAGGTCTCCACGTATCGATTGGCCAACCATCATGTGGTATTTGATCGATTAATTACTGATTTCGCCATGGAGATCGCGCAGTTCATCAGCAGGCATGGCCGAGGGAGGAAGCTTTACATGATTGTGGGCTTCAAAACTATAGTCGACCAGCGCATCCGACTTTACCATACGTCACTCGCGGAGAAAGAAGGGAAAGCAACCGTTCCTGTCGCAGAGGCTATCCAAGCAGGTAGTGGTGTTCCTCCCATGATCCATGCAGGTAATCCGTCCGCAGAGGTGGCCGCATCCAATTCTCGGGAAGTGCTGTTAGAAGCCACTGGGGAAGGAGAGTCGATATTTGCCGTTCAATATCGGGCAATCAAGCGCAGACCTTTCCTGAAACAGCTTTTGGACTCCATTCGTCAGCGCCACCATCCGAATTTGACGCTTGGTGATATTGAGAATCGAAAGAGGGGAGCAGTTATAGGCCGAGGTCAGATTACAATGTCGGAGAACGGTCGGGAGGCGTTTGAGGATATTGAATGCAAAATCTCGGATAGTGATAGTGATCGGGACAGTGATGACGATGCTGGTGAATTGAGAGTCGGTTTAACAGCGACGGAGCAGAATAAGTATCTGTTGAAGACTGATGGAGCTGGGAATAACTTCTATCTTCACACTCTTTGAGTTATAGTATCATGCTTTATTGTTGATTTGATTGGTGACGTATCTGTAATGCCATGCAATATATCAAACGACCATCTGATGGTTGGTTCGCATTTTGTGCGCATATACTAAGCATCACGAAGGATAGGCTAGCATTGCGGAGTCTATCCACATTGCTGCAACTTCGAATGCCGCCGGAAATCAACGCAACCAACGTATATGAACAACAGCTTAACGCCAGAAATGGCCGGACTTCAGCTGGCTGTTAACTTGACGCAATGAGCTATCAACACTGTCCTGCCAGACCATCCTGAACCGGTTCATAGTTGGGCGATCTCTGAGTTTATTACATTACATGAATTCTTCTGAACTGAGGCAATAGCAGACTTCCACGAAGCTATTAAGGTGACACGGTGGGCTATCGTCGCTACCCCGCCAGGCCATTCAGACCAGGCTGGATGGTTGAGCGATCTTGCATCTCGCCTAGGCGTTGGGTACTCCCGAAGTAGAGTAATAGCTGACCTCGAGGAAGCTATCGATGTAACACGACAATCTAAATCCGCTCCCCGTTTGACTAATCCGAACCGAGATGCGCGGCTGAATATCCCATTCCCTAGGCTTGAATCCACTGGACGTTGGGTGGATTCCTACGCCCTCTAATGCATGGCCCTGAACCAGAAGAGTTCGCCCGAGGCCTCCCTCTTTGCAGATATAATAGCTTAATTATATAGTATATATTATTTATAGAAGGATGTCACGTCGCGTCGCGGTCGCATAAATACTGTCTTTTCTTTTTTCCTTTTCTTTTTCTTTGTTTCTCCTAGGACGACAAATATATCCATCTACTCACTTAGACAAATCGCTTCTTAATTAGCAATGGACACGGCAAGGATCCCCGGACGCGGGCAGAGCTACCAACAGCCGACGAGCGGTGGCTGCTCAACCGGGTTCTTGTAACCAGCTGGCTCCGGGATGCATTCCTCGAGCTCCGTCGGATTGGTCAGGAGGAGTTCGCGTTCTGTGGCGCGAGGGAGTCGTGACCCACTACTATAAAGGAAGGCTCGAGCTTACAGGACACGCACCCTTCTTGACGGGAGCACGCGGGAACATCAAAATTGGACGAATCAGAAGGCGAGAAAAGGCATCGAGGGTACGATGGCTTTGCTACTAGAGAGTAAGAGGCAATTTATGGGAGATTCGTGCTATTTCTTGCCTGTTTGTATACTTCAGCTGTTGAGAAGATAAGACTCGTTATTTTGGGCCCAAGGCCTTCGTATATAAATTGTTCCGTATGGTTTGGCTTTAAACCCAAAATTAGAAAAACAAATCTTTAGTATCAGGCGCCGTAGTGAACATAAGGAACCCAGTGCAGCTGCTTCTGCTCTGGAACTAACAATCTACCGTGCCTTGCTGAGCTTGAGATTCCTAATGTCCTGTCCGCCGTGTCCTTCTCGCTGCCGATCCACTGGTCTCGCAGCAGTCTGGTAGCGCGGTGAAGCCCGCCGCTTACTGACTCATCCCCGAGTCCCTCATGACGCAGAAACTCATACGCCATTCGAGCCATCTCCACGGACAATCGGTCATCCACATCCCACAGCGTACCGATCACATGACGGAATCCTGCCAACTCAAATGCACTGGCTAGATGGATGCTTTCATCAACAGACGTCTCATCTAGAATCTGACCTGTCCCGCACGCCGAGAGGTACGCAAGAAATGGCGGCTTCGAGGCGAGGGTGATCTCCAAGAGACTGGCCACCGTGAATGGCTCGCGATCCCAATCCTCGAGGAGCAACTTGCTATGGAGTGGTTCTGTGGGATGTGTGTCACCATGGCCGGCAAAGTGGAAGATCCAACAGTCCTCCAAGGCTGATGAGATGTCACTCTTGATTGGCCTAGGCCGGATCTGCTGCAAACCCATTGACCTACAAGTGGCTAGCACGGCGTTGACCTCGTCGCCCGCAAACTCAAGCCGTTCCTGATTTGGTGTGTGTTGCATGGCTACGGCAACGACATTGTGAGGCTCCGTGGCCCCGATTTCTGGAGTTCGCCGTCGACGACTGTGTATGATTGCCCTGATGGATGAGCCGTAGGATGAGATAACTCGATCGAGCGCAGTTTCGCCGTTGCGTCTGAGGTGGTGTCCGGCCGCATGGAGCGGAAATCGGGTGAGTTTGCCAGTCGGAACCCACCATATATGCGGCCACTGATTACCCGACGGAGACCTAGTAAAGCCCAAATTCTCAAGGATGGGACGCACAATGTCGTCCCAGAGCCATTCGAGTGTCTCGAGGGACCGGACGTCCCTGATATGGTCCTTAATAGCGTCTTGGGAGAGATGCGGCAGTTCTAGCAACCGAATGCCGGAGTGCGTAATGATCAAAGCATCGCAGCGATACGAGCTTACATTTAAGACGACGATCGGCCCGCACAACGCAGCCTTTAAGATGTCGGCTTCAGATACGGGGAGGAGGAATCGCTCGAAACCGGGCTGCAACCGAATAGTTTCTAAGAGCCGGGCAAGTTGGAGCCCAGCCTCTTGGCACTGATATCCTTCAATCTCTGCGGCCATCGAGGGTTGCTCGGTCATGGCAAGAGAAGTCCGCGAAGATGGCGTGTCAAGCTGATCCTGGAGGCAGATAAAAGAACGCGCCATGTCAGGATAATCCGTTTCTAGAGCGGAAACCTCGGTTCGCTCAAAAAATGCGCTTGCTATGACACCGCGGCCGGTCTCGAGCAGTTCAATAGCAGCACCTTGGCCTTGATTAAAATGGAGAGCAATGGCTGCGGCATCGGACGACAGCCCAACAGCAGCAGAGAGAAGGTGCCGCTTGTCTGTATTTTGTAGAGAACGAGTCATGAGTAAAGGGATTAAGTCGATCGTTGTCTTGGCAATCGAATATGCATGCTGGTCTTGCAGGATGTCTGGAGAGGACAGAAAATAACGGCCGGCCAGGACACGCTCGCTGATAATGGCGGTGGACTGATGTAGGGCAGTAGTGAAACATTCCTTGGCTTCTTCAAGATCTGCTAGCGCTCCAGTGCGGGCGTATCTGTCGCCTAGATGAATTCCGAGGTTGTTCAAACGCCTAGCACGGTCAGGAAGATTTGGGAGGGTGGCGTCGACAGCTTGTCGTGCTACATTAATCGCTTCCTCCAGATCTGCTATTCCTCCTGCCCGGGAGTATCTGTCGGCTAGGTAGAGACCGAGATTGCTCAGCATGCCCGCCCTGTCAGGATGGTCTAGCTGGGTGGCGTCAACAGCTTGTCGTGTCACGTTAATGGCTCCCTCTAGGTCTGCTATTCCTCCTGCCCGGGAGTATCTGTCGGCTAGGTAAAGTCCGAGATTGTTCAGCATGCCCGCCCTGTCAGGATGGTCTGGCTGGGTGGCGTCAACAGCTTGTCGTGTCACGTTAATGGCTCCCTCTAGGTCTGCTATTGCTCTAGTCCGGGTGTATCTTTGGCCTAGGTACATTCCGAGATTGCTCAACTGTCCGGCTCGGTTCGGAGGGTCTAACGAGGTGGTGTCAACAGCTTGTCGTGTCACTTTAATTGCTTCCTGGAGGTCTGTCATCGCTCCAGTCCGAGAGTACCTGTCGCCTAGATAGAGTCCGAGATTGCTCAACCGTCCAGCCCGGTCCGGGTCGTCTGACGGGGAGGTTTCAATAGCTTGCTGAGCTGCGGTAATAGCTCCTTCGAGGTCCTCTATCGCTCCAGTCCGGGAGTATCTATCGTGTAAACGGATTCCGAGATTATTCAGCATACCCGCCCTGTCAGGATGCTCTGGCGGGGTGGCATGAGAAGCTTGTCGTGCCACGTTAATGGCTCCCTCCAGGTCTGCTATTGCTCCAGTCCGAGAGTACCTGTCGCCAAGGTACACTCCAAGATTGCTCAATCGTCCAGCCCGGTCCGGATGGCCTAGTGGAGTAGCGTCAACAGCCTCTCGCGTGACGTTAATAGCTTCCTCCAGGTCCGCTATTGCTCGAGTCCGGGAGTATCTTCGGCCTAGGTACACTCCCACGTTGGTTAGCCGTCGAGCCTGGTCTGGATGATTTGGCGGGGTGACATCAACGGCTTGTCGTGCGATGTTAATAGCTTCGTCGAGGTCTGCTATTGCTCCTGCCCAGGAGTATCTGTCGCTTAGACGAATTCCGAGATTGTTTAATATACTGGCCTGGATCGGATGGTCTGGCGGGGTGGAGTTAATAGCTTGTCGGGTCACCTTAATAGCTTCCTCGAGGTCTTCCCCTGCCCCAGTTCGAGAGTGTCTTTCGCTTAGACGTACTCCGAGGTTGTTCAACCATTGTGCCTGGTCCGGGTGGTCTGATGGAGCGGCATGAGCAGCTTGTCGAGCGTTGTAAATAGCCTCCTCGAGGTCTGCCATTGCGCCAGATCTAGAGTATTTGTCGCCTAGAAGAATTCCGAGGTTGTTTAACATACTAGCGCGGCTAGGATAGTCTGACGGGGAAGCGTTGATAGCTTCTCGTGTCACGCCAATAGCTTCCTCGAGGTCTGCTATTGCTCCAACCCTGGAGTATCTTTGGCCTAGGTGAAGTCCGAGGTTGCTCAACATAGTAGCCCGGTCCGAATTGTCTGACGGGGTGGCGTTGATAGCTTCTCGTGTCACACCAATAGCTTCCTCGAGGTCTGCTATTCCTCCAACCCTGGAGTATCTATCGCCTAGACGATTTCCCAGATTGCTTAACATAGTAGCCCGCTCCGGATGGCCTGGAGGGGTGGCGTCTATAGCTTGTCTTATCACATTAATGGCTTCATCGAGGTCCGCTACTGCCCTAGTCCGGCAGTATTCATCGCGAAGACAAATTCCGAGATTGATTGACCGCCCCCGCCGGATAGGATGGTCTGACGGGGTAGCGTCGATAGCTTCCTCGAGATCTGTCATCGCTCCCGTCTATCTTCTGTCCATATATGCTCCCTGATTTCCGGTGCAGTTCAAACTTGCTCTGGAAATGATTGCTTAGCATTTCCAAGTACCGACTTATCTCGTGGACCCGTTACCCTCTTTAAAAGGACGAGGATGGCAGCAGGCACACCCCTCCCGTGTAGGCTATTATTCCTCCTGATTCGGAGTTGGTGCGAAAGGGTTGATGCAGAAGAGAACTTCCGGTGTTATAACTGCACGAGAAGCGTCGGGAGTAACTTGAATCGCCCATACGTTCGTCCGTGTTGTGGACCTGATGAATCCGTTCGGACCTCTGCAGGGTCGATCGGTTTTGTAACCCTGAACTCTAATTCAATGCAAGAAATATCTCGAGAACACAATTCTAGTTTGCTAATGGCCGATTAAAATCTGGACAGTTCTAGTCTTTAACGTGTATAGAAATCAAGACACGGATAGGAGAGCCCACTGACGAATTACGTGCCCCTAAAGCAAACCGAATAGTCTAGACTGACAAAACATAAGGTCAAACTACTAGTATTAACCATCACTGAGAAATCATGTTCGTCAGTCATGGGCCCAGAAATTAAAGCTACCCAAACTTTCCTAGACCGATTCCGTAAGACCCAGACCGGCCTGTGTTACAAATGGTGAGTTATTGGTTTTCAATAGCCACTTATCTCACCATATGGTAGCAATGGAACTAAGTCCCCATCTACAGTATTGGCTTCACTACTTGCAAGGTAACCTTCTCCTTGATGTCATCTACTTTCTCCAAGCTCGTCCTATGGAGCAATTACAGAAGCCACGGTACATCCCACCCACGGATTCAAATCCCACCATTCGCCGAAAACATAAGGCGATTGAGATTTCCGTATTGAATAACTTAATCTTTATCATCGGTTTGGTTGTGATGATGTATAGCCACATATTAACCAACTGTTTCATCATTTTCGCGTCAGCGTTCGATCATGTAACTTCTCCACATCCTCGGCCATGGGGTAGTCTGAGAGTATTAAGGTATATATGTGGTACGCCCAGTGCCTGCATTCCTAGTACTATTTATACGTCGCACTATATCGTGATTAATACAACAAGGATATATTTCACTTTCAAAGGTCAGTCAAGATCATTTCTTAAACAAGCCCAGACCCAAAAAAAAAAAAGAAAAATAGTCTGAATACGGTTCAAAAAGGGAGATGAAGTTCGAATATATTCTCCTGGGCATGTTTGTTGCTACAACATTGTCCTACACATTCGTGGAAGTAGAAGAGGACGACAGCATTATGCCACGAGACTTGTGTTGCACTGGTTGCAAGCCATATGGTGGGGGCCACAAGTGTACAAAGTGCACTCGTTGCCAGGTCGCATTTGTGGGCGTCTAGTCAAAAAGCTGTCGGAGTATGGAGCGGTTAATCACCACTAGCAACTGAATGATCACACAGGAATCCACACTTCATTGGTTTTTGTATGTAATAATGTGTCAATTTGCAACTCTGGTGTTCAACCACCAAATATCGGCTATTCGATGCCTGGACTGGAGGCATTTCAACATGCTCTGTTTTCTCTATTGATCCGTCTTCAGTTTTACTCGTTTAACAAGTGTAAACAAATAAGTAGTCTAGTCAGGCTCTAGCTACGGCAGAATAGATCCTGCATACTAAAGGACAAAACTATCTGTCCGAATATTCCGTGAAATTTGTGCTATGCGATGTAATATTCTCTACAGTGTTTAATTAATTCTGCGCTTTCTACCAGTCTAAATGTAAAGTGTAAGACATCTCTTAGGTAAGAAAAAATCGTCCGGGTTGCTAATCTACAAGCTGACGGATCCGGCAGCGAAGGACAGACGTGGCGGCATTGGTACATGCATCAGCGGTTTAGTAATAGAAAAATCATAATGAGTTTGAACCTCTGATGGCCTTTTTTTTTTTACTTTTTTAATTCATTAAGAATGTCACAGGCTAGCATTGTCTTGCCCTTGCCAGGATCGCCTCGAATCCAAAGAAGTCAGGCGTTTTCGTCTGTCTCCACTGTCTAAACACCGGGGTATCGAGAACCCAGCGATACAACATCTTATAAGAGACATTCTTTAGTCTCCTCAATCCGTATCTTCTCAGATTCAGGACTGGTTGGTCATAGGCTCTTAGGACCCTGGCGGTCATAAGTATCCATAAACATACAACATCCTTAGAAACCTAGTTACTAGTCTGTCTGGTCTGGGCTTTATACTTCTACATTTTTGCTCGATCCTCGATAATACAGATTGTATGTGTTACATCCTCGAAACCCCTATAAATTGCCAGAATTCAGGGGTACTAGGGCTTCCTTGTTTAAAGCAAATTTTCCTCAGAATCCCAGGAATTAGCTAATTTAGTTTATGAGGGGGCGGTGCACCTATAAAATAAGGGGATCCCGTTTAGGATACTAGTAAAAGATAAGTAATTTATCTATATCTATATCTATCTGCCTATCTACCTGCCTACCTGCTTTCAATCTAACCTACCTACTTGATCTGACCCCCTAGGCCTAACCTGCTTGACCTAACGTATCTAATCTAACCGACCTAACCTGCTCAACCCACTTAACCTACTTAACCTGCTCAACCTCACCTGCCTGCTCGACCTGCCTGACCTGCTTAACCTACTTGGCCAGTTGCCTACCTGCCTGACCTGCCTGACCTGACCTGCCTGCTCGACCTGCTTGCAGTGCTTGACCTCACCTATCTGACCACCTAGGCCCGACCTACTCGACCTAACCTGCCTAACCTGTCTGCTTTACCCGACCATCTAGGACTGACCTGCTTAATCTGACCTACCTACCTGCCTGCCTGACCTACCTGACCTACCTGACCTACCTGACCTACCTGACCTACCTAACCTGCCTGCTTGACCTACTTGACCTACTTAACCTGCTCAAACTCCTTAACCTGCTTAATCTAATCTAACCTGCCTGATCTGCCTGACCTATCTAACCTGCTCGACCTACCTACCTAGGCCCGGCTACCTAAGCCTGCCTATCTACCTGCCTGACCTGCTTGACCACCTATCTGACCTGACCACCTGCCTGGCCTGACTATCTACCTGAACGGCCTGACCAGTTGCCTGCTTGCCTGCTTAGCCTGATCACCTACCTGACCTGCCTGCCTGCTTATTTAATAGCTTTCGAGGCAGATAGGTATGTAGACAGACAGGCAAGCAGGCAGGTAGGTAGGCAGGCAGGCAATTTTAATACGGAGCGGATGGTAAAGTCAAGACAAGGAAGTGATGGGAGATGGTAAGCTTGCGGTATAGGAAATGACGGGCAATATAGAGTAGTACGGGTAATATAAAGTATTAATACTGTACGGGAAGTGATGGGAGTAATACTAGAGCAGTTCCAGCAGTATTTAATACTGATAATCGCCTAATCGGGCTAACGGCGGGTAAAGTGCGCGGCCGGAGGTTGTATGGGCAGTGACGGTCACTTCCCGACGCCTCGCTTATAGTATGTAGGAATGAGGGACAGAAAAAAGAGGGAATAATGGGAGGGCAACCATTGAAGAATATAATAGGGAAATTCATTCTCACGCGGCCCGGACGCGACCAGCTTTCTATCAGCGACGCGAGGTATAGCTACATCTATGGTGAGCATATACAGTAGTTATAGCCTCATTCATTCGGGAAAGGCACTTCGGCGGACGGGAGCTATAAATCCACACTCTCTCGTGACAGTCAGAGCGATTTTGCGCTACTGGGTAAAAGCTATTAACTTACGTCCTACAGAGAAGCCAAACATTATAAGACAATTACATGACATTACTAATAAGAAACGGCAGTTTCGGCGCAATATACACTATAGCAAACGGAGAATCTAGACGCCAGAGAACCAGCCCGAATCGGTCTGATCAGCAATTTAACCATACTGGGCCCGCGCCATGCTGTTTTTCCAGGACCCTGCGTCGCGGAATTCAAGTAAAGAATGAACTGAGCGCCCGCTAGCATTCCCTATCAATAACGCTCCATAATAAGCTTCGTCATTGACGAGTCCTGTTGAAGTAGCCAATCCTTACTCCTCAAGAAGGCTACTAAGTTGTCATGCTCAACCGAGGCTGTTGCTTCAGAGTCTGTCTTGAAAGAAACCTCAACGAAATGTTCAATGCCTGTATCTGTGGAGTTCCGTAGCGGCCAGACCTCGAGGTATAGCTTTAGCCCATTCCACGAGCCTGTGAAACGACTTATGAGGACCGGACCGAAAATGCGCGATTCCCTCAAGGCGCTGGTGCCCCAGTTTCTAGGATGCCATTTGTTTGGCTGCGATCTGTAAGGCTTCCATTTGTCGAACTTGTCCGGCGCTTCGTCAATTAGCATCTGACACGAGTCACTTTCCGCGGGAAGGTTCGTATGGCCAATCCCAGCATCTGGCCCTTTTTTCTTGCGGCTGATAGAAAGTGTCTTCATCTGGAAATCCCATTCAACCTGTGCCTCGTAGGTTTTGTGGGTAGCATTGAAACCATCCTCATTAGCCACAGTAAGAGCGGCATTAATGTTGCTGTTTGTGATGACATACCGCTTCTTATACGTTAGCTCGAATTTATCTTCATTTTCGAACTTGCGGATCCGAGCGCTCCAGTTAGAGGAATAAATCTCTTTATCATTTGTGTCGAGGAACTGCACATTTATCATGGTGACGGGCGGTTTCACATCAAAGGCCGATCGGATGGAGTCTGTGAACTCGTATGCAGCGGTGAGCACCTTGTCCGGGTCGAGCAGGAGGCTGACCTCGTGGTCAGGCACCATGTTTGGATTGACCTGTTCTGGTGGGACGACGATAGCGGTCATGGCGAAGAGATCTAGGGTAGCTGAGGTGTGGCGGGCAGAAATTCGATGAAGCAATTAGCAATATATGTAGTTATCGTAATTACACAGATAGTCCAGGGTGGTCATTAATAGCTTTTATTGAACAAAATGGAGTAGTATGCGCATGTGTGTTGGTGTAAGATATCATTTGTCGGGAGCAGCGATTTACATGCCCAGTATCCGCCAACCGTTTTTAACTAACTTTTCGGTGATTCCATGTGCAATAACTCCTGCCTGTTATCATAAGCACCTTCTGTGATCTTTGAACTTGGTTCTAGATTGCTCTGGATCATTGCGATCGAGGCAATTAATAACACGTACCAAGCATTCCATGGCACCTCGCCGGAGTTATGCAAAGGTCATGTTATGGTCTCGGCTCCCGACTGATTCATTGGACAAGCACCGTTTGCAGATAATAGAGTCTGTATTAATGCTGATCTTGCTTGTTCTTAATATTGGCTGTTGTAATTACACCCTGCCCATGTCCCATTATGATGAAATTGACTGGGACCTAATTAACCTACCAAGTCACCTGCCAAACAGGCAGTGTGGGTAGAAGGATTGGCATTAACGTCCTGTAACTGAATATAATAATCTGAGTTTGCTCTCTTTTAGTACGGCATATTCTTATCCTATCTTCCGCTTGTATGGATTTTGGCATATGACGGAAAGTATGGCATTTGGAGCGAGGAGGAACCGCGGATGGCTGAACCATAGACGAAGCTAATCCAAGGTTTCGGGCGCGGATGATCGACGCGTGTCATGTGGCGTATGCGGAACGGGCGGCGGTCATCCGCTCCATGTGGCATGATCTAAAGGACAGACAATAACGAACTAAACTACCTTAATTGGTATATTAGATCATCATAGTTAAACTTCCCCTGGTCCCATCTGAACCATAAGTCTCCTGTTATATGTTAAGTGACTATAAGGTAATTGTCTGTGCTGAATTGTTGTTGCGAATCGGAAGTAAGCTAATCCCCAGCAGTGTCCTAGGCGGGGACCTTTCCAGCCGCTTTAAAAGTATCGTTCGTACATATGTTCGAGTGGCGCTTCGGTTTTCCATGAACAGCCCAACTAAGCACCCCAATAACGAACGCGTTCTAGCCCTGACATCCACAGAATAGAGACATGAATAGCCGTGTGGGTCATTACTGTAGAGGCGAGACGAGACTATTTTGGTCAGGTCATATTGACATCATGGCAGATACCATACCACACCGCTCGCGTAACAATTGAGGACGCAGCCCAGTAATTGTCAATTATTCTAGTTGTCAGGATTTTCCTGCCACAAGTACAAACTAAATGTATGAACTTATTCTGTATGCTACGCAGCTTCATCCACTGCCTCCAATAGCATACCAGATTTCCTTGCAGATATAATGTGCTAAGTAATCTACTTATTATAGGAACTCTTAGTCTCATATATTAAAAAACATATTGTATGGAACAAACCAGAGCAAAACATCAGCCAGACGTAAATCGACAACCAGATCACCGTTCTCAACGAAGACTTCAACGCAGCAAATTCGGATTTGGGAAACCTGTCGGCCGCATACAGGGCCCTTAGTGGGTAATCACGTACTCAAACGGGTATTATATCGTTCGACCACAATAGTGATACAGACCCACCAGACCAGAGGGTGAAATTTACTGCCCAAGGTGGTGGCCGAGCGACCGTTATCTCAAAATATAGGTCTGTAAGCAGGGTGGTGTTAAACCTTTGCTCGGTTTCGCTCAGTTTCCGGGGCTCTCAACAGCGACTGACGGGGTGGTAATTTGCCATACTGCTTTCGGAAAGGGTGGGACAGCGACTTCTCCGTTCGAGTTAGGCCGTACTGCTACCCATAAAATTGGTCTTTGGCTCAATCTCTTACATATATGGGGGATGATGATGGGGGCCCTGCTGGTTTACTTTGTTCCGGTACAGATCATTGCGATGACACACCAAACCAGGCTAGCACGAAGTATGGAAACCCGATGTACCCACATGTCACATGTGGTAATGACCCTAATGGCGATCTTTTCATGAACTACATGGACTACACCAATGACGCGACGACGATTATATTTACAAAGGATCAAGTCCCCAGGACGGATGCAACTCTGTCCGGCCCCAGAGCGTCGCTGGCAGGATCGAGCTTCCAGGAATTTATCTTGCATACTGGCACCGCTCTACACAACACAGACGAAACTTTTTCCTTTGCAATGACCGACTGGAATGGTGATGGCCGTCCTGATCTAGTGGCTATCAAGAAAAGTATCACTGGCACAAACAACACAGAAATTCTCGTCCTCTCTGGAACCTTGGACTATGAGACTTCCTTAACACAAACAGGTACAGCCCTGCACAGCACGGACAAATCTTTCGATTCCGTGATGACCGACTGGGATGGGGCTGTACGCCCCGATCTCGTTGCCATCAAGAAGGGTAACACAGGCATCAATAGCACAGAAGTGCACATAATTGCTGGTTGACTTAAAACTTGAATTGAGAATCTGATTCCCGATAAGTTAGGAACAGTCGGAATGACGATTCAGTCAAGGGCGTGTATCGGTGGAAAAGTACTATTGTATTATTCCTCAAAATTGGCCATGTACAAAATTTCGACCAAGTGTAATAACGGCCACAATAATATTGGCGTATACTCTTAGGGTCAGTTATAGTAAACAGTTCACTGCAAGTTCCTCCGGGCGGCATTGACTGTGTAGGCAGATGGTGCTCAGAAGTATTAGCTTTACATGAAAAGCCAAGACACAGAGAAGCGGTTGTTTGGATAGGTTCAGCCTGACATTGATTGAATTACTCTATACATGCTACTAATAATGTATAAATCATCATCCTCACATCTTAATAGCTTCCAATTTCTCCCTGATACTCGCTGCTAGGCCTCAGGGCTGCTCAGGTAATAGGTTATCTGTTTTATTGTGAGATTAAGCACCTTCCTAAGCCTCTATTTCCGCTTCGGATTCTAGACTCTTTTGTCTTTTCCTTGCGGTTTGCTCCGAATAGCCCTATATTGTAGGCTGTTCCTAGATATATACTATATTATCCTCCTCATAATTACTAATCAGATTTAGATTATTAAAGAACTCCGTAACCTTTTCTTTGTTTATCTTCTCTTTCTCTTCTTCCGAGAGTAACTTATTTAGTAATACAAACTATTGCTTCTTAAGATTAAATCTTAATGCATACATATACATTATAAGACCTCTGTTAGTAATTGCATTCAGTGTGCATCGACGGTAGTAACAAATATCTTAGGCAGAATTAAAAAGTCATTCAACGCCTGCACCGGTTGCTTGAATAGAAAGAACATCCCGCACGACACTACCAAGAGCTTGGTATCTACACTCATTCTCCTTCCAGAATGCGCGAGGAGAAACCTCAGCAGTATCTATAGCCTTAGTTAATAAAGCGTACAGACAGATAGGCAGGTTACGTACCAGCCCTAATCTGGTCCATAAAACTGTAGTAATATATAAGCAATCCCTACATCTGAAGCCGTTGTGCAGCGGAACTTCGGGCAATGGAGGCCTATTAGGCACAGGGGGACAACGCTTTCCTCCGGCGAATTAACTAGAGAAAGGTCTTAAAGCTGTTTCTCTAAGGCAGATAGAGCGGCTTGATTCTCGAATCCACGAAGTTCGTGGAGATGGCGCTTCAGATGGCTAGTAAGAGAAGTCGGTGGAATTGCATACGCGCATTGCTTGCAGATAAGAATCCGATATTCCTTAAGATATAGAGACTGCTCCATATTTAGATTCGAGGCGTTTCTGAACGTGGTGAGGTATTAATACAGGTAGAGAGAGATCGAATATACAGAGAACACTGAATTGCTAGTGAATATCAGATGTCTATTTACTTGGAAGGCGAGAAACGCGTCCTAGTAGTCTATTTTGTAATATATGATGTGGGGCTGTACTGACTAATAGATAGCCAGAGAATTAAAGTCGACCCCGGCTTAATTAGAGCATTATGGATTAGGCTTTCTTCTGTGACGTGTAATCGGCCATCGATACCTATTGCAAGGCGAATGACATTCTGTAGCATATGAAACAACTGCGCGCAGATAAAGACAAAGCGTGGAAACATAAAAAGCAGACTTGAGACCACCTCACTGCCGCGAAAAGCATCCATCACATCCAGTCCATTCTTCACTTTCCAACTAAAATGGAATACCATCTTGCCATATTTGACACTTAAACCTGTCTCACTCTGAATTCCGATACCAAATCAACAGTTACAGTACCAGTCCATTTGTCTCTCCTCCCGTCAGTGTCTGAGTCTTCCTGACTGAATTTGACGCTTTCTCGCTCTGGACCGGTCCAAGTGTACAAAAGTCCATGCTCGCGGTCTGGGAAATCTTTATTCCTGACGCCGTATTGAACTTGGGCAGTCCCACGTCGCGTAAGAAGGTTGTTGAAGAGAATGTCTCTAGCCTGTTCTTCCACTGTGATTTTGGTGTCATCCATTTTAGGTGACGTGCCTCTATGGGTTTGACTTCCACGCCAGTGCACAGGAACAGGCTCAAGTTCAGATGACATTTCGGCGTTATTGACGGTTTAAGCGACTTTGAATGCGGCTTGGCTGTACTTTTTGTCCGTAATGAGGTTTCTCTTCGAAAACTATGATAGATTTTCTTGGTTGTGATGTTGGCTCAAGAAGCGAAAGGAAGCCAAAATACGGGGCTCTCGCGGGTAGAAAGCAATCCTTTCGTACCTCAATCTGCTGTTCCTACCGTCATATATGTTCTAGCAAAACGTTTTTTCTTTCTCATAACGCAGTCCAGTTATTTTCTGAAGCTTATAGAGTGTTCTAGACCCCGGAGATATTCTCTCTACACTTATTACCATCATTCGTGATCATAGACTGTGGAAAGGCATACGTCATCCGAGCCATTGGTTGGTCTGTCAAGTTTAGTCTATTATCGCCCCTCTTCTTACCACTCAGCTCAAATCCTTCCGTTCGCAGCCTGTGGAATCCTCTAGATTCAGGTGGTATTACGAAATAAACAAAGCCTAGCTTTTCCTGAACTTCGATCTAGACCCGCATCTTCATCTCGGCACTACCCAACTTTCGGCTCAGTCTTGGCATTGCCTAGAATCATTTTCGACCCAACTCTATGCATAAGCGTGCGTAAAAAAGTCGGGGTTATAGTTATAGTTTTGGTCGCCGTGTTTTGTGTCGGGGCCTGCGACCCAATTTGGCTTTTTGCGGAAAAGCCTAATTTCTACCTTAAAGGCGCTGGTTCTAAAGCCAGTGAAAAAACATCTGTGGCGTGTGCATGTGTCAAAGTGCTCGCGTCTGCATTACTGCGTAATCTACCGCTCAGTCTGGACGATTGCGAGGACTTGAATCTTTCAAAAATGACGGCCATATTTATGGTCGATCTTGACCAGTAAACAGTGCGTGGGGCGTAGAGGGTGGGCCGAGCGGAACAATAGAAATGTAAAGAAGTCGCCTGCCCCCTTTAGAGCATTATGGATCAAGGCAAAAAGATGAACTCGAACTTGATTGAATTCAATAACAACATAACTAAATACCAAATCCACTCTCCGTAATTGACCGTACAGGCTGCAAATTCCACTCCGGCGTAGGCAAAGATTGAGGATCTCGTAGATGTAATTCATTTCCATTTGTGGCAGCTGCCAGGACTAGAGGTCCAGAATACGAGTTTGACAGCCTCCAAGTTCCATTCGCTTGCTTTTCAACATGCCATAGTTGTCCAGTATAGTTACCAGACGCAGCCAGATGCGGCCGGGTTTTGTCATCCCCATATACGTCCAAGGACATGCCCGTGCCAAGCCACATTGTACAAAGATTGTAAGCCCCAGCGCTGGTTTTGGATGGACGTAGCTGCCAATACTGGCCGCTAAAATTTCCCTCTGCGGCCATTTGCAGCCTACCATCGCGTTGCTGATTCCCATCGTTGACAACATCAAGTGCACTGCCAGGTTTCGCTGCAGTTTTGATTTTGTACCACGAGTTGCTGTCCAAAAAGCCCTGCCCTGCTGTCGCTGGGGTCCCTTTTGGAGGCAGAGGCTTGGTAATGCGCAAACCGATGTACGGTTGATGGTTATTTGGTAGCGAAGACTTGACACCAAATGGAAACTCCATATAGCGGTGATATGTGACGATGCCAGCTTTGACTCCCAGTCCATTGAAATCCTGTTCTCCGGACCGCTTGTTTTGTAATAGGTCTTTCAGATAGGCTGTTGCCTGGTTGACAACATCATCGGAGACATCCCCGAGACTCTGTTGAAATTTCTGCAGTTGAGCCTGGACCTGTTCAGACACCCAAAAACCGACGGTACCAGTTGGAATAGATATAATGAGCTCAATGGCGTCAAATTCGTTGATAAGATCTCCCCAAGCAATAGTCCAACCCCCTGCTGCGATCTGAGCTCGTTGTTGATTGCGGTCGGTAACCTCGGTCATGCCTGTCTGACTTTGGTAGAAGAACAAATATCCAAGTTGTTCGACACTATATTGAGTTAGTCACTACAACTAAGAAGAAGGCTGCTCCCAGCGATCTGCCTGGAACGACCAAGATTTTATTCACGAGAATGACAGACTGCCCCAGAAAAGTATGACATCACCAATAGGTATAGTGTTAACTGAAATACATCATAAATATTTGGGAAATCATACGATATTAGAACAAGTATGTATACAAGATGCCACAGGGTGTTTTCCGACTAGACTTAAAGTCCCAACAACGTCGATGCCCTGTAAAAATTTGCTGAGGTATAGAGTAGCTAATGCACAATCCTTCCCTTCAATCAGAATTTTAGTATCTTCTTCCGTTCGCGTGGAATCGTTAGCCAAAGTTGGCAACTTTTGAGGTTTTCCGGGTGGAAGATTACTTAATCATCCCGCTCGACTTAACGTCCCAAAACTAAGCCTTTTTCGATTAAATTCCTCAACACTAAACTACTTTCAGGTTTGTCCTCAACACTAGACCTATTTTGGTTTTATATTCTAAACACCTCTACTTCCTGCCACACTGCACACTGCTTCCTTCAACAGCTATGCTTCGCACATTCTGACACTGGTTTACTTATAAGGAAAGTGTAAGACTTTCGGTCATGTCCGAAAACCTTGCTATCGGTTGCCTGGCTAGGGAAGGTTGTAATAATGCGTTGTTTTAAGATCATCTTCGAGACAGAACAGAAACCGACCTATTCATCCTGTTACCCCTTTTTCTTATTTCAACTTTCGACGACCAAGGAACTTGAAATCTCTCTATCTTATAGCGTCGCCTACTTTCTCTACCCTCTCTTAGGCTTCGGTTCTAGTGATTCTTCCGATATTATGTCTCCCCTTAACTCTACTTCCACCCGAAAGCGCGGTCGGCTCCCCAAGTATCAGTCTGCAGAAGAGCGACAGGCCGCGAAGATAATACGACAACGAAATCAGCGACAAGCCGCCCAAGCGGCTAAACGCAACACCTTATTTGATGAATACTACTCGGCCGGTCCACCTACAACTGGTGAACGCCCCATCGCTTCTCTTCCTGGCATAGCGGCGTCGTCGGTTACCCATGAACTGGAAGAGTTGCTCCCGCTGTTAAGCCCTAATCTCGATTCTCTCGACCTCGAAGATAGCTATATCTCTATTAACGAGCCGCCTCTAGAGCTTAACAGTCTCGCCGCTGCCACCAGTCCTACCCCTAATCTTCCCGAACAGTCCCGACCGACGCACAGTGAGCATCTCGAGGGGAATCCATCAAATTTAGAAACCGGAAGCGCTGCCTTAACGACACCCGAGGATCGCGAGGATATTTGCACGCTGGCACGCGTGCTGGCCGACCAGCTATATCAGCATCACGGCTGTTGTCGGGAGTGCCATGAGCAGGCCCGCGCGGCGCACCAAGAGACGCATTCGGTTCATACCGGGCTGGGGGAATATGTGGACCAGATTAACATCGCTAGCGACTTCCCGGATGTGTTAGGCTCGGCTGCAATCGCGGCCCGTGAGTCCAATCTAGCCCAGCAAATCACTAAGGCACGAAAACAACAGATCTACTGCGGCATCGATCCTCAAGATCCCGATGAATCCCTAACGCATCTCTGCGTGGCAGCCGACCATCGTCCCGATCCTTCCTTGGGCGTGACTGTTGATATCGATAGCGTGGGTGGGTTTGTCAGTAGTCTGGCGGTAGCTCGTCGGGGGATCCGATGGCATTCTACACAGATGGCGGTCTCCGACCTCCAGTCCAGCCTGCATATAGACCCGATTTCGGTCCAGTATTTTGACTCGACCGGGCAGGCCCATCATGTTCGGCGATCGGACCATCAAGTCCCGCACTATCACTTTAGTCGTCTCATTGGATTCGAAGATCTCTCTCTGTATCTGCTCTTTCCCCGACTGTACCGGGAAGATCAGCAATCCAGCCGTCTGCTAGACCAGGATTTCCAGCAATGGACGGACGAAATCCTCCTCCCAATCATCAATTGGTGTTATTCCGGCGACCTGATCCAGCACTACCCCTCTAGCTTCGACCATAGCCGGCTGAACGCGACCGCCCGGGGAGTGGAAATGCGGTCCCAGCGAGTGGATCCGATCCCCCGCGAGCAGTTGCTTTCCTACTTTCTTCCTCCCGAGGCGCTTCCCACGATCTGGGAACAGATTCTAGAGGCGACCCACCGCCCCGGATTCCACCAGTTTCAGGATCTCAAGATTCTGATCGAGGGGAAAAACTTAAAGACCTTGACTAAGGCAGACATATTAGCCGATCTCATGGCGGGCTTTCAACAACACTGGCAGAACGCTATTAATGAGGACTATCTCGCTGAGCCGTTCTTCTACGACCTTGGAAAGGAAACCTGCCCAACCACGGCGAGCGAGCGAGAGAGGCCGCCGCAATCTTTACTCTGGCGGCGTTGTTGCCTGAACGCGTATAGCCAGTGAATCCATAGCAAGCAGCCAGCGGACGCGCCCCATGCTCTGCAGCACTTCTACCCCATCAGTATGCTAGAAGACACCGGCAGCCTGACGTTAGAGACCCGGCGAACATCACCGCAGCGGCGGGCCGGTCTCTATTATAGTCAATTCTACGCCAGTGTGAAAGAGATCTTCGCCGCCGGCAATACATAACCATTTACCAATACTGCAATAGAGACCTTAGCGCTGGATCCCCAGCTTCGCAAGACGTGGCAGACCGTTGGCGGTGGTCTTAGCCATAATCCAATCGCGCTCAACCGGGCCTATCTCACCACGAAGCAACGGTGCCATGCTGCATTACAAGGATCGGTTCCCAAGGTCTTTGGCCTGCGCGAAGAGCACCGGGTCTCTCGCACTTTATTCCGCCAGATTCTGCACGAATTTCAGACCCGGCAACAGTTTACCACCCGATTTCTGGGTTCTGGAGATCGGGTCGAGAGTTACTATGCTTTGCCGACCTTGACGCTTCTTCGCTGGTTCCGATGGAATATCAACAAGTTCTGTGTGGGATTTGAAATGGTGTACAGCTTAAATGACCGGCATTTTGTGACCTGGGAGCATACCCGGGTCATGTTAATGTTCCTGCGCTGCCTCCCATTCTCCTACTCCGGCGGCCTTTTGGAGCGGGTGTCCGGCTGCTGGCGCGATGTCTGGTTTCGCCCGGATCCCACCCAGCCTGACGGTCTTCGGCGGTGCGAAGGGCTGGGCTTCCAGCGGAATATGCAGCAATTCGGGTACGGCTGGTTTCTGGATAAGATAGACTGGGAGATGATGGTGTTCCGACAGCCGGCCACGCAATACATTCAATTTAACAACCCATCGCTGCAAGCCGCGTACCACGCGCGCTATTCCCAGGTGCGGGATGTCCGCGGGGACTTTATTCGGATCAGCCAGATCTCCCAGTGGATGACCGAGTTTAGCAGCATTCCTCTCTGTCAAGAATACCTGCAGAAATATCTGCGGCAGCTCTGCCTCCGCGCCTTCCGGAAAGATGTCTTTACGCAGATTAAGGCTCTGCTCAAGCCGGAGTCCGTCACCGCCGCCCTGGCGGGTAACATTCCGCTCTGCTGGCCCAGTCTGGAAGACGCGCTCCAGGAGCGGTTCCGGCCACCCCACATCGCGTCGGGGAACCGGATGGCCGTTAAGCATATTAACGTCCTCTTCACCTGGCTCTGGGAGTGGCGGGACGGCCGATATGAACGCAAAGGTTGGGACCATAAGCCCTATCGCCTCTTATATCAGAAGAGCTTTGAGGTAATTACCCTGATTCAAGGCAAGGACGCCGCTCGTCAGTGGAAACAGGGTCTTAAAGACTCCTTTATCCAGAGCCATTGGATGCTGCCCTATCCTCAGAATAACAGCTTTATGCGAAAATCCAAGGAGAGTGGCCAGGTGATGTGGTGGTCCAGCGTTCACCGCGGCCTGGATCTGTATTACAAGGAACTGGATATCTTCTTGACCCCCTTCCCAGCCTCCTATATTAAGCATCATCCCGTACAGAACTGGGGCCCCTCAAAACCCTCCCTGTCCCATCTAGACTATACCATTGAACCCGAGCAACGGCTGCTTCATCTCTCCGACAGCGAGCTTTATCAGCAGCTCACCGAGCTCCGCACTCGATGGTCGTCGGCTACTCCGAGCCCATCTCCCTCGGGGCGTCAACCGTCCCGGCTGATCTTTGAAATCCAGGAGCGGGTTCGCGATTCATTCAGTCCGATTGTCGGCCCGGTTGAAACATGGTCACTCACTGCGTGTTGCCAGACGCTTCGCTCGGCATTATATCAGTATGAGATCCTTCAGCGTCGTCGCCAATGCTTCCAGCGCCGTCGCCGCCATGCCGCGCTCCCTGACTACTTCTCCGACACTGAGCCTGAGGGGACGGCCGATTCTAATGAGCAAACATCCGATGAAGAGGGGATTGAGCCTCAGAAGACACGGGTAGCAGAGTATATCCAACGGATCGAGAAACAGATGTTTACAATCATCAGTGCAGATCGAAAGGGATGGAGAGGTCCTTGTATCCATAATGACACAGTCAAACAGTTTGCGCCTCAACTCCGTCGACTACCCCATCATCCGTTCTCTCTTCTGCTGCTTCTTGGTATTCCACTCGATCCTAATTATTGCCCACCGCCCCCGCTAGCTAATGTAACTTTGCCTGCACCTCGGCGTTATGGTTCTGATTCGCGGCCGCGGAAATGGGGGCGACGGCGCTTCTAAGGCTACAGGAGCAGTTTGAGCGGTGGATCTTGGGGTAGGCCGGTTTATATAGGGCTAGGGTTTAGAGTCCGTCGAAGGGTGGGTTTCAACTTATTATCTAAGAACCCCTTTCGACTTCTCGGTGGTGCTGCACACTGAGATCTTGCCGGTTAGTTATCTGGCTATTGTATTACGTTCCATGAAAATTTTCAGGCGATCGCCCTCGGATTCCGCCGGTAAATGCAATGCCAGCTGCCTGGGTTCTAGAGTGGAATTTCTAATGAGGTGCGGGCCGGCAGCTATCTCGACTCCCGAGATATATATTACCGATCACTATAGTTTTCCCAGCTGCTACTGTCACTCTTCTCCTACCCCTGAATCCCAATACTGCCCTAATATATATTAATTCACCTTGCGGGCCGTTGCCTACTACCATCGTCATCCCCCGCAGATAGTCTCTGTCTTCTAGTAGGCGATTCATTCTTATATTTCTAGTAATCTCATAGCTGACGAGCTCTTTGAGCGCATCCCGCGGCTGCAGGTGATGATCTGCCGCCAGTATCGGCATGGTATCTGGCCAGCGGAGGCGGAGCGACATCTCAAGCAACAGCATCAGCTCGACCATCAGACCGTGCAGCCGATACTCTAGATAATTATACAGTGGACGGACATCGTGCCCAGCAGTTAGGCTGTCCAAATCCCTTATTATCTCGACGAGCCGCTCCCGATCATCCCGTGCTATGCACAGAGGATCTTATGCCGCCGCGATCCGACGACGTGCCACTACCTCGTTGCTAATATGAAGTCCATGCGGAAGCACTGGCAGGCAGTCCATCAGTGGTCCCAGTACCCTGAGCGGGGACGCGTCCCGCAGTCCCAGCGGGCGCAGCGCGAGGCGGAGCTACAGCGGTCGTACAAGCGGGTCTCGTACCAACAGCTCTTCCCGTCGCGGGCCGGCTCGCACTACATTCACATCCAGTTCCCGCACGGCCGCGCGTTGCCGCCGCCGCCGCCGCCGCCCGACCAGGTGCAGCAGGCAGTCGATGCGGTCGTACGGGCGTGGGAGCAGGCCGAGGCCGCGCGCACGGCGGCCCCCGTCAAGCCCATGTATCTCCACAACGCGAACCCGTAGCTGCGCATAACACAGTGGACCGAGTATCTCAAGGAGATCCCGCCCGCCGACTTGCTGCGCAGCGTCGAGCCACCCGACCCCGACACGGCCGAGCCCGTGGAGCAGGGGGTGCTGATCCTGTACCATACCGTCGACCAGTTGGCGCGCAAGAGCCAGCGGACGGTCATGCACTGCGGGCAGGCGATCCGTATGGAGGCGGTCCGCACGCAGGCCCACGAGCTACCATGCCAGCCGCTGCTCGCGTACATGGACGCGGCGAGCGTGCGGAAGCACGTGCAGCCGTGGCAGCAGATGTTGGGGTTCTTCGCGCGCACGCAGCACCCGCAGGCGTAGAAATCGCCCGCGTACCAGTTCACCGCACGGCAGCAGCAGAAGTGGGCGCGGCTGTGGCAGCTGGTGCAGCATCCCGAGCCGCAGCCGGAGCTGCAAGACGTCGACGAGGCGCTCTAACCGTGGCTGCTTAAGCGGCGCGAGCGGGCGTGCCTAGAGTTTTGCGTGGAGCTGCTGAACCAGCGCCACCGCACGCACGAGCACGAGAGTGCGCTCGTGTGCGCGATGGCAGTGCTTAGCCGCGGCGTGGACGGCTGGCGCGACCCCGAGAGCTACCCGCCGATCTTGTCGCGGGTCATTAAGATCGCGCGGTTCTTCGTGGTGGAGAAGGCGCTGTGGCTCGATCCCGCGGCGCTGCAGATTGTCGCGATGTAGCAGCAGAAGCAGACAGCAGTCCCGTGGGCGCTGCAGAGCGCGGACGACGAGCTGGCGGATCTAGATAAGGGGCATGTCAGCGGCACGCCGGCCAGCAGTCCCGCCCCGTCGTCTATTGAGCTCGACGGCTCGGCAGGCGGATTGCGGTCACGACCGGATTCCCGTCATAACCGAAATTGGGCCCCGTCGAGCGAGGGATTTGGCACCCCCGCCCATCCGATCCGGAGCCGCTCCCGGCATCTAGGGCGTGCGAGCCCACCGGCGGGCCCGTTTGCGGGGGCTACGTTCCAGGATCAGCTGGAGCGGATGGTGCGGCGGTTCCTGGTGCGCGGCAGCCATGGCCCGATGCAGACGTTGCTGGACTGGCGCACGTACGGGCTGCGGGTGCATTACAACAGCACCACGCCCGGCCATATCACGTGGCAGGGGACCGACGAGCTGCTGTACAAGGAGCTGCGCTTCACCATGGGCGACTTTCGCGGCTTCGTCCACGGGCTGGTCGAGACAACGCGAGAGCTGCTGGACCAGCTGCTGTTATGCGCCGCCGACCAGCCGCCCCCGGCCATCCCATGGGGTCGGCTGTACGACAACCCCGTCGAGGGGAAAGCCGGTTGGAGCTTTGTATGCGATAGTCGGACGACGTGGCCCGTGGATGGGCAGCGGTGGCTGATCGACCGCGTGCGGGCCGAGCCGGGGCTGCAGGCGCAGTTTATTCGGACCCACCGCTGCCACCCCCCCCCCAAGATCCGGGCGTACTTCCAGCAGGTCGTTGGTTTTAAAGAGAAGCTGGCTGTGGGGGCCCGACCCCGGCACACGGCGTGCATGGTCGTCCGACCGATTCCGCGAGGTATTTAAGCGGGAGACCCAGGGCCGGTTAATCGACAAACCCGTCCACCCCGCCGCGTACCGCGACATCGCCATCGGCATCAGCCGACGGTTTTTGCGGGCCAGCAGTCAGTTCCCGCAGAGCGTAGACGAGCGACATCCGCGCGAGCCAGCCATCACCGACCCCGACAATGAAGCAGCGATGGACGACGAGCAGTGGCCGGGGCATATCGCTGACTTGCAGGCGGCGCATTCGTCGCACGTTGCCGGCATGATTTACGGCCGCGGGCTGATGGAGCTGGCGGGCACGACGGCACACCGGCAGGCGCTGTTCCGCGCATCCAGCACGGACTGGCACCGTTTTTTAGGGTTCGCGTCGGCCCAGGGCGAGCCGCCGTCGGTGCTCGGCAAGCGCAAGCGGGCGCCGTGGGAGGACGCGGTGGCCGAGCAGCAGATCTGGCGGCGCCACCGGCTGCAGCAGGCGAACCTGACGCACGCCGCGCGGCGGATGACCCAGCAGGCCGAGCTGGAGCTGCGTGGCGTGCAGGGGCCGGCGCTGCACGCGATCCAGCACGGCGAGAGCCCCATCGTCGCGGTCATGCCCACCGGCGGCGGGAAGAGCATGCTGTTTATGTTGCCGGCGTACGTCGAGCCCAGCGGGACGACGGTCGTGGTGATCCCACTGATTACGCTGCGGCAGGACTTCCAGCGACGGTGCCAGCAGCTCAACATCTCGTGCGCGGCGTGGGAGCGGCGGCGGCCCCCCGAGGAGGCGTCCATCGTGCTCGTGACGCCCGAATCGGCCATCACGCCCTTGTTCCATTCATTTTTGAACCGATTGCGGATGGTGCGACGGCTGGACCGCATCGTCAACGACGATTGTCATATTATGTTGCCAGGATCGGCGGATTTTCGGCCCGCCATGCGGCGGCTCGGCGAGCTGATTCAGGCGCGGACGCAGCTGGTGTTGCTGACGGCCACGTTGCCGCCGACGCTGGAGCAGGCGTTGTTCGAGCGGATTGGCCACGCGCGGGAGGCGGTGCGCTTATTCCGCGCGCCCACCACGCCGTCCAACATTCGATATCTCGTGTGGCGGCCGGCGGTTCCGGTTCGTCGGGACCCCGCGGACGCGTGGATGGACAGTGAGATCGTCCAGGCCGGGATCCGCTGGCTCATCCAGGCGATTCACCGGGGGAAGACGGTCATATACGCCAACGTCGTCGGCCAGGTCGCCGCGCTGGCGCAGCAGATTGGCTGCGAGGCGTACACCAGCCAGGCGATCGATCGATCCGGGATACTGGCGCGATTCGTCGACGGCCAGCGTCCAATCATCGCCGCCACGAGCGCGCTGGGCATGGGGGTCGACATCCCCGACATTCGGCTGATCATCCACGTGGGCACGCCGCGGACGTTGCTCGATTACGCGCAGGAGAGTGGCCGAGCCGGCCGCGACGGGCAGACCAGTGTGGCCGTGATCATCCAGCCGGTGGGGTGGGACGAGCCCGCGCCGTGGATGGCAGACACCCCCGTCCCCGAGGTCGAGCGGATGCAGCAATATGTTGCCGCGCCGTGTCGCCGGCAGGTGCTCGATCAGTACTTAGATGGGCAGCAGCGGGCTAGGTGTGTGGCCGGCGAGGCCCCATGCGATCAATGTCGGCTGATTCGGATCGAGGATGCGATTGAACGGATGCAGGAGCGGGAGATGGATGTTAATAACCATACGGCGGATGCAGCCAATCCGCCAGCCAGCCACCAGGCCCCAGCCAGGCCCCATTGAAACGCCCCCATCCCGCTCCCGCAGTGAATCGTTCGCATCCCAGGACCGCTCGCTCCATCCGCCAGGGCCATTCCGGCTGGCGACCCCCCCGTCCCCCCGTGAGGGGCCCCAATGGGCGCAGGCCGACATCCAGGCGCGGCAGCGGGGGCTGCAGGCCGCGCTGACGGCGGAGGCCATCCTCGCCGAATGCCCGCGGTGGCTGGACCACTGTTATATCTGTACGCAGCAGGGACGGGGCGAAACACGATCTGTACGGGTGCCGGGCCGCCGACAGCCAAGCGGCGCGGCAGTGGATGCTCCAAGTGCGGCGGCAGATCCAGTACGCCCGATACAGCGCGTGTTTCCAGTGTGGGATGCCGCAGACGGTGTGTCCGGGGTGGGAGGACCGCGCGCAGTGTGCGTACCGCGGGATTTTGATCCCCATGGTAGCGGCGATGGTGTACGGGCCACACGCCCGACCCATTCAGCCACGGTGGCAGGACCGGTTAGCGGAGGCGGGGGTAGATGCGGAGGATCTCGACGCGGTCACGACGTTTTAAGGGCAGATCGGACCATCCCGACATAGTCAGTTGTTTGATATATATTGCTGGTTACGGGAGATATGTCGGGAGATGGAACGTTAGTAGCAGGGTTCATAGAGATCGAGATATATAGATCCATATCCCATAGACGCGGACATCGACCGAAAAGTGAACCGTTTATACCGTAGTGAATATCGTTCCACCGGTTAAAAGATATATATTTATACCGAGTCCGGACGGGATTCCATCCCCCCCCCCCCCCCCCCCCCCCCCCCAGATTACCGTTTAAAGATTCAATAGCGCGGCAGTTTAGAATCGTTATACCCATCGAGCTGTAGTTTAGAATGAACTGGATATTAGCTATCGAACAGCTCAGACGCTTATAGCCGGCCGGCCGGTAGATAGAGCTGTCAACCGGCCCGGAGGTCAGTTCGGAGATTGATCAGGGAATCCAGTAGAGCGGCATAGATTTCGGTCATGACCGGCGCGAGAATCGATCAGTCACGACTGAAAGATTGCCATAGCTAGGTCGAACCGGTAGGTAGGTCGGATCATCCCAGCATTGTCCGATAGTCGATAGACATTACGGGTTCCGAGAGATATTTGAGGCGATGGAGAGGCAATCCCACGATCGATTAAGATTCATATATCGAACGAATATATTAT
>JASVVY010000046.1:0-33316 GCA_032158085.1 Aspergillus hortae
ACGTAATAGTGCGAACATACGATAGAGGTGGGATAGAACAGATCACGAACCGGATCACGGATTATTCACAATGACCAGAAAGCGTGGCCCAACTGTCTTCCAGAATAGGTTACACATAAAATGAGGATCTTGTATGGATAATGGTAGGTCTCTCGAAGACCCGGCGCTAGTCCGTAACTGGATAGCGTATCACTTGTGGTACGCTAGTGTGGTCTTTGTTGTCCGCCAAGCAATGGCTAAATCAACATCACTCCGCACCCCGGTTCGTGTACTGAGACGACAACGATCATCGGAGGCACAAAACATAAGCATCTAATCTACATGAGAGGTACGACATGGTCTCCAGGTTCTGTGGGCCCCGTCATTCCGTCTGCTCCAAACGCCAATCGATTGGAGGGATCCTCATATGCAGGGTGGCCCGGGTTCATAGGAAAATGGGCTGCATCTGCTGCATCCCACTCCGACGACAACCCTGGGAGCTCGGTCGATTCACAAGGCATCGGAAACAAGTCACAATCCTGTAGGAGGCCCACCCGCGACAGGTCCAAATCCAGATTCGATTCGCGGGTGGAAGGGGTTATGCCGGACGGGTTGGACGCCACACGGGTTTCGGCCTGGCCAGTTGTGGCTCCAAAGCTCTCTGGCGTCAGGAGCTGGGCCGTTGGGAACAGCCGCCGCTGGGAACTGTTAGAGCGTACCTAGAGCGCCGGAGTCGCTCAGTGACTGACCAGTTGGTTATATGTCGGGGGGAACTTCCGGTCCGACGTGTTCCGGTATTCCGTCATATCGCCGTTGCCATCTTGGATGAGCAAGTACATCTTGGCGCCGGAGAGAAGACCAAATTCGTGGAAGCTCTTGATAATGCGCTCCTTGCGGCGTTTGACCTTTTCCCGAAAGTTCTTCACCATCCGCCGTTCCTGGTCGTGCTTTCGCCGCGAAGCCATGGCGTTGGCGCTGGGGTTCAGGGCGAACTCGGCGGGCGGTCCGTGGGAGATATAGGGAGCCACGTATGCTAATTTACCCCCTGTTTCGCTCTCTCGGAGCAGGCTTAGCTGTAACCGTGCCGCCGATTTGGATGCGCCGTCTGAAGCGGTAGATTGCGATCAGCGGAGCCTAGTCATTATGCAGATTTCCGCCTTGGCTGTGGTGGTGTCTAAGCACGGCGTTTGGTAGAGTGAAAGAAGGCCTGGGGTGGATTATTCACTATGAATGGCTCTTGCTATCGAACACGGTGACATGTATTCAGAAACAACTACTCCAGTGGGATGGCAAACGCAGAGCCACAGAAATGGACTGCAATAGAGGATTTTCTATCGTGTTCCTGCGAAGACGTATGAAGTGTGAGGTTGAGATGTACGTAATGCTATTGGTACCAAGCTGATCGTCAGGGTGTATCCAGCGGTTTACCCATACCCCCTACCAGAAATTGATCCTGGAGGTACGCACGGCTGAGCTAAAAGTCCCCAAGTGTACTATGTCTGCGTGATAAACAATCCCCCTTCGAGAAGTTGGCTCTCGGATCCGTGGAGGGGCTGACAGTAGAAGAAGTGGAGTTGATGATGAACGGTCCACTATCGGGAATCCATTACACGGTACCGCATATGAATCCCAGTCATGGCAGGAACAGTATCCGTTTGGAATGTGGGTGGACTGTAGTGGCCATAATATATTTGTGTCTGTTTGCCTCTTAAATAACCTTGCAGAAAGCCGGTGCCCCTGCCGCAAAACCTCACTGCCCTCAAATCAGGTGGCCTCTTGCTGCGTTGAGATGCACACAAGATGCCGACAAGAACACGCCGGACGAGAGCCTTTTTTGGTACCTCTGGTTAGGCTCAATAGGTCTTCCTCAAGGCTACGGATATACTAACTGCTGATAGACGACACGGCCCGACGTGGAATCGTGAACCGTATTATGAGCCCCGGCTCGCCGACCCTTTCGCATCGACAGCAGCCGCGAGGCACTCGACGCCGCTATGCCATTTCTGGCGCGGCGCAGTTTGCAGTGGTTGTCACTAGACACGCTGACCAACCCACTGGTGATGAGCCGCCTATCCGTATGGGTGACTGTTACAGTGAGATTATCCCTTCTGTACGGAAGTCGGTGCAGTTTTGCTGAGCCGAGTGCATCAGGTTCGCCAATCCCGCTGGACGACGACGAAAAGAGCGTCGCGCAGAGTCGTGCAAGCTTATCGACGTCAGCTCATTCATCCGATTCCTCCGAACGGGCCGCCGGCTTTATCTGCGCTATCTGCATGGAACCTGAGGCTAACGATCTAGTCGGGACTCCCTGCGGCCATCCGTACCACCGAAAGTGCTTTGCCCAATACGTTCACAAACAGTGTGAGCCGCCTCTACAGGGGTCGCACACAATCTCTGTGCCTTGCCCCCTATGCCGATACCCCTGCACCGGGGTCACAGAATCGCTAGCTATGTGGGAAGAAAGGCCTTGTCGATTCGTTATCGATCCGTGGAATATGGGACCAAGGCTACAGATGGATGGGATTTATCTCTATTTGTAGACTTGTCAATCGGGTTGATCTATGAGTATTCGCGGTCGCGCAGATAGTAATCAATCCATGAACAGCTCACTGCTCAACTGTATAGTACGGTCTGTATCACCGTTTGAGTTTCAGAAGTGAGAGAAGCCACTGAACCCCAGTTCAACCTTCGCGCCAAAGCAAAAAGTACGTAGTTGGCCAAGGATAAGGTCATGAGTAGAGGTTCTTATTGCAGTGGCTGAACAAGATCTCGGAAGGAAAGGTGTAGTCTGCGCTATAGGTCCATACTCAAAGCTATGCGATGCACTCCCTTTCAACAACTGTATTATCGAATAAGTCTTAACAACAGGCATGATTACATGAACTTCGACTCTTGTGGTGCCACTGAATGGTGCCCAACAGAGCCACACAATGCCACTGAGCTGTGAACTTCATATCACCTTTATCCCCCTTCTAGCCCACCCCGACACTATTGATGAAGCCATAGCTTCTAGGAGGCTTGCGGGAAACCGGACGCAAGTCGACGCAATTCTTCTTTTCCAACTTGCCACGCAAGCTCTTCGACTTCCTCCCAGTTCATCCCCATCATCGATGCAATGGGAGACCACATTTGGAGTCGGAACCTGACAGCATTAGCAGCGGTTGGTGAGGGAGTGTCGAGAATACAGACGTACAGGCTGTACCAATGGGCTACTTCAGCATGGACATCAGACTTGTCATAAGTCTCATCTCGAGGAAGTGGGCTGGGCAACAAACGGGCCATCGCATTCCGTCGAGATGTAATTTCACTTCCAATTGGACTATATGAGGGCTCCCGGAAAAAGGATGTGCCATTCCAGGGCGAGCTCTCTCGTCTGTCTTGCTGGCATGGCGGGGATGGCAGTATTGTCTTAGAGACTTGGGGACCGATAGAATCACACCAGCGAGATTGTTGCTTGCGGTTGAGCGCCCACGGGTTATAAGGCGCAAATCCCAACCGCTTAAATAAACCGAGTGATGGAAGCGACCTATCTCCCGGGAGGCCGTCTGGTCCGCGGCTGCATTCGTTCTTCGGAGGTATGTAGTGGGATTCGGCCTCCACGGTCTGCGGACTGACTGCCCCGGACTCCCTCCGGGGAGTGGTCGGAGTGTTGGGGCGAGACGGAGTAGCCCCGTTCGACAGACGTCCAGTGTGCGACATGGTTGGGGATCGATGCTCCCGTATCGAAGGGTGCGCGGCGGCTTTCTTATGTCCTGAGCCAGATGCAGAGAGCATTTCCAAACAATGGTTCACCCCTCCCCTCGAAGCCAGCTGCTTCCAGAGGGAGCCATGGTTTGCAATGGAGCAATTCAGCCTCGGCCGGTGGATACAGGCCACCATTTGCAACACTTCCGGGGAGAGAGACCGCGGGACGGAGCATTCCGAGCGAACTCTTGAGTCTAGACTCACGCACTCATTCCCTACAACCAGGTCTGAGGCCACATTCGTGGCTTAAATCGCAGAGGCCGTACGGGAAGAGACGCGCTTGTCACAGTCGAGGCTCTAGCACATATAGATTCCATCTTCGGTCGAAGCGCCCGTTTCTAACCCCCGAAATTGGCCCAATTTCACGGAATATAGGATTGACAGGCTAAGACGCCAAAAAAGTATCACACTGAGTCGGGCTCAGGCGCCCACAGCGCTTCTATCAGGAGATAAATCTTTCTACGGCCCTGATGGCTTCATCGCCCACCTCCACAACGCGTCCAACGGCCTCTGACAGCCTAGTCCTGGAAGCTTGGGGTCAGGGGTATATGTTCGGCTCGCTGCTCATTATGGTCGCCATCACTATGGCCAATATCAAAAAAGGCATCTTACTACACAAGTTGATTGCATTGGAGGTGCGTTTAGACACCACCCTTCACACTGAACGTCCTGGACACAGCTGATAACGAGAATGATAGCTGCTGCTGGCCATGGGCCATGGAACATTTATCTTTCTCGATGAACCTGGATATGGCTGGTATCTCTCGATCACCGCCATCGGCCTGAATGTATCCTGGTCGCTGCATAACCTGATCGCCTGGATGAAGCTGCGAGGGTTCTTCACCCAGTGGGGCACGCGGCTGTACTTGGGGTCCTTACTCCTCGCTCAGCCGTACTGGGTGCTAGAGATCTACGCCAACTTTGCCTTTTTCAACTTCGGCGACCCATTGTTTCTGCGGACCCGGCCATATGAGCCGCTGTTTCGGTATGACTACCCTCTCGCCCGCGTCCCTTGTCCTTGAATGCCACATCGCCTGACCCACTGCCTCCATTAGAGATCCGTGGTGGATTTTCACCACCGTCTTCCTGATCTACAAGATCCAACAGGGGTACAAGCGTCAGCTCGGGCAGCTAGTTCGGGCGAGCCCACGGTTTGGGTTCACACTGTTCTTTCTGTGTCTGTCCATAGCGTTTGTCATTGTGGATACGTGCCTCATCCTAAAAGCCTTTCACTTGGATTTACCCACCGGCATCGAGCCTTTTTGGAAGGTAACACCCATCTGGGTACCTATCGGAAAGTCTGTGGCTAATCCATGGATGCTCGCTAGTTTGCGTTTGTGTTCAAGTGCTTGAGCGACACCATCATCCTGGATGATTTCAAGTCGGCCTTGGACCAGGTGCACCAGGATCGCTTTCGAGAGTTTCTCCCACCCTGCGACATCGAGCTCCGCGCTCGCTAATAAAGTTCACCTCCAAATAGGCCCGGACTTTGAAGCGTGGTATTCCCAAACCCCAATCGGTATCGGGCACGGATTAAAGCAAAGCAGTGTACAGGCCCCAATGTATTGGCTATGGAGCATCGTCGGCTGCTTTGGAAGTCGATGTAGAGATATGGAGTGTGATACGTTCATATAGGATGAGTTGTATATCGCGATATTGTGCTAGAGTAGGCATTAATCCAGTAGCTCGGGGCACAAAACCCACAACTTACTTTTGTCATGCCCGATTGATCTGCCCTGTGTGGTCGTCGTCCCTAGCCTATGCGAACCTGTTTATAGCGGTGCAAATATCGTGTGGTAAGTAACTAGTGGGTCGCTATCACCGGTGATGCACTAAGCGCTTTCAGTAACGTGACGTCATATGAAAGATGCTAACGACCTCGCGCGCGTTGATGGCGGGATACCGACGACCTCTTAGGAACCTTGACTCTATGCAAGCAAGCGGATTCCAAGTCATTCAGGGGCAAGGCATCATCCAGCATCTTGCATCGAGCCCCGCTCACATGAAAGTAATCAGCAATCCTCCAGAAGACACTTCATTCATTTCGTATCTAAGGGCACCTATGGGCCCTGAACCGCTCTCATTGATTACCAAAATCATGCAGCGGCTTTCGTACCTGGCCTTCTGAGATCTAATTAGCTTCCCAAAACTGACCAAGAAGAGGCCTTACCCGAAGCGTGGACTAGTTTGTGACGTTTCGTAGCATCCGTCGTGTCGCCACCTTACTGTCGGTTCCCATCTATTGTCGTAGCACCCTGGCCATCATGATTGCGGCGCTCAATACGCTCCTGTCAAGGTATCACCCTAAGACCGCTGTGTACATAACCATGGAAGACTGCCTTAAAATCAAAGTCGTTCGTGAGCCGTCTAGAAGTTAGTCGTCGTTGGTATGAATCAAGTCCCACTACAGTCAACCATCCCAAGGAACGCAGTTTAACCTCCTCTTTTCCCCAATGCCAACCCCCTGGGAAAGTGCACCGCTTCCAGACGGGGAAGTATTCCATCTGGTACAAGCTGCGGGAAAACCGGAGCGACTCACTCAGTTAAGCCCCAACAAACGTCGCGCCATAGAAAGCCTCTGCGCTCACCCCCGCAGCAAGCGAATGCTCAGCGTGCTGCGTCAGGTGCTAAGGTATCGGGGCCTTCGTAGAGGCCTTCGGCTTGGGAACATCTATCGCTTACTCCGGATGAAATGTCCCCACGTAAGTTTATCCCGCATCTGGACTCGCGCGTCGGTTCGCCCTTCGTTTTGGACCCTTTGCCTCACTGACAGCACGTCCCAGGAACACACCCACTACCTGAAACATATCCTCCGCGTATGGTCGTACGTTATGGGCCCAAATCGCGCGGCGGGCCTGGACTTCAGGTCCGTTCAGCTGCTGGAAGGACGCTCGCCGACCCTATCCACAGAGGACTACGACTTCATCTGCCGCCAGTTCAAGCTTGGCAGCCTCTTTCCCAGCATCTCCGACACAGCTCAACGCCGGGCCATCGTCTGCCGACTGCTGCACGTGCCCGCCATGATCCCATCGGTGCACACCTTTATGGAGGACACCAAATACCTGTTGCCGTGCGCCCTGGCGATGCGTCGACTGACCTCCGACGGACCCCAAGACACGATCCGGACATCCTTATGGCATCACTTCCGTCCTGGTCATCGACGCGCCACCGATCGTTCGGCCTTTCTCGAGGGATATCGAGCCCTCTGGTTGTTCGCGATGCAAAATTTCCCTGACCTCACGGGGGCGCTGCCGTTGCTCGATGGCCGTGGACGAAAGCGACAACTCCAACTCTCGGGGAAGAGCACGGAGCACTGCTGGCGTCAATTCGGGTCCTTGGCTCGATCGCTGGGCTTCGCGTCACCCGAGATCCAGAGACTGGTTGGACCTGGGGCGTCGTCGGCTGATGCGCCGCCCCAAGCTCTTCACCCCAAGCTCACACAACACAGCACTACGGATTGGAAGCTGCGGGCCCGGTGCGGGATGCCTTCCGAGTCGTCGTTTCTCGCCAGCCGGCCATTCCTGACCCTAAACCATATAGACGGATCGCTCAGCACCGGTGCAGGGGCATCCTTGACAGCGTTCGCGGTCGCCCGAAATATCTTCCAGGCATTTCTTGGCTACCTTCCGCCACTGGGCAATCGGTCTTCCCTTATCCATGAGGCTGTACTTCCTTCACCCAGAGAGGGCCTATCGAACGCTTCCGCTTCCTCACACTCAGGGCCGACCCGCCGGCCCCGGACGTGCTCTTCGTCTGATTCCCCGCGTTCTCTACGGACCGGCGCGAGGTATGATAGCGGAGATAGTATCGTCGCAGAAGACGGTGCTGCTCTGGTGCCAGCGCCGGTGCCGGCCCACAGACGCCTTGCTCCAAGTACATCCCCACGCCAGATGAGTTACACCCCCTCAGTCTACAGCATCGGTGACCAGCGCTCCAGCCCGGACCAAGTCCAGAGGATATGCTTGCAGAGCGATCTGGCGCCTCTGCAGAGGCTAAACCCGTTTCGCGAGTCCCGCTTGCCCTTGGGCGCGGCCGACTTGGAACCGTCGCCAGCCACGCCGCCGTCGCATCTGGGACTTCGGGGCCAGCCAACCCTCCACCATCCGCAAGATTTTCATCCGATTGCGGCGCAGCCCGACGGCAGAGCGATCTTGTACGAGGTGGGCTGTCCGGCGGTGATATATCGCCTGCCGCTCGCGCGTGTGGGAGGTCTATTCAACATATATTTCCGAAGCCACCCGAACTTCTGGTACGCGATTTGGGCCGACAATCAGCTGCGCGCGCTTCAGCCGGCTGCCGTGTCGGAAATATTGCGGGTCAATGTGGTGATTTCAGGATCGAGGGAATGCTGGATCCGAGCCCAGCGCGGTCAATTTACAAGGGCGCAATCACATAGCCGGAGCCCAACTTGGCTGGATGAAATCGGTTATTCGCAATATTTCGGCAGACAGGATGACAGCTAAAGCAGTGTCCTACAGGGGAAGTCAAAACCGGTGTCACCCTTTGGGACAGTTATTTCGTATCCCGAACCATATGCCAAGAACGAGCTGACACTATTTTGTACTCTTCCGAGAATCTTTACTTAGCCTAGAGTACGTGTGGTACAATCTATCACATGATTTCTCAAAGCCGTTCATTATTTGTTTTCAAGATCCGAATAATACAAGACGAGATCTTGTAGAGTGCCTTGGGAAAACTTTCGCTACGTTGTCCTCTGGAACGGTCTGAGTCTGCGAGTAGTATAATTCATTACACCGTTGTCCGGCTACGTGATCTTTATATACGCCAGGTCTGACAAATTTGAGATCCTCAAGGTCAGTTCTAACTAAAATGCAAGAAGACAAGTGAAGGACACTGTACGATATGCCAGATGACAAGAACTTGTTATGCAGGTAGGTTGTTCAAGCGGAAAGCTACTTAGCAGCCAGTCTGTGCAACAAAAAACATTCCATGCCTCCTTGGAACTCTGGTACAGTATGCAGGGATATATCTCAAGCGCCACCCCAAAACTTCAAAGCTTGGGTTGTATCTACCGGATAGTTTTGGACTTTTCTGTAACGTTGCCTCCTCACTAGGGGCAGGAGCGTTCCATACACGGCGAATTCCTCTCACTTATGACCTTAAGGTATCCAGCATTCCTGATGTGCTGTTCTGTGCTGTACTTTGCTTTGTCCGGGAGTTAGAAAGCTGGCTCAGCCAGGTTGTGATTGTGAGAATAGGAATTCCTACACATTATTTGAATGCACTCACACCGGACATTATGCAGTCAGTTACCTGGGCCTGAATCCGTTATGCAAGGATATGATGACATACTGTGGGATGCTTTGAAGGAGATAAACCACATCGCTCTGGGCCGCTTATTCCTCTAGAGGCTAAAATGCCTATAATGATGGCATGCGCAAGGGATCTCTTTGTTAAGGCAGGACCGCATGCCAACTACTACTACCCAGAAACTCCTCACTTCCCGCTCGCTTATAAAAGAAACATAAAAGGTTTCTCGGCACCCAGACCATCTAGGGCGATAATATCAAGGCATAGGACAACATCTTCTCAGCTCTTCTACCCTTCTGCATTAGTGAGACTAGATCTTAATCGTTTTTGGAGACACGCAAGCGAACAAGATGGCCCGTAAGTCCCTTCCGAACGAACAAATTTCTCACTGCTTATACATAATCTAGTTTCTATAGATGCCAAAATCTCCAATGCAAAAGACTTGGTAGAGATCGCGCCCACTGGAGCCTCGGTCCCTTCATCGCCAGAAGGGGAAATACCTGAAATTCTGGCAATTTCAGCGTCGCTGAAGAAAGCAACGCTTCAAGAGCAACCCGCCTTCAATCTGGTAGCAACAGATGTTGATGTAGCCAACCTTGTTGAGTTGCTAGAGAAAGTGCCGGCCGACCCACCTTCATTATTCGTTGACTTAGAAGGAGTGAACCTTTCTCGACATGGAAGTATTTCAGTCCTTCAGATCTTTGCTCTGCCGCAAAAACAAACTCACTTGATTGACATCAGTACGCTGAAGGAGAGAGCTTTTACCCAAGCATCAGCCACCGGTAGAACCCTGAAGGACATCCTGGAGTCTCCTTCAGTCACAAAGGTTTTCTTTGATGTGCGCAATGACTCCGATGCCCTTTATAGCCACTTTGGCATCAAACTTGCTGGCATACAAGATCTTCAGTTGATGGAACTTGCCACGCGGAGCTTTTCGAGGAGGCACGTTAATGGATTGGCAAGATGTATCGAGAATGACTGTCCAATGACTGCTGCGGAAAGACAGAGCTGGAAAATAACAAAACGAAGAGGGCTCGAATTGTTCGCTCCGGAACGTGGAGGCAGTTACGAAGTCTTCAATATACGCCCACTTGCTGATGAGATTATACAATACTGCATTGAGGACGTCAGGCTTCTACCCAGGTTGTGGGAAAACTACAACCGGAAGATGACCCCACGGTGGAAAGCGAAGGCCAAGCTCGAAGCCGCAAATCGGGTTCGTGAATCACAAACCAGTACATACAATGGCCACGGGAAGCACAAGGCCTTAGCACCCAAGGGCTGGTCTTGAAGTTTGACTGGCGGATGCGAGATGACTTCACATACTTCCCGATTTGCGGCTCGCCCAACTGTTTGATCTGCTGCAGGATTTGCTGCAGCTACGATAGAACGCGTCAACTATTGTTCGGCTGAAAGGAAGTGTTGTGGCAGGGATGAGGAAGGGGTCATGTTCAATGTCGATTGTGTAACTTTGTTAGTTTGTTCTAGTCTGTTATTTTGCCTCATGTAAGCTAGTGCCTCTGGCGGCAGCTCAAAAAAATGCAGCTTTTCTTGATCGTCAAACTGTTTCAGCCGCCGACAGTAAACAGAGCGACTTTGACCCACCATGTTATTTATATCTTTTCCCCAGAAACTGTGGATTACTACTGGCCTTTACCATATTGGGTAATGAAAATAGCACAGAAGATGGGGTGGGTGTCTTGTTTTCCGTCAAACATAGTAGTGGCTGGCCGTTGAAGCTGATTTCGTTCTGCTTGCGCTGCTTGAGCCATCTCCTGGTAACATTGATAAATCTGTACGCGACCCCAATTTTCACGCCCTTTTTAAAATGAAAATTCAGCCCAACTTTTGGATTGGGAGTTAAGCAAGATAAAGGCAATTCTCTAGCACTACACCGCGTGCCTTTCTAATATTTTCCTGGAAATTTTCAGTGTTCACTTGCGCCAGGTGCTAATTAGCGTATCCTTCCACTATCACTTCAATTGGCCCAAACGTATCTAGCTCAATAGACGAAACAGGTATAGTTGTCCCAGCCTGATCATAGGTATTGGTTAACACCTGGCATGGCTAGGTTGGGCGAAGCTTCTAGACGTCCAATTCCATGTAGCGCCAGGGCCATACCATGGAAACGCATGACGTAGCTTTTTGGAACTGTATGAGTGATACGTGATTACAGAGGGATTATTATTATTCAGTGATCACTCCAAATATGTACTAGCGGATCTTGGCTTTAAGGTATTGAAAAGGAAAATGAAACCTAGGGGAGACACTGGTTTTGACTCTCATTGTAACATGCCGGCGACCCGACGGACGGACTGCGGTGCCTTCATCTGCAGGCGCGTCGAACGCGTCGAGAACAGCAAGCACCATCACGTGAACGACTGCCCCGGCCAATCATGGGCGCTCCGAACAAGGGAACAGTGGAATGGCTGAGCCTACAATTCGAAGCTTTTTATATCCCATACCATAGAAATGTGCAGACGCACAAGTCTGTCTGCCTGTGCAAAATTACTGCTGCGCGATACTCCCGCTCCTGTCTACATTCTATGTATGCCTACACATAGAATATATATATGCACGTATGTATATATATATATCGTAATTTTCATCCAAAGGCTATAGCAGATAGACTTCTATCTCATATCCATATAAATCAGAGCGTTCCCAGCTCACGTATGCTAGTTGCCATATCATAGCCTCTATACGTACAATACTCTACCAACCTATAGAGCCGATACTTCCGGGACGCAACCTTCCGACAGTTCTCCCTTTGCTGGTTATTATTAGCGAGAACGTGAACTATCTGCGGGTGGGCGCGGCGGGCAGCTAGACATGGAATGCAAATGCGGTGTTCAAGTATTTTCCTGTGACCTTTACGGCGCAGGAAAAGTCGTGGGGTACCGCGATACGTAGTTCATCTAAGAAGGCACCTGCACCGCGTGCTTGATTGCGACCAACTGTCCACTGCGCAGGTAACATGCTCAAATACGGTATGGATGATTTCGTTCTATATACATACAGTGTCCGAGCATAGTCCGTCGGCGCCAAACTCTCGCCAGGAGGTCTTCTCATGACTCTGATCGGGATTGACTCCATGCATGACCAACAGCCGATACCGACGAATCAACATGATTGAGGTCTCTTTAGATATCCATTCATCGCAATACGTTTTGTCCAACTTAGCTGATTATCACTGTTGCCGTGCCATCTGACGCACGCTCCTGCTGTGCTCGGATATGGTACCTAAAAACGATATCCACACATTATGTTCAGATACGATGTTTGGGCAGACAGCCTGCTCACCTGTCGGAATAATGCCTGCCACTGCCCTTGAACATTGTACTTAAATATGTCGGATAGGCTTCTTCTTTGGTTCTCATATTTGGTGATTATATCTTAACATCAACTATTGTTCTCAGATGAGGCGTGCCTACACTTTTACTAACCTGCTCATATTTGCTTCGACGTGGTAGGCAGCAGAGCGTTTACATACTATGCGCTTAGATATATCACCTAGGCGTCGTAATCAATTACAATATCCACATAGTTTCCCACAGCTATGCCCAAGCATGCTTCTAGTGGAGATTTGATTGCAGCAGGGCGGGCAAAATGATGCTTGCCCACTGACTACGTATACTTCGCTCGGGCAAGATGCGCTGGGTCTAGATTCCTATAGCTATAGAGTTGGCCAGGTAGGATCCGGCGTAATTCTGATCATATCTATGGTACACAATGTGCAGACTCCCCTGGTAAGCGTCCGGTCACTGATCGCTTGATATAGCGGACGGTGTTACTGCAGGATGTTTCTCGACATTCATCAAAATCTCCTGGTATTCCTAGACATTGCGTAAGCAACAAAGGGTAAGGCTGTAGCTAGTGTAGCTCACCATGCATCTTCGTTCAGGGAATGTAGACTCAATGCTCCGTATCTCGCCATGACGGTATCGAATGACCACAATATAGACCTCTATCAGACCCAGCTTTGTCGCGATGCGGGAGAGGAACTTTGAGGGAGAGATTTGGCGCATTCTGTCTGTATGATTTCGGAATGTTCGATAGAACAGGGGTGCACAGTTTGATTCTACCGGCAATAAGAAGGCAAAGGAAGGCTTGGTACAGTATTTATAGCCTCATTCTTGCGCAGACAGAGAGCCTGGCCTGAAGACGTCATAGAACCCTGTTCGCCCTTGGACGGTGATACCTACGTCGTTGAGATTCTCACCGCATACGTGTTGCAGTACAACGTACTGCCTACTGAGTTGAGTGAATCCATGCAACCGGCGGACCAGTGTGGACTACTCATGTGGGCATGTGGAATCTTCGCTACCTTAGTCTGCAGATGCCGCGCACAGTACTCTTTTCCGCCACCAAAATGGATTAGATCTACAAGGCCGGGCCGGACCCGGTGCTGTTCAACACTAGTCTGGCGGATCGTGAAAGCTCTCCATATTGTCATTAGTGACGGGTTGCAGTACGAGGCCAAGCGATGGTTGGGCTCCGCAGCCCGGATCAGAAGGCAAGACTCATTCAAAACTTGAATGACTGTACTCGGAATACTAGGATCTCGGACTGGGCGAAGAGGGCACTACCGATTCATGTTCATTGATTGAAAGCTAGCTACTGTAACGGTATAAAACACATGCAACTTTTGCAGGTACAGGCTTTCCGGAAAGTGGTTTTACCGCCTACTCTCTTTCCTTATTCCCAAACCCTTGTGCCAAGATAAGGATGCCCCACAGTTGGGGGGATCGGCGGCCTAGTCAGAACCTGACAGGCTACAAATGACCAGGATTCTACCGTATGAGGAATAGCGTAGGTAAGCACAGGGTTCGAGAAAGAAGAGCAGAGTATAGGTGGTAAAGCCGCTTTCCGGAAACCCTGTACGTGTTGACTGTCTCCAATTTGGTCTGAAATGAGCGGATCCTAGGGGACGTACTGATCACATCGCAGGCCTCGTGTGATGTACAGTTAATGGTCAATCTCCATGCCCATTTCCTGTAAAAACGTGATAGACTAGCGCAGAAAACTGTTTGGCACGAATACATATCACAACGTATTGGGATCGAAGGAAAAGCAGGAGTACCCTATCAACAGGATCTGTTTCTGTCTTGGTCTATGCCTCCCCAGACTGGCTGCAAGTGTAAAGCACTGAGTGTGCGGTTTGCTGCATATCGTGAAGACTTTAGCTGTGATGCCCTTTGCACGCTCCCGACTAGGCACGTAGGAGCTCCGGGATCAATGCCTGCAGTTTATGCTGCAATTTGAGCTTGTCAATCTCTGTTCCTGAAGGATCTTGGTGTTCCCATGCGCCAAATCCTGTGTAAGGATTATCGTCTGGGATCCGGCTCGTGAACTGCTTGCCACCGGAGGCCTTCGACTTGGGGAACTTCGCATGGCTCGTTGTTCGAGGCGGACCTCCGTCGGTCGCCGGAAGATGCGAGTCCGGCTCCGCCTGAGCCAAGCATTGCTTGACCGCCTGCAGGATATACCCCTGTAGCCATTCGAGGGTCAGGTGTTGGTCTCCCAAGCCGAGGGGCGTGGATGGCTTCGGCTCCGCGTAACGAGAAGTGACCACCGCAGGCGGTGGCATGTCGTGACAGAGGTACCAGCGGTAGATGTCTTCGTCGCTTCGGGACTTCCCCCAAAAGCTATGCAGGTGGGATCGGGTGATCAGCATCGCACTGACTTCCGTCCAGCCCTGCGTGGGATGGGGATCCAGGAAGCGGACCTGAAGCCACGTTTCGGGCCATCGCAACTTGCGGCTGGGCGCTTTGCGGGGCGGACAGTCCGCCCCGGCGTTCATGAAAATCATGTCGATCTCCAGACGCCGGTTTGGGTGGAGCTCTCTGGTTTTTCGAACTGATGCTGCTCCGAACGCCTCGCCGCGGATTGCCTGACCTAGGGTCACGCGATGTTCCGACTTTAGATATGCCTCGACCGCGTCCGGGCCGATATCCTTTCCCGAACACAAGAATCCGTCCCGGCCCCCGGCTGTTGGGCGTTGGACAGCCAACCGGTATCGCGGCCCTTTGGTGCTGTTGGATACGCGGATCCCACAGATCTTGAGTCCGTCTTTGGTGATAAGGCCCGGAATGGAAGTAGGCGCAGGCCCTGTTCGCTCTTGAGGCCCTGATTTCAATTCATCTGGTGCCGGAATGTCGTGCTGCAGACGAACATTGATCGGGCGATTGTCTGCTCCCTGTGCTGCCTGGGCAAAGCCGTCGGAGCCGACTCTTTTCCTTTTCCGGTGTTGTGGGAAAGAGCTGCTGGGGGTCGAGCCTCCTAGATCGTTGGAGATTCCACCGTGCCCGCCTGGCTGACTGCCTTCAGCTCTATCTGACGTGGGGTTCTGCGGGTGATTCAGCATAACGGGAGACGACACTTCACAGAGACGGGCGGATGGTGTCTTTGAAATTACCTGCAGGTCATCAGTCCGCTCCCTGCGCTGGTCCGTAGTTGTCTCGGGCTCAATTTTCACCTCCATATCGGTGGAAGTGGTCCACACGGTTTAAAAATTTAGTACGAGAGATATCTAGATGTGACCCGCGGAGTGCTCGCCGGGAATCAGCCAGGTAGGTGATCGATGCTCGCTGGCCCATTCTTATAGCCTGACAGAGAGTGTGGTCGTGCTGTTTTCCTCGCGCCGATCTGCAGTTGGCCTGAGAATTTCGCGACTCCTACCCGTGCGAAGTGCCTCCTGTGTAGGGCGTGGACTTGGATATGCTCCATGGACGCGCACGGCGAACCATCAACAACTCAACAATCGTACTGGCTGGGGAAAGCCTCGAATGTGCTGTCGAATATGAGCGTAGGAAGATCCCGGGTAATGTCGGCCTCTCCTCTGAGGGAGCCTACTGTAGCATTTCTGACTGCTCCATTCTCGCATCCATCCAAATCACCATCTGAAGATGCAATGAGGGAATGAATGCCCCGGTATTTGCGCATATGGTTGCAGAATCCGTAGCCGATCGAGGTATCTAGGATTGGTAGCAACATGTTGCGTGCTTGCGGTGACGCACAGAGCGCGATACGAGCTCTCGGTTGTTGCAGCTAGAATGCAGCGATTGGCATGCGGAAAAGGACGCAAGAAACATGAAGTCAATGCCGATGCCACAAGGGTACAGCGAAACGATCTGTATATAAAGCTGGCAGAATGTACAGCGTCAATGTAGGGCAACGTTGGTGAAGGCGTCGCCAGATATTAGGGCTGTTTTATCACGGATCCCTGCGATAGATGATACATTGATCATTATGTGTGACAGTCCCAGCGGAGCGTCCTCAGTGGCCGCGGGGAGCTGTCTTGTGGTAAGTCGGGCTGTCCTGAGCCATGAGCTATGACAAACCCAGAAACGATGCACGCCGACGTCCCTGTTACGGTCCCTGACAAGTGAAACGTCCCAGCTAACCGGTCTCCATTCAATTGTGTACAGAAACCAGTGGAAAATGTGTCCCTTCACCGAGACGAGGCGGCAGAGAAGTTGAAGCATCTTAGGGAGCGAGTAGCCTTTCTGGAAAGTCGACTCGAGGTTGAGGATGGCCTGCGTCACCGACTGGTGCGAACCGGACCGATCTTCTGCCATAGCTGCCATGTGGCTCCTCTGGAACGGCTGTTCCGAACAAGGTGCTCTCATCTTTTATGTGGAGCTTGTCTTCGACTACATCTCGGGTTCGGTGCCAGGCGTGATGCTTCCGATTTACACCCTCGAAAGTGTCCGCTGTGTTGGCAGCCGGCTGCACATACTACGCCAGATGCTGCGCAGAAATCCACTGCCAAGCGGACAACTGCGGACAACTGACGCCCAATCGGAAACCTAGGGGAACAATTGCCCGTATGTTGTTTTATGTATGGACTGTCTCCTGCGAGAATGGGTGATCGAGAGTTTCTGGAAGGGAGCAGGGACACTACATGTATACTGTAGCTCTAGACGTGTGGTCCACCAAGCACCAATGAAATGTGCGTTGTATGTTCATCGGCCTGAACTTTGGGGACATCTATCGCTTGCAGTCCCCGCGTCTATCGCCTGGGGACTGCGGAATAAAGGCGAACCCGTAGCTACTGTACTACGACACTATGGGTTTGCTCTCTTGGTATTAGTCAAAAAGCTTCGTCAGGCTGAATGCTTTCGCATCCATCAAATTCTAGGGTTGGACCTGCAAGGCACTGCACTTATCAGACGGTCTCCATTTCTATTCCCTCTGGTTTGATAGTCTACCCAAGCACAGCAGCCCAGTCTTAAGATTGTTTATGGGTCTGCGTCAATTGAGGACCAGGACCGTTACAAGCCTTACAGGATCACTCGCTGACCAAGCCGTTGGGAGACACGGACATCGGGCCCTGTACCTCATAGCAGTCGCCACACAGCAGGTGAAAACACCGCGTGAGATGAACCTCAGGAAACTTTCGGTTGCAGCCTTCACAGAACGCTTCGCGCTTGTCCCGGGTCGCGTTCAGGAACCGGGGGTACCATTTCTCTTTCTCTAGCAGAAGGTACTGCTCCACGCGAGCCTTTTCCCACTGCATCTCCCGGACTCGTTGTTGGAGATATTCGATTTGCTGGCGCAACGTCGCATTCTCCCGCTGCTGGTCGGAGGCGAACGTTTGCAGCGAAGCCGCCTCGCTTTTCACCCTGCCGAGCAGCTGTCGGATTCGATGGGCTAGATCAAGGTCGAGAAAGCTTAGCGTTACTGTTACGGGTTGAGGAAGATGAGGGGAGGGTGATAATTTGACCCACTCTGGCTTTGGGTGCTGTTGAGACCGAGGTGTCGGACCCGGTTCTGGGACATAGTACCGGAGAAGTTGAATACTTCTAAGCGTCCAATACCACAGACCAGTCTGATTTTGTGGCAGACCGGAGATATGAAAAAAGCTTTGCTTGCCCGAGTGTTGGAAGGAGTCATACCTCTTTCTGTTCACAGCGGACTGTCTTTAACAGTGCAAATTATAGCGAGAGGCACGAGCGGCAAGACCGGCATTCCTCTTGCCGGGGGCTTTATCGGGACACCAGCGACTGCTTCCCGGATAAAGTGCATACAAAAGAATGTCTCCAAGAAGAATTTACAGACGTGTTACCGACGGTTCATGCATCCAATACTCAATACTCTTTGTTAGTTACTTCTACAAGCCATTGAAGGCTGTTACATATTGCAAGCCCAAGTATACGGCTGTATCTCGGAATATATGGGAGCCTACTGAATAGGTATAGTTGCTAGAGTGGCATGCTTGTGCCCGGGATTGCTTTCCACGGTCTAGTTATCGAACAGGCGGACTGAAGGACCGGACAAAAGGAACAGAAGAGTTGGATTGGCGTGACGGGCATAGGCCCAAAAACAAAACAATATCTTGAGAGGACGTATTATTCAACAGCTATAGCTCACAGCAAGTGGGCCAGTATCCATGAATAAACGTACGGCCTCCGACACTACTCCGACGTATCCCACCCGCACTTGCAGAGTAAGGACAGTGAAGCTGCACCACATTGCCTCATTGCCGAAGCCTTATAACATCTTGCCCCCGAAAGGGAATGGCACTCTAGCGTCCCGAGCTGATCACCGTCTACCGCAATATCCGGCGCGGTTCCAGCTGAGGTGTAGCTACAGGTTCGATCGTCAAATACGGTGACCATATTCAGCCTGGTGGGCATTGAGCTGATCCTAGTGGTTGACGGGTAGTCCCAGTCCGGGATGACACTGCAAGGGTCGATCGAGCCATTCGGTGCACTGTATCCTTGCAGGGGGAAGACGTTGGCCCCGCTGCTGCCACCACCATAGCTATAAAATAAGTAGGCGGGGCGGTTGCCTGTCGGGAGCCGAACGTCGGACGCTGCGGTGTGGGTACCGGAGGCTCGCGAAGGCGTGACGAATGGAACATCGGCGGAGGTAGGCACGCTGTCCGAATGAGTCGGGACAAAGGGAGACCAGTCAGGCTCTGGAATTGCGGGTAAAGACCCTATGTATGCTATATACGCTGGCGTTGTATGATAGAGGCCGCTAGATGGTCCGCCGGTTGTGTGACCTTGCGGGAGTGGACATTGCCATCCATAAGAATTCTCTTCTGCAGTTGCTGCTCTTAGCTTGCGTACGTATTGCAATACCACAGGCGGATGGGTTCGTAAACATCCAGTCTGCGCTTTTGTCATGGTCAAACGTACCAAGAACCATCTGCGGATCGGGCCTTTCCACGATTGGCGCAACACCACCACGGGCCGCTGAAGAACCTGTAGCTGGAGAGGGCGGTCCACAACTGGTCGCAGGCGACAATGGCTGACTGCTATTCAGAGCAGAAACATGGGGAGGTACAAGGTGGTGTGCGTTGTCCACAGTGATAGGGAGCTGCCGTTGGATCGGAGACGTTTCATAGGTCATGCATGAAGGCATACCCCTTGGGATCGGCCACATGGCCATAAATGTCAGTCTCGTACGGAGTCCCGTGATGAATACCCTTGGACAACCACACGGTACTGGCTACTTACTCGGCTGTGAGAGGGAATGGAGGCGAGCTGGTTGGCGTTGGCGTCACAGAGAAGTTTGCTGGGATGCCACCCGTAGAGCTTGCGCAATCTATGACCGGGAATGTCTGCGTGATAGCTTGCGTGATGTCAGCGGTCTTCCCTTCGCGAGGTGTTCGGGGTACAGTACCGCTGCACATGGTTACTACTATGAACGTCAATACCATGACTGTCGGCGCGACGTCCCCGGAGAATGAGCGAGATTGCCAATATATATATATATATATATATTGATCAACTCTGGGCTTCCTTCCACAGCTTGAGCGGGTGCTGGGGGTTCAAATTAAGTCATGATTTTGCTCGAAACGGGGCTTTCCTGCGCTGGTCAGGTTACACGTGACAGATGTTAGAACTGTAGAGTTTACAGGGTGTGTCTGATTCTGGATTGATGTTGCGATAGTGGGACCTGCTAGGCTTGGTCAATAATTTAGCGCCCGATCTACAAGCCTTACATCTTTCGATCTTCGTGCCGGTCGGTTGCCGGACGAGTTGATAGACCCAAAATTTCTTGACTATTAATCTAGATCCCACTCCCCATCGTTATGTTATACAAGAACTCCGAGGGCAGGTATGAGACCAATTCGCCTCATCTGGCGAACGTCAACCGTCACGGTGGGTATGGCGGGAATCCCTGACCAAAACCGTCGCTGGACTTGCCTGGCTACTCAGATCACCGCCTGAATTTATTGGATCATGACATCCGATGCCCATCCAATCATCGACAGTTGCGCGTTTGCGTAGAGTTGGATATACGCTGTCCGTCGTCCCAACGGCCCTTCATTTTATGGAGACGTCCGGGGCCCCGTTCATGATTGGCTATAACGAAGCTGACGTCCATTTTGGCGTATCACCCGTGATGCGCTATCCTAAATATAGGCTAGTCCGCTGTGTCGACCGCTGATAGGATGGCATGTCAACCTTGCTCGACCCATCACCAGCGACATGGCGTATCACTCGTGATAAGCTACGCCCGTTACAGCATAGCGCCTCCGTGATAGGTTAGATGGCAACCCAGGACCACCGGGGACAAAGTGCAGGGCGAAGTGTTGCTCGCTGATACAGGGGAGAGGGCCTTCTCTGGAAGAGCCTCCTCTGGAAGATGTATGGCATTTGACGGAGCGGACGTCCAAACCCGTCTGACGTTACCAAAAGCAGACCACTCAAGAACACGATACCGCGGTACGGCCGCAGACCAAATAGCTGAGCTCGCGCCCAAACAGCGTCGCCCGATCAGCCGTGTGCATCAGATATAAATCATGGACCAGCATACAGAGGCTGAAATCGAACTTTTCTGTCACTGACACCACGGTCCTCGAGCCACGCCGACTTATATACTGTCATTACCAGGGGAGAATGACTACCCTATGGGTGCTGTACGGGACCATTATTACCACCGTCGTGGGCCACATTCAACTGAGTAGCCCACTTCCAATCCGAAGTCCACTGAATGCGGATACGGCCGGAGCGAAGGACTACTCCTACACGTCCCCATTATCCGCAACGGGCTGGGACTTTCCCTGCAAGGGCTACCACCGCGACCCGTTCGTTTCCGTGATCAACTACACCGCGGGACAGGCGTACCCGCTTGCACTTGCCGGTACGGCCACGCACGGCGGCGGCTCGTGCCAGATCTCACTGTCCTACGACCTGGGCGAAACGTTTCATGTCATCAAGTCCATTGTGGGTGGCTGCCCTGAGCCCCTGCGATATTCCTTTCGGATCCCCGACGACGCCCCCCGTGGGCCAGCCCTGTTGGCGTGGACCTGGTTCAATAAGATCGGCAATCGCGAGATGTACATGAACTGTGCGCAGGTGACGATCCAAGCACCATCTGATCAGCACCAATCTGGCACGACGGGGATCGGGAGAACTCAACAACTGCCGTGGGAAGAACGTCCACCGATCTTTCTGGCCAACATCAACGCGGAGGGCCAGTGTAGCACTATTGAAGGGGAGGAGGTCAATTTCCCCATGCCGGGTGACGATGTCGAAGGAGCGGTGCAGGGAGCGGGCTATCAATGCAGTGGTCCAGCGGAGTGTCTGAGTGGAACGGGTCAAGGTGCTACCCGAGAGTCCTCTGTTCCTCTATTCCCCAAGACCAGTGTTTCTCGTGGCGTCGCCACACCGACGAGCTGTGCTGCACACAAAGGGTATTCCATCACTGCCTAGCGCGGGTCACCTCGGATCCCCGCGTTCACTAAGAAAGCATCTAGTATCCTGCACGCGTGGGACAGACAGCAGGAACTCTCGGTATGGGTGTATAACCACGCCCAGAGCATGAGGGAATAGTGCGTCTATCGGACTGCAAGGTACATTCCATGCAACAGCTTTTTCAAGTATCTATCTGTCCACTGGCTTTCCTTCGTATCAATCTCTCAATTCGTAGCGCGGCCTGACGCCGGTCCCACGGTATATGGATGAGACGTCCCCTGATGACTTGCACCGCACAGCACCTAAGTTAAGGCATCAGACATGACCATAAGGCAGCTATACATTGATAGTCAAGCGCAGAGCCAGTTGGAACAAAACAACGCCTTATCCGGGTATGGAAGCCCCCGCTGCCCAATGCCATTCGCAAATGCATTACGATCGAATAGCTTCGAATGCCCTGTCAAACTTCGTCGAGTCCACTGGCTCGCGAAGGATCTCTTCATCCGTCCACTGCTCGACCGCAAACCGATACGGGGGCACGTGGTTGTACAGAAAGATCTCGAAGAAGTCGGCCGGCACCGAGCTGAGCAGCTGTGGCCGGTACTGCTGCAATAGCTGCTCCATGACCACGAACTGCACTTTCCGGAGGGTCCGGTATTCCGTCATGCATATTCCTTCTTGACCGCGGAAGCAGTTGGTCCCCTGCGGGAGAAAACACAAAATGTTCGGGGACCCGCGGGCGGCCCGGATCAGCTGATTCCATGGCCAGGCGCGTTTGCTCCATTCCCGGACCTTTTCCCCGACCAGCCGGCGGTCTCGGCGCGCTTTCGGAAGGTGATGGACGATATCCGTGACGGTCTGGCCCATCGGGTCCGCGCAGCCTTCGTCCTGCCGCCGTCGACGATGCTGATGCACGGACCAACACGTTAACGCCAACCCGACGCGCGAGGCCTGTTCGTTCGTCCGGTGCCAAAGTCCTGCCTCAAAGACTCCGGCGACGGTCCGAGTAAAGGCGTGGGGCGATTCGTCGTCTCGGGCGCGCAGATGGAGTAGCTGGTGTTTGACGCCGATGAGGGTCGCGGGGGACGCGATGTTGAACACCAGCTGCATTAACCGGTCGGCTTGTTCCCCACCCATGGGCCGGCCGGCCACTGGTATCTGGGCGATCTGCTCCCACGTGACCACGAGAGCCGTGGGGTCCGTGCAACGGCCCGCGCAGGAGAACCATCGCGGACGACCCGTGACCCGCGGAAACGCACCGTCGGTGTCGTCTCCCGGGCATAAGGGGGCCTGGTCCCGAATGAGGTCCCGCGTGAGGCTCTGGGCCAGACGGAGCGGAAAGTCCTTGGGTGGGTCATGCCGCACCTCGCAACCTGCTGCTCGCTGGTGCAAGGTCCACAGCGGGGTGACGCCGGGGTCAGTCGCCGAGTGCATCGGACGGTGCTCTATTTGCCAGTCGAGACCAGGATGACGGGTGACCGGGTGTTGAGGGGCGATGAAGCCCGTGGTTGCTCGGCAGGTCTCGCAGACGCGGCCCCGTCCGGAGGATACGACCGTTTGCGCGTTGCTGGCCCCTGGCGCCGTCGAGAACGAGTAGTGAACAATAGCCTTGGCGTTCAGATGGACTTCGAGTAGTGCACATTCCGTTTGCGTATACATTGGTATGAGGAGGATTTGGGGGAGAGGCGAGGGTATGGGCGAGTCGTGTTGGATTATCTGGTCCCACGGCACCGACATGACTTCGCGGTCCTGGGTCTGGAAGCGAGAACGGAGCCAGACACTGACCAAGCTGATAGTAAATGCTGTCATCCGCTGGACGCCTTGCAGCTCATCCAGAAGCCGGTTGACGTCGGCTCTGCTCGGAGTCATGCCCCACAAAGGGACTGGCGTGCCATCCACTGAGGAACAGGGGGCGCTACGGCGACATTCGTACCACACCTCATCGGCAGGCCAGCCACGCATTCCTCTACTACCTTCTTGGCAGGAGCCATCATCCGGTGCGGTATGAAGAGACGGAAGCTCTGGATCATGCACGCTCTGTTCGGGGGTCTGAACGGAAATGCTGTTGGTGGCTAGATGGCCAGCGTTCACCGGTGCCCAACCCATCGGACCCGGTCGGGTTGAAACGGCAGCCGCCGGAACAACGGGGCTCGCACACGGCGCTGCATCTGGTTGTTGGCTCAATGGATGGTTTGGATCAACATCGCCGCCGTGTGGACTAGCCACCCCAGAGTTTGGGTCGTGTAGAAATGGTGCCGGCCGATCCAGGAAGACGATAGAGCCCGGCCCGCTGTCGGTTCCTGCGCCATCGTACCGCGAGGGGAGGTGAGGAGTAACCTCCGCCGGTCCATTGAAACTGTCGTACGCAGTCAGCCAAGAGTGGATGGTCGCATCACCCGTTGCCGCGATACGGGCTTCATCAAGGGCGGTGCTGGCACCTCCCATCTCAGACGGACTTCCAAGGCACGAGTCGTGTGCCAGCCAGCTATTGGCTTGCGGGCAGCTGTTGCAGTCGTCATCTCTGAAGAGAGAGCAACCTATTGCGTAGCCAGCAACCTCCTCTCCACCCGAGTCATGTTCCGCAACATGCGTACTGCAGATCGCTGGCCCTCCGGGCCATGGAGGGATGGACTGCGCGACACCCTGTGCGCCGGGACATGGGTGCATGTAGTTGGGTGGTGTTGATCCAGCACAGTCCCAGTTGATTGTTTCGACCGGGCGAGTTTCGGGGGTTCGCGGCGGCCAGCTTTTCTCTCGCCCCGCCTCTCGTTTGCTCCCCTGTCCCATCCAGGGCGTGATGGCTGGTGAACACTGGGTGCCCTTCCATGACAAGCCGTCCAAGTTAGTGTCAGTCGTCCGGACATTTTCAACGGGGCAGGATGTCTCCGGTAGCGGCTTGTCCGGCAGCGGGAAGGTCTGATGCATACTGTGGAGATATGCGAACTGCGCGTGAGTCAATACCATGTCAGATGTGGTACGACTCTAGTATTTCATAAAGAGCTGCAACAAGCTCGGTGGATGCTGCACGTACCAGTGTCCTTGGTGTGCACTTAAGACCGCTTCCGTATTCACTCCCCTGGGAGCAGCGCTCCGCGATCAAAGGTCTCTGTGATTGAGTGTTAGAGTATGTTCAGCTAATATAAGTCTGAAGGGACCGACCGCGATTTCCCAATATTCCGCTGGTCCGGCAACCATTTCTGCAGGGCTATTGCTGGCATCCAAGGTCTGCATTTCGTTCGACGACATTGCATACGACTATAGAGCGCTTTTCCAGACTGAGCAGTTCTGTGTACTTGCTTGAAAGGCAGACTAGAGTCCTCGCCGAGTCTCCCCAGACTCTTATACGACGCCCAGCGCCTCGCGCATTGAGTTGTGATTGGGGAGAAAAGATCCAGAGGGATACACACGATCTGAGCTTATTCTGCCTGCCATCGACTCATATTGTCCCATTTTACAAACCACCGGATGCTAAAAACCCTGCCGGGTGCGGTATCAATGAATTAACGGACAGTTCATGGAGTCCACACAGATGTTTCGAGCCCTTCTACCAACCGTATCTGCGGCCTACTGGGTCGCTCACTTGGACCACACGGAATGACCCACCGGTCTGCACTATTTTCGGCACATGGAGTGCTTGATACCAACACTCAGTGGTTGTCTATCGAAGTTTCACGAAATACATGGGAGACACTCCAAAGCCCTGCACGGAATTAGCTTTGACGTTCCCACTGGTTCCTGCCGATCGCAGATCCGTTTGTCTCGTGGGCAGTCTCCAGGCTAGAATTGTCGGTGGAGACGCTTCCGAGTCAGTCTATGACGTTATATAGACTACGGGACAATCCTATTCACCGACAATCGTCAAACTTTGACAATGGCTTCCTACAGCCACGTGGGGACCCACAGTCTCATGCTGATATGGTCCACCTTCGTCCTCTTTGCGAGGTTTGTCTCTGAATGACCCACCACACCGTCCGAAGTTACTGTGCGGTGTATAATGGTCAGTAGATGTCACTGTACGGCCGGTTGGTCTTGACGGCCGGCCACGGCCGGGCCACTGACTGCGCTAGAACGAGGTATTCGGCATGCTTGCTTGAGGTCGTTCCCACGTGGCTTCGAAGAATCACTGAGCAACTCCAGTCGGATGCCAAGCAAAAAGAAAATAAAAATAAAAGAACATAGGACGGCGACTACACAGTTGCGTTACTGATAGAAGCCAAAAGCCTAGATACTAAGTCTCTGAGCGAGTTGGTCCTCTATTATTATTGTAAGACTTATAATGCACCGCACTCCAGAGTGTTCACGCTCCAGAGAGATCTAAGCTGTCATATATTGTTATTTATCGACAATTGACCATCGACACAGAAAGAAGCGCCACCACCCCTGTCTATGGATTGTCGCAACACCTCAAATGGAACCAACGCTGGCCACAAGCCGCTCGGATAGCACCTTGTTGTCCGTCGTGACTACTCCGATTGTCTGACGTGTAGATGTCCATGGGATCTCGGGGCACCGGGGAGGGCTTGAACAGATACTCCATTGACGTCGGTCTGGATCTGCTGGCCCGCCTTTCATGGGGTCGTTTGGGAGCGACAATATCCAATCTGCCTGATCAGCGCAGTCGTTGGACGACAAGGCGGGGATACTTACATGAGGATCATTGGAAACAAACAGTCCAGGGTGTAGGCAAACCGCTCGATCTGATTGGGGATGCTGATGGCGTGGTAGGCCACCACTTGGAACGGATAGGTTGCGGCCCGTGTAATGCTAATGAAACACAGGCTGGACAGGCGCAGCTCCGCCGACCACAGGAGAACGACGTAGATGCTCCGGGTCGGCGACGCTGCTGGAGCTGTCCAGTACGCTTCGAGAAGGAACCGGATCAGAAAAATCGAGCTGGCCGTGTCGACAACCGCGATTGACGTGAAGTAGCCGATATGGAGAAAATCGATGGGAGTCGTCGAAGATGCGGGCCCGGACGCTGGCTTCGCCAGGAGCTCAAGCGCTCTGAGGATCAGGATCACCATGCGAATAGCAACAATGGCCGTGATGAGTGTCCAGAAGATGCACCGGTAGATGAGCCGGGTGCGGCCCTGGAGAGCGTGCACGAGGATGAGGTAGTTGTACAGTGACAGCCCGGCCTCTTGGATCTCCACACGGACATTAGTCGCACCGCGGATGGCTGGGGTAGTCCGACTTACCAGCCAGAACAGGTCGGCAACCACACTCGCGACCGCCTGCTGGGGCGGCGACACCGGCGTGTAGAAGGCGTAATAGCTCAAGCCGTTGGCAATGGCGCAGGCGGCCGACGTTGCGATCGGGACCGCGTGTAGCGGGCTAGGTCCCGTGAGTAACATGGCCCAAATACCGGCGCCCGTCAAGCATAACCCAATCGAGCTGAAAACGGCCAGACTAGATTCGAAGAACGGAACAGCTTCTTCGCCCCCGTACGGAGAGACGGTTTTCGTGGCCATTGTTCGGGACGGATCAAATGAAGCGATAGCAAGGCCGGTGCGTCTTCGTGCCTGAGTGAAATGCTCCAACAATCGACCGTCCATGCTAGTGCTTCCTCTCTGACCGGCTTCGTGGTCTGCCCCGAAGCAGGTTATATACGTAGAGCTGGCTCTCTGCGGCACAAGGCGCACCTACGTTGGGTATACTTTGACTTCCCTGACCACCGGCACCTACCGGGATCTCGAACCCTTGAACCGTGCATAGGCTATATTGAGGTATATTAGTGTATTGGTTTCTTCTTCCTAGCAAAAGTCTGAGGTCCTTACAGGAGTCAGTAACCACAAACGAGTTGGTACAAAAAGGAAATCCAGGAGTGGGTCTGTCCACAATGGTATTGTCTGAATTTGGATGGGATGCTCCCGCATCGAGATCTTCGGTGTCACACGAGCCATAGATACATACGTGGATCTCTTTTCTTAATCTAGGTAACCTCTGATCTGATTTTCCGCGCGTCTCCACTCAGCGGTCCAACCCGGCGAACGCATTGATGTCCTCCAGGGCAAAAAGGACGTTGGGGCATTAGTCATGTTCAGATCTGAAGGCAGGCACTGATAGTGTGTCTGACGTCACGATATGCCGACACCGCAGTCCCATCCAAATAAATAGCCTTTAGAGGCATCTCTATGTCCACTGGCCACTCGTGTAGTCTGGTTCAGGCCGACCCAGCATAAAACTTTAATTCACATCCAGGAGGCTGGCCTCTTCTACGCGTGTACCTGACTCATGGAGTCTCATTTAGGCAACAGCTTCTACATGTAGTTCTGGAGGCTCATCGTTCTTGGCTTGAACCAGACGAACGAGGGAAGGAAGCTTTTGCCCCCGGTCCAGGCCGGTTGACGGTAGAACTGAACAAGCGCTGGGCTCCGTGCTCCAAGGCCATTCGGGCTCGACCTGCCTATCCGGTATGCGAGGAGAAGATCCAAATCACGCTGCTCTAGATGCTTCGATGTCGGAGGATATACGGTAGATATAAGGTTTCAGACTTTTCAGCGCTTGCATCATTGGGAGCATAACAGGCGAGAGTTCTACGCGACTACGTCGAAGATAGCGAGCGGCCTAGAAATGTAGTGGGACTGGACGGAAAAGATCACTCAATCCCGCAGACAGTGTCGACGTTCGATATTCTTAGCGTACCAAGGTTGCGCCATGGGCTGAATAGTGGTGATTTTGACGGCAGGAAAGCGCCTTGGTACCTGCGCTGTCGTCTAAGTATTTGGTCGTGGAATTTGATGCTAGTGTCAATTGCCCGGTGGGCAGGGCCAGATCATGTTGTGTTCTGCTTGTCTAGGAAACGAAAAGTGGTAGCTCTCTTCTCGAGGCCAAAGGCACCAATAATGTAAAAGTATACATAGCTATGTCTATTCGTAGCATCGGTTCCGATGGCAGAACATTCCCCGGACACCGCTCTCCTTCATAGAAGTTGCAAGTCAGGCTTAATGTCCCGGCTCGGTCGTTACTAGGGCGGCGCGTCGAGCCATCTCCCACGGGCCCAGCTTCCACGCAAGTGCTTCAACCTCCGCCTCCGGAAGACGAACTTTGCCTGCGATCTCAGCCCAGAACTGACTTTTGTATCTTATTCCAGGCCACGGTTAGTGTCGTCTTCACGCGCATAGCAGGAGTTCCTCACGTCTGATACCAAAATGCCACCGAGTCCTTCGTTTCCTCGTTCCATTCGGGGCGGAGACGGAGATACGCGTAGCGGAAGCGGCAGGCAAGGCTACTACGGCCGGACAGCCGTCGACTTATTGAGTCCCAACTTTCTTTCCGGCTGTGCATTGCAACCAGTAGCGCGTCCTCTTCTTTGGTCCACATGTGAGCCGGTGTTTCCTGGAACCTAGTCGGAAATGCACGCGATCCTCCGTCGGTCGAGTGTAATCGAGCATGACAATCTGTGCATGGTATGAGCGAGGACCGAGTGGTAGGCTGGTCGCCCCCGGTTGGTGGCGGTGGAACTCCATCAGGTTGGGTTTCACAGTCGGACGCGAGAGGCAATGACGATTCGTTATCAAGATCTTGCTTATTCTCTAGGGTTCCTTCCATATTGCTGGATGCTGGAGAACCATCCCGATACCGGAAATCATGTAAAAGTCTGGTCGGCAGCAGGGAAAACGCCCACGTCTCTTGATGACAGGACGATATATATCCATACAGTACACCCAACAGGTCACGAAGCTGGACGCCATTACGCGCTGTCAAGTGTGAGCGAGGCGCTATGTTCAGGTGCTGCAATGGACGGCCCAGTTAAGTGAGTTGCCCTCACGTCCTATACTCATCTATCAATATTACGTCTGTCCGAATGCTGGCAATTCCAGAAATGGATGACTGATAACCCGCGATACAAAAACGTAGCTGAAGTGACGCCATTCTTAACAAGACATCCCCAACATCGTGACTCTGCAAAGAGGCCTAGTAGTACAGCTCGGGTTTACTGAATACAGAAAAGGTGTCCGGACCAGAGGCTGACGCTCATACAGTATCCTTTATGTACCGCTGGCCAGAGAAACTTTCCAGATGTCTTCGCAATTCTGATACTGTAAACACCTTTTCATTCAATACTACACAGGGCTCTTGGGGTATGCAGTAAATACCTGCATCTCGCTGACTTTTCCCGCAAGTAAGTTGAATGGAGCGTAGTAGTTCTTCCACCGTACATAGAGACTCGGCCTCAGCTCAAGAAACTATCAGCTAATCGCAAAGCGCAACAAGCCATCGTTGGACTGCATTCGCAGGCGGACGCCTGACATTCCAAAAAATATAGACTATTTTAATTAGCCAAGGACTCGATCACGACTTCACGTCTATATAAGGTTAGCACGCATGGCGCGAGGAGGCGGGCTGATCGCGTACAACGCGTGATACGCTAAACCATTTTAGGATCCGCGCGATTAGAAACAACCCATGCTATATAAATAGCCGAAACAACCACCTCCGATGATTAGCGTCACCTTCCCTGTGACAATATGTGGCAGCTTGGATTTGGGGGAAGCCGACAACCTCTTGGTGACTGAGATGGCAGACATGACCCACCAGCAATTATGATGTGGTAAATGGACTAGCGTATCACGCGTTGTACACTAGTGACTGACCAGGTGCAAGCAACTAGTATGCGATCCTCCATGCTTCGCCTGGGTCAGATCCCAATTCATTGGCTCCACATAACCAGATGTTTGACCAGGGTCCCACTCGCAATGTGGGCACTCGCGCGTGCATCTCGAACTGGCTCGCACAAGATAGCCCTGTAAAGTGCTGTATTCTACCCCAGTGTCAAAGACTTGCCACACTAGCAGGATGCCCCTACAATGCTAAGTGTTCAGCCCGCAACGGGGGCTCCAGGTGTCGCTGAAGTGGCTCTACGTCAATAAAGGAGAGCTCGGGATATCAGCCAAGCAACGGATCGGCCTGTGCACATCTGGGGGATCCATCCGGTGGTCGTAAGTATCTAGAACCCCGGTAACTGTAGAAAGCCTTACAACTTCTGGCTACTACAGTAGCCGTATACAGTACCCACCGAAGGCACAAACTATAAATGTGATCGAATGGCCCCTTGCTCGAGTTGGTCTTGCCACATGTATGCATCCTCCGCCCTTAAACGCTGCCGAGCTCCATTAAACGATAATGAGCATTTACTGGGCGGATGAGGAGCTGATAGTCACCGTCTACTATAGCTCCCGTGGATACACTGATGCCGCTATTGCGGACGTGCTCGGCGTGCGAGGCTACCGACGCTCGGCGGCCGCGGTCAGACGCAAGGTGGAGGGACTCGTCGGACAGTATCCTCATTTACTGTCCGCGTCGGGCAAATGGGATCTAAGCGAGGTGGACTGGTGGCTGGACCATCTAAGTCTTGGCCATGATGCGGTGAATCGCCTCATCAGCTGCACCGCGTTAGACGCGGCCATTGCTGAGGAGGTAAGTGGCTATCGGGACGAGGTTGATGGCGACAGAGCGCTAAACATATTCAAGCATCAGATTATGGACCGAATTCTGGATACTCTGAGCCAAGCGATGTGGTACCGGAGTGACTACCACTCACCCACGGAGCGTCAAAGCTCGGACGATATAGACACTTGAGCCGTTCGTGCTTTTACCCATACCTGCGGATGAACGGGGTTGGTTTTACGAGGCGGGTATGCGGGGTGACTACTGTATCGGTGCATAGAGAAATCAATGATGTGAGCTCTCTATCCGCTACGGTTGGAGAGTTAGGGAGGAACGGAAGGTGATAGAAGAAGATGTGGCGGAATGGATAAGAAGTGCATGGTGGAAATGTGGCGAAACTAAAGGCCAGACTCTGCCGTTATGCGGATACACTGCGTAGTGAGAGCCTAGTATACTCGATCTTAGTCACGGATGTTCCTGGCCTCGAAAAATGGAGTCCGGCCCGAGACGAATAAATAGGATTTTGGCAACTGAGGTACCATACAGACTCCAAGGTGGACCGCATGGTAGTATCGCGCTTTAAATCTCCCTAAGGAAGCAAACCGGGCGTCAACATTCTACGCCGCTGATTACACCGAAGTAGCGCGCGAGAACCAGTCCGCCTGGCTAGGTGGAGATGAGCGGGTCCGTTAAAGGCCTCTCTGTTCGGTTAGTCAAGAATAGGACTACTGCCCATGGCCAGACATTCCGAGGTTCGCAAGCAGACCGGCCTGGCCTCGCCCGGGTGGAGATTACCATGTTGCATATAAAGTGGACGGGTATGCGCATATCAGACCGAGGGCCACACTTGTATTCACTGTCCGGGCAAAATATGATGACCTTAGCTCCCATACCTCATCGACGCCCGACCAAAGATGCGTTGGTCATAGAGGCTTGGGGCCAAGGATTCATGGTCGGAGCACTGATTGTGATGCTCGCGGTGACTTTGGCCAACATGAAGAAGGGTACCCTTCATAAGTTGATTGCCGTCGAAGTGAGACACGCACTACCGTCTGCCGCGAAGAGTCCTGCTCACGTATGTTCTACAGTTATCCCTGGCTCTTGGTCACGGCACGTTCATTTTCTTCCACGCCCCTGTTTATGGATGGTACCTGTCCGCTACGGCCATTGGCCTCGTTTTCTCATACAACCTACATAATGTCGTGGCGTGGATGAAAAGCAGACTATTCCTGTCACACTGGGCCTCATTGATCTATCTCGGAACGCTTTCGCTTGCACAGCCATATTGGGCATTGGAGATCTATGCCAATTTCATGTTCTTCAACAAACAGAACGCCCTGTTTCGCACCACGAGACCGTTGGAGCCTCTATTCAGGTACCATGCTTCCGCTTCACCGGACCGAAAATCGTGGCGAGCTAATTCGCCCAGTGAACCTTGGTGGTTATTCACTACTGGTGTACTGTACTACATTATGCGGAGGAGCTATCGGATGAACTTATCGTTTCTGATTCGATGCAGCCCGCGGTTTGGTATCATGCTGCTTTCCATGCTCCTATCGGTCATATTGACGGTAGTGGGGCCGTGCATCGTGGTGGGAGATTCTCACGAGGTCTTTCCCGTTGGGATGGATCCGTTCTGGAAAGTATAGGATGCACCCTGGCCCCTCTCCTTTTCGAACCGTTCCTGACATTCACATTGACAGATATCCTTCATTTTCAAATGCTTAGCAGATACGGTGATGCTCGGCGAGTTTAAAGATGAGCTGGACCGGATCTTCCGGCACCACGAAACAGCTTTCGTGCGCGCGGAAGAACGTAACCTCCATGGTCATGCCGCCGTGGTGACGAGTGAGCGGCCACCCAGACTACCGAGCTTCAATAGTCGGTCATCCGATATCCACATTCTCCACGATTTTACCGTCACTGAATCATGGGATGTTCGACATCCCCACATTACGCCGCATGGTTAGTTCCTGAATATACTGTATAGTACTCTCCTAGGCATGAGGTGGTTATTCCGCACGTCGATAGGCATCGCGATTGTGGTTGATTCGCATTGCTTTAAACCATACAATAACAGGAAGCCTTTCATTACCGCTCTAATGGATGTTCTATGCTCAAGTGGTGCCGACTCCTAAAGAGCGGACGAGATAGTCCGGGGCTGGTTGATATTGCTTGTACGCCATCGTCGTACCTCTCAATAAGTAGCGGGGCAGATATTACGATGTTGTATGCAGCTTCTGGTGTATTTCATGCCTCAACATCTGATCAGAAGA